>JANVCQ010000232.1:7926297-7961179 GCA_025531925.1 Erythroxylum plowmanianum
TAATTTACTATTAATCAAATATATTATTAAATTATTTAATATATTGATTATTAATAAGAATTTAAACAATCTTAATTTAATATTACATATTTAATTAATTAAAATTAATTATTACTAAAATTTTAAATAATTTAATTTAATTTAAATTTGTAAAATTAATTATTATATTTTTAAAATATATAAATTTTAAATAAAATTTAATTTAATAATTAAAATATTTAAAATAAATATTAGTTTATAAATAATAAATTATTTATTTTAAAAATAAAATAATTTTTATTAATATTTTATTAATAAATATTATATAAAATATTAAAATAAATTTAATTAAAATAATTTATTTTAAAGTTTTATTTAATGTATAATTATTATGAGTAATAAAAATATTTATTTTATTTTAAAAATAAAAATAAAAAATCACAATAAAAATTGAAATAAATAGTTAATTAAAAAATGTTTGAAAAGAGGAGGAAGGGGGGACGTCGGAAGAAAAAATTTTAAAATTTTTAAAAAAATTTCTAAAAGGTCCTTCAATTTTTTAAAATTCATAGTATTGGTTGATATTCGATCGGTATTTATGACCGGTATTTTTGAACATAATTTTGTACCATTTTTCAGCCAATACGATATGGAATTCAAATCTTTGACATGATCGATGTACTCTTTGCTAATTGAAGTGCCAAATGCAAAAAAAGCTTTCTCACACTTGACCACCTATTTTCTTCATAACTTAGCATTCTCTAGATTATCAACTGGTATTTCGAAATCAACTCTGCCAACCAATTCCCACTGGTCTTAACTTTGAAGAAAAACTTTCATAAACATTCTCCGGTACTTGTAGTTTATAAGCTTTTCAACGCCATATTGAATGTCTGAACCATTCCCCCAAGTTTGATTCATATTATTCTTATATCCTATATATGCAAAAGAGAGAAAAAAAAGTTTACATGGTTCAGACATATTAAAATCAAATTTGTGTATACGCAGGAGTGTAGATGACTATGTATACCTAAAATTTCTTTGAAAATTAAAAAAATTTCATTCAAATTTACAAAAGTTAGCAACCCATAACAAAAAAACAAAAACATAGGCATAATCAAATAAGATGCTCTATAACCTAAAATAAGACACACCAAAAAATAATGAAATCCTACACTAAAGCTCCAAAATAACAAAATAATATAAGCAAATCAAACAAAACTATCCTAATTCTTGGGTTGCATTTCAAGTAGCACCCGTTTAACGTATTTAGCTTAACCTATCATGTTCAACGTAGCTTATGGAGATTGAGATTGTTATTTCTTATCATAGCTTGCTTAATTAACCTCAAAGTAAGTTACATACTTTTTCTTTGTGCCACATTTTTCATCCTTCTTTCCACTTTGAATTGGAATCAGCTTCGATACACTTTTAAAAGAAGAGTTGTGCAAAAAATTTGAGACTGAATCATCAAATCTATCACTAGAATCCTTATAATCATTAAGTTCAAGGGAATTATTTATAATGATCCCCAACCCTAAACATTGGCTTGTCCTTACTAACATCAATGATTGGATGATATAGAACTAGAGGTACTCGTATACCTTCTTCTATGTCAAGAATAAAAAAATCAACTGGAAAGATGAACTTATCAAGTTTAATAAGTATATCCTCTATAATACCTCTAGGATCCATTTGCTAATTGTAAGCTTATCCTAGTAGGTTTCACTTAATCCTAATTTCCTAAATAAAGAATAAGGCATCATAACAATATTGGCCCTTAGGTTGACTAAAGTCTTTTTTTATTTTTAAGCCACTGATTTGATAAGGGATAGTAAAACTCCCTAGATCTTTAAGCTTCTCTATTAGCTTTCTTTGAGGAATCACTGAGCACTTTCCACTTTGCGTCAGGGTTGACAACTCCTTTAACTTTCTCTTGTTTGCTATTAACTCCTTCAAAATTGTAAACACTTCGACATCTACACAAGAGCCTCAATAAGGGGTAAGTTAATATGGAGTTGTTTAAACACTTCAAGGAACTTACCAAATTGCTCATCCATATGAGCTTTTTTCTTTTTGGTGGTATAAGGGAAGGCCAGATGAAATTCCTTGATTTTTTGAAGGTTCCCTTCACCTTCAGCTTTCTCTTTCCTCTTGGTGTTAATCTCTTTCCTCTTTTAGGTTTTGTTCTCCTCGTGCAGCTCTTTTCCACTTTTAAGGGTGATTACCATCATACATTATTTAGGATTTATCTTTGTAGTACTAGACAAACTTCTTTATGTTCTTTCAAAAATTAACCTAGCAAGTTGGCCGATTTGAGTTTTCAAGTTATGTATAAAAGCCTTTTAATTTCTCAATGAAGTCTTTGTGGATTAAAATCTTACTTCTAAATTTTAAAGAAACCTAGATGTGATGTCCTCTAAGCTCGCTTCTTTTCTTGAGGTAAGTGTTGCTATAATTTTAGTGGAGGGATGTTTCTTAACTACCCTTGATTCCCCTATGAGAAATTTGGATGATTCCTCCATCTCAGATTATATGTATTGCTCTATGCATTATTCTGGATTCTAGGAGCATTCTCTATATAATCCACATGAAAGGGCTATAGTGTTTGATAGTCTTGACTTGGATGTCTTAAGCCACACACCTTACACTGCATAACTTGGAATAATTTAAGACTCGCAGTTAATCCATCAATCTTCCTACTCAACATTTTAACCTGGTTCTCCAGTGTCATCACTATATCATCATTATAGCCTCCCACTATCTTAGTAAGTCTATCATTACCTTGTTTTTTGATTGAGCCTATTGTAGAAGGATTATATTTGCATCAACAATGGTAGATTGTGATGCAAGCACTTCCTTAACATTTCATTTAATCTTTCTCATATGTCATAATGTCTCTGAATCAACCTAGGAATAGGATGAGTTGTCATTCCTCAATTTAGCAGTCTTAGCTAGTGAAAAATAATTCAAAGAAACTTCTCTGCTACTTGGTCCCAAGTGGTAAGGGATGATTTAAATAGAGAGTTCAACCATTGTTTCACGCTGCCCCTTATAGCCCATCAAAGTGGACATATCATATATTACACCATCAAAACAATACTTAGTTTAATCTCAAAATTGTTGGCATCAACAGTTGGTTTTATGATGCTAGGCTTCATTCCCATCAAATTCGATCTAGCGTAATTAAACATAGTCCTTAGTTGGTCTGCCATAGTTCCTGATTCTTAGGTGTTATTCTAATCGTCAATGTCCTTCATTTATCAATCTAACTCAAACTCTGTAAGTATGTTTCTTTGGAGATTTATATGATCTATAATCTCAATCTCTGAAAATTTATTGACTAGGTGTGATGGATTCCTTAGAGACATAAACTAAACCCAAAACTTGTATAAGTAATAAAACCAAAGAGTCTATAAAATAAGAGAATAAATTAAAAACAAAAAGTAATAAGAAACAAAATAATTAATAATGGCTAGATTAATAAAAGCAAGGTTTTTCCTAACATTCTAATCTCCACTAATGGTGTCAAAAACTTAATGTAATTTTAAGCTTCAACTGCATGGTGTAACTGTAGCTAGCACTGACAAGTACGGTCAATTCCACCAGGATTACAAATACTAAAAATGGCCTCTTTTCTATTATCTAAACATAAAACAAGATGACGATTTAATTGAAAACTATGCTAAACTAAACTAAAACTCAACGCGATAATGAATCAAGACAAATATATCACAAAGCTAATCTAATATCAAATAACTACTACCTAGGTAATAAATCCCCCTAAGATCTCTTATTAACCCTTTACCATGAAATTTAATTATTGATCACTAGATCATCAAAATTTGTATCTTATATTAATATCTTAATTCGTATCTTATGTTAATATCTTTCTCAAGACTATTTACAACTAATTCTCGGTTGACTAACTGAAACCTTTTTCTAGTTAAAACCCTTAAACTTCTTTGTATCAATGATGGGGTGACTAACATTGATATTATAATGAGAAATAAATGACCTAGGTGGTTTGGACATGTTAAAAGTTGACATCTTAAAGCCCCAACGAGAAGATACGAGATGATTGTACTTAAGAACTATAGGTGATCGGGAAGGATATGTGCCTACTAGAGCTTATCAAAGACTTGGCCCTTGATAAAATTTTTGGAGAACTAAAATATGGTAGAGGACCTTACATTAAAAAAAAGCTTTCTCTTTACATAGGCCTTTAAACCTTTTCATTCTATTTCTGTGCCCTTTTAATTAGCCCAAACCTCCAGCCAAACATAGCCTTAAGCAGTTATTTGTTTTCGTATTTGTGTATTGAGTTCTTCCAAACTTTTGTTTAGCTTCTATGGTTCTATTAAAAATATCATCTTTATTAATTAATGGTAAGGCTGCATGTCATCATTATCGTTGTTGTTTTTATTATTGTTAATGTAGTTGTTGTTGTATATCTCTACAAAGTATCTAGATATTTTTATTTAGATAATTGAAAGATATTCATTCAAGGTGTCTAGATATTTTAGGAGGTACTTCTCAGAAAAAGAAGCATATAGATATCTTCAAAATTTTGAATTGTTCTTTTCATACTTTAAATACACACATATAACCCATTTTCTTAACTTTAAACTTGAAATTAAAAACAATTTTATATTCTAACATAATAACTACTTAAGAGTAATTAATATTGCATGATGATAGGTGAATATTTGACTATATTTTTACACTAATATTTGATGTATTTTGCTTGATATTTTATATTTTTATTATATATTTGATACTTAATTCACTCTAAGTATGTTTGTATAGTATAATTACCTTCATGGACTTAAAGGAAACAAATTCGAAAAATATGACATAAAACAAAGATTCAACGCATAAAAGGAATGCACAGTTGTGCATCTGCCCATGCATGTCTCCCATACTGTGTCAATTCGAGATTTTAAGAGAATTTGGGTTATGCATGAAACCATGCATCGACCAAAACCCTAGAATTTAATGTAAAAGGATGTGAATGAAGGCTTATGAGGGAACTAGACTTAGAAGGTGATTCCAAACATGGATATCATTCTTAATGGATGATTTTGATCCAAAGAAGTGTGAAAATATGAGGAATTTATCAAAATATCCATCGGAATACAAAATCAAACCTTTGCATTGTAAGAATATTCGATATAAGACAATCAGGGAGATTTATAATTATAAACCATTGTTTTTAATTCATTTTTCTTCTAGTTTATGTTTGATTTCGTGGTCTATCATATATAACCAAATATCTTATTAGTGTTTAGGCTAGATGAACCCTATGTTAATATTTTAATATGTTTTGATTCTTCTATTAATACAATTTTTTATTGATCTATTGCCTTTCAATTACGTGTTTAATAAATGTTTTAATAGACATGGGAATATTAGAAGTTGAGAATATTACGTGTTTAATATATGTAAAGATTGAGAAATCCTATGTTTAAACAGATCTACCGTAATTGAAAGGAGTTGATGGCAACCCTAGAGATAGGATGACATAAATCTTTCATATTATGATCAAACCTAATAGAGGGACTCGCAAATCAATAAAGCAATCCTATAAACATTAACCTGAGTAATTTGGTTGAAGATCTTATGATTAGTTATTTGTAGACTCAAGGGTAGATATTAACGTATTATATGAATCTCCACGGTCTAATAAATCAATAAAACAGTTATGTAATAAAATATCAATTTGTTAAAGGTTTACGGAAATTCAAAACCTAAATACTAATTTTTGATATCAGTAATTTTTTTTAATTTTATAAGTGAATTCTTAATTCTCTATTTAATATCATTGCCTATTTTATTTTACTTGCTTTAGTTTTATTTTCTTTTATTAAAAATTAAAATCAATGAGTAGGCTAAATAATAAAATAATAGTAACTACTAGTATTCATTGTCTTCATGAGATTGGCTCTTATTTCACTACAAGAATGTTTGGATTTACCGACGGACAAAACCGATGTTAAATCTAAGAATTCTATCGGTATTGATATTTACCGACGGAATTTGACAGCCGACAAAGTCATCGTTAATGCGGGCATAGATAACTTTAATGACGAAATACAAATGATATTTCATTGGCAAAAAATATGGATAGAATAATTGAAACCGTCGGTATGTCGACGTAAATATACTGATGCATTAACAGAATCAGTCAGTAAATAAAACGGACAACTTATCGACGGTATACAATGTTTCGTCAGTAATATGCAGATAAGTTTTCGACAGTTTCCTTATTCCATCGATAATATGTTAACATGTTTTTTGATGGTTTTCTCTAATCCGTCGATAATTTGGAAGTTAGATTTTTTTTAAAATCCCGACATTAAAATTTGTTTAATGATCTTATAAAAATGCATAATTTGAACAGATGTGAATTATCTGTGCATATTAATTTAATTTGTGTATATATTAAATTTGTTGAAACAGAAGTTATTTGGTAATATAAAGTTCAAAATTTGTTAGGTGATAATAAAAACATTCAAGTTTACATGACATATCTTTGTAATTCAAAGCAAATGACTACAACAATCATAATGTCTTGGTGATGAAGGGTGCTCAGAAGTGCTACCCTTCCCCTTCAGCTGCTCCAGCTCCTGTCTCAGTTGAGTCATCTGCTCCATTTGCTCTTGCATGTGAGCCATCTAGTTCATCTTCTCTTGCATGTATGTCATCTTCTCCATCACCATATCTAATGTGCCCCGAAACTCGATGACTTCCGACGATTGTGCTTGTTTGGTAGACGTTGCATTACTGGATATGGAGGATTGCAAATAACAAGTATTTGTAAATGAACCTAGCCTGAATATCTGTCCACGATGGTCCTTACCACTGACAACATTGAAATACATATGAGGCTCATCAACAGGTTGTTCCTCCTGAGACTGTCACTGAATGATTTGTTGTATTTGGTCATATTAGAAACTAATGTTTACGTTAGTAAGAGATTATTCATAATCGTTAAACTAAATGATTATAAAAGAAATAATAATAAGGCATTAAATTCACATACATTAAATTATCTACATTGGCTGTTGACGAATGTCACACCGTCATGCTTCTTAGTGTGAGTATGCAAAAACAGCTGAGTAGGTGTAGGAGGAAGACTCAAAGACTTTCTGCATATTTAACGTAAATGTTTAGATGTGAACTGTATTTAATAAAAATTTTGGTAGAGTTTTCCATAATTTTATGATATGCCCCCTATTGAACAAATAAAATTCAATACAGTCATATATGGCACTAGGCATTTATACCAATACCATTATCTATAATACAGCAAAGTAAAATATGTACAAAATAAGTGTGAGGTTTAGATACTTACAAGTCTCTGTGCATGCTCATGGTGGGTTATTGATCCTTTCGTATGTAAGGGAAGACTCTCTCATCCCGGGTCTCCACATCTGTTGGTGGAGTTACGCCCTAAGATTGTCATAGCCGCAGGGCTTCTCCAATACTCCTGCCATCGACTCCATATTTGCTCCAAAATAAAACGCAGTCATACACCAGCCTTGCATATCACATCAATGAAGTCGCGATAACATGTACGAGCTCATCTATACCATAGTCTATATATACTGGCATCGATACCAGAATCCCAGAAAAATTCTTTTTGAAAGAAGAAGAAAAAATTTAAAGTAAACTTAATTATAAAGAAGTAGTCATTAATGTGATTTCACTTATACAGGGCCATCAATTACTATGTACTTTCTTCCGTCTAGTCCCTGATCTCCAGGCTTGCAGACGTCTCAGCCTTCCAATAAAATGGTATTGGACGATATATGAGTTAGGGACGAGGATACAGATGGTGTAGTATGTCTTGTAGTAAGTGATGTCTCATCTGCGGCTGTAAGTTCGAGAGGGGGAGGAGGTGAGCTACTAGGAGCTGCAGAATGTGACGATCCACCTATATAGTAAGTGCCGCCAATCAAGCCTCTAAACCTGGGTCATATAACCTCACGCTATCTCTTTGGTCCCATACGACGAACCTAACAATCATTGTTTATCAAATTTTCTACTTATATAATAATTTAAATTCAATATTTGATACAATATATGGAAAAGGAAATAAGGTGATTTGTTTAATGTCATATCCAAGTACAAACGACAAAAATGACAATATTCAATTGTAGATCAAAAACAATAACAACCCTCATTCAATAGGGCATAGGACAAATTCTTACACATACAACAATATATCAACGTTTAGTTGCTTATGTACTATATTGCAATGATAAATTAAAATGATAAAATTATTTTGTTTGATTCCATGTGACATAGGCTTCGGTAAAGGTAAATGAGTCTCCAATGTCTGGATTCCCGAGAAGTGTCCTAACCTATTCAAACGCACCAATTAAAACAGTGATACTTCTTCCCTCAGATATACGCTTTTGAACACCTTCTTGTAACAACATTTCTGCTATAGCTAAATTTGTTGAGGATACACTGAATGCGTCGTCGGTTTTAGTATGAAAGACTAACTCTCCAGATAAACTACTAGTGGGAACTGATTTACCTAAAACACAATCAGTATATAACTTTCATAATGTCATATTAGAAAATAGTTAAATAAACCAATAATAGATATTAATGCATACGTGAATGTCCGGATGAGGTTTTCAAAATTGACAAATTTTTCTTAAGAATCGATCTCCCTATTCCTTTACATACTATAGTCACATCGCTCTCACCTCTATCGACATACATATCATCTTTGAGATTTAAGGAAGCTTAAAACATGTAGTATAGACCATCAAATGTGAATATATATAATCATTTCATCAAAGGAAATGAGATGTACATAATAAGGAAAGAGACGTTATCTAGATCGTACTAAACACCTTGAAATAGAAGATCGGCCATAGAAGGTAAACGATCCTTAGTGATGAAGTGGAGATTTTTTCTGCATACTTTATTCCTTCGGCTGGAACAATTTTGCTACATTCCTCACAACGGAAGGAATTACTACCATCTGGAGCTAGTCACCATGTCGATATTCCTTGAATAAGATTTGTAATGAAATTCTTTACATAATATAGTGAAAAGGAAATAATTTATCACGTTCATAAAAAATTCAATTACAAACACAATTTAATCACTATCATAACTTAATTGTATAGTATAATCATCTTCTTCTTCGGATGAATAAGAATCAAACTCGGACTCCTCTTCAGATCTCTGACCCTCGTCATCCTCTCTAGATGAAATATCAACAAATTCGTTTGATGGATCATTTAAAGGTTCATTATTGTCATATGTGACAGATGCATTTATAAATGTGACATCTTCCTGAAACGCTTTAGTGTTAACTCTATGCTCTCCTTTTTTATGTGATTGGAAAACACCTAAGTTTAACTATACAAACTGCCAACTAATCTATCTTATCTAATCGTAAGCTTGGAAAAGGGACATAACACACCTGTTTCGCTTGCATTGCCAAAACGAAAGGTTTAAACTGTCTCAATTTTCTCCTTATGTTGACTTCAACTAGATTGTATCAACTATGTACTTTGATTCTAACATTTGAAGTCGGGTCACACCAGTCACATTTAAATATCACATATCGCTTAATTGGCAAAACATAGTACTCAACTTCAAGTATTTATATTATTTTGCCATAGTAATCTATCAATTCTCCCTGTATAGCAACTCCACTATTTATTGTTGCCATGCTATGCCCATGATATTCTGTATGGTATTTGTATCCCTTCACAAAAAACATCGGATATGATTTAACAGTTTGCAGAGGTCCTTTTGAAAGATCACTAACGAACTTGTTCTCTATTAAATTTTCTACAGCCTACATAAAAGAAATTATTATAGCATTAATGTATAATGTCATGGGAATACTTAAATATGGTATTGAACTATTAGAATAATTGTAAGTAAGAACTTAAATATCTCTCAAACCATAGAGGAAAGTATTTTCCAACTTCTTTATTTATATCATTCTGTGATTTGTCCGGCATTATGTCGCGTAACAATGCCTCGTACAATCTAAATACTTTATTATGTATTTCAATAATGAACAGCACAAAAATATAAAGGAAGAGATCACAATGTTCAACTTAGTACACGAAAGGTTGAACCTCCTGACAGTTCAATAAAATATAACCATGTGCAGCCTCAATTTCTTTCTCTGTTAACATTCTTCTTGTTGGATGTCCATATGTTCATCCAGGATATGTGAAAATGGACAAGTTATCATCTTCCTTAGTCGTTCCTCCCCCATCATCATTACGAGGAACTTTTCTTTTTCTTGTGTGAACTTGCGGCTCAAAATAATGTCCACAAAATGTACTAGCTTCCTCCACTAAATAAGCATTATATATCGATCCTTCAACTCTGGCCTTATTTTTCACATTTTTTTAAGTGATGCAAATACCTATATTGGACAAAATGGTTATTACAATTTTTAGTAAAAACAAAATAATATGGTTATGGAAATAATGATTCTTCACTTACCTCTCAAATAGATACATCCATCGATATTGAACTGGTCCAGCTAGTTTAGCCTCATTTGCTAAATGCACAAGTAGATGCTCCATACCGTGAAAGAAGTTTGGAGGAAAAATTCCTTCTAACTTGCATAGAATTACTAAAATTTCCTTTTTGAGTCTCTCCATATCCGCTAACTTGAATTTAGATGATGTTAAGCTTTTGGAAAACATACTTAATTATGTTATTACTTCCCAGACCTTATTTGGTAACAACTCCCAAAATGCAGTTAGAATAAGCCTTTGCATAAACACATGATAGCCATGACTTTTCATTCCAAACAGTTTGTACTTTCTCAGGTCCACACACCTAGCCAAGTTCGAAACAAAACCATCGGGAAACTTCAAACTTTTCAACCATTCACACAAAAGCTCCTTTTGTTTTGTTTTCCAAAGTGTAACATGCTTTCGGATATTTACCAGTGTGAAGATCTTCATGTAATTCATTTCTTCTACAAAAAAGTTGCAAATTAGCTCATGATTTTGCATTGTCTTTTATCCTCCCTTCAATATTCATAATAGTATTGAACAAGTTATCAAAAATATTTTTCTTAATATGCATAACATCTAGATTATGACGTATCAAATTCGTTTTCCAATATAGCAAATCCCAAAATATGCTTCGTCTTCTCCAACCAAAGTTTTGACTAATGCTTGTTTTTACTTCATCGGCTTCAAATTTTGTTAATTTCAACAAGCTTAATTCCTCAATCTCTTGCAAAATCATTTCACTAACTTTTATACGAGGAGGAGGTGTTTTGACCACCCTATTCTTAATGAACTTTTCTTTATTGCACCTAAATGGATGATCTGAAGGCAGAAATTTCATGTGATTGTTAAACCAACATATTTTGCCCCATATTTTGGAAGATAAAATGCATCAGAATCATTGTCACAATAAGGACAAGCCAATTTTGCAGTTATGCTTCATCCAGATAACATGGAAAATGCTGAAAAATCATTAATGGTCTACATCAAAGCCGCCCTCAACACAAAATTATGTTTCAAAGACACATCATATGTTTGAACACCATATTCCCACAGATGTTGTAATTCAGATATCAAAAGTTGTAAGAACACATGAATTTTATGTTTTAGATTTATAAGCCCTGGCACAATCACTATCAAGAACATATATGCCTCTTTCATACACATCCAAGGAGGCAAATTATAAGGAGTCATTATGATTGGCCATCATAAATATTGCTGCCCGGATTAACCAAAAGGTTGGAAACCATCCGTCGACAATCCCAACTTAACATTTCGACATTCAACTTCAAAATCAAGATGGATTTCATTGAAATGCTTCCATGCCAATACATCTGATGGATGACTCATTACTCCATCTTCTTATTCGTGTTCAGCATGCCATCTCATATGAGATGCAGTAATATCAGAAGCATAAAGTCTTTGAAGTCTCAGAGTTAGCGCGAAATAATACCTCTGCTTCCATGGTACTAATTTGTGTTTCATTGAACGCTTTCTAGGCTTAAACCTAGATTGGCTACAAAATTTGCACTCTTCTAAGTCTTTATCATCTCCCCAATACAACATACATCCCAATTTGTAACAATCAATCTTTTCAACGGGCAAACCAAGACCCCTAATAAATTTCTTCATATTGTAAAAAATATAAACCATTGTATGATCCGCAGGCAATGATTCATTATACCATTCTAGAATTTTATCAAAACTACGATCTAAAATATGTCCTTCAGACTTTATGTTCAATATTCGAGCAATTGAAGACAATTGGGTCATTGTATCACAATTTGGCCCCAATTCTCGGTCAGCTGACTGTAGTAAGTCAAAAAAATTGTTTTGTTTGTGGGTTAGGTTCTTCTTCAGGATTTTTCCTATTTTTCTTAAAGGTATAACCGACCACATCATAAACCATTCGCATGTAAGATTTTTCTATTTGTTCCACATAATTTGTTGAAAATCCAATCCCCCTTCATACTCATTTAGGTTGACAGATGATTCTGGTTGATTACCACTAGAGGTGGTAGAAATTCCTACTTCCCTATGTCGTGTCCACTCAAAATAATTGGGGACAAACTCTTTTCTTAGCAAATGCCCATTAACTTCATCAATGGTAAGGAAACATTTGTGTTTGCACTTTTTACATGGACATATGATCTTTGCCCCATCCATAAATGTAGGTTCAGAACATGCATAATGAATAAAAGCTTATACTCCCTCAACAAATTCAGGATTAATGAAACCATCAGCATTTTTCTTCTATACATCCAAGATCTATCCTAAAAACTCATTTCTGGACAACTGTTAATTTAAAACAGTGAATCCATTGTTATTATTGGATCATTGTGTCACAATAAATTTCAAAAAATATGAGATAAGACATGTGAATGAAGATAACAAGTTCTCGCTGTGACTCATAGACTCCTCATTTTTTCACCGATAAGCCTCACAGTTACCATGGACCACAAGTTATGGGTTAAGATTTATAGGTTGGGATTTAAAACAATTGTAAACTTAACATCTAACATATATGTTTGAAGATAATTAATGTTCAAATTCCTATATTAAATATGTACTAGTCTCAAAATATGTACTAATCTCAAAGTTCATACGTATTCATAACAATATGAGTACTTATTTTAATAAATCATTTTAACATATACAAATTTAAAAAGATATATGTGTAATAATTTGCACTTGAAAAGTATAGAAATACCTAAATAAACATAAGTTCAAGAAAACATAGTAACAAACAAAATCACTAACCTCAACCAAATGGTAAAAGGATCTTCCTGAAGTACGTGAAGGAAGATGATGATGGCAGATCTAGAATTATAAATATATAAAATGATACAAATGTCATTTTCCAATATGTGACAAAAATCATTCTTCAAATCCATAGTTATAAGGATGTGAATGTCATTTTAATACCTACTAAAGCTTCTCTTCAATCTTCTTGAAAATATAAGTACTGCGAACAATTGATATCCTACAACCTATTCCCAAAAATGCTCACATTATAAAAACTAGGATACATTAAAACAATTGCCATGAAATATTATAATAATTCAAAGTCATAAGCTATATACAAGAAGCCTATTGAAAATTCGGCAGCATTTTTCCTATAAAATGGACATCCCCCTTTTCAAAAAAGGGTTAATCCTACAATCAAATTACACTTCAAGATTCACCAGTAACCACAGCTCAATTTAGGTCTTCAAACTATATGTCATTACGTTTATTAACCTTAATTAACTGATAACCTAAGAAATAAGACTTGATTAATTAAACTATTAAAAAAACCAAAACAACTAAATTAGTCAAGACAAATCAATAATGTTAGGATTTCATAGTGAACCCCCCGTAAATCTTAGATACGTTGTTGTAGCATATACTACTTCTTCAATGTAAGGTGAATTTAAGACATTTAAAGGAAATATGTGAATTATAAACTATCTATCCTAAGTTTTTTTACATCATAAGACAACATCATTATCAATCATAGCATTTTTTAAACATAGATATAAAAAAAAGCAAGTATAGTTCTTAGAAGAACATAAGAATTTATGTCAATAATAACTTTTCTTTTTTTTTAATCTAATACTTGTTATGATTCATCATCTTCAAAAGATACATTTTGTATCTATCTATTTTCTATTTTTATACTTATTTTACAAAATTATTTCCAATCCTCTAACAAATATCAAATGGTGCTTTTTTTTGTAAAAAGTTATGTTACCTTTAACATTAACAAATTTTTCTTTTATTCTATTAATTTATCTCCCTTTAAACATTCTACCACATACATATAGTAATTTTGAATATTTCCATATTATGTTTAAGCGAAAAAAAATCCATGTTAGGTTATGTTATCACGAACACAATATGTTAAGTTCAATGAATATTTTTTTATTCCATATTCTCTATTGTAATATTAACCTAACAAATATGAGATTTTACCTAACCTGACAATTGGTAGGTTATAATTAAAATATTTTAAAAGTAACTATTAATTAATCAATATATTATCACTATAAGGCTCATTGTTTAAAATCTTATAGATAGATATGTGCCCTTTAAAGAACACAACAAACATTATTTGGTAGTTGGAAGTTTTGAGGAAAAAAATGTGAGACTATTTTGATATATTCAACATGGATAATAACATTGAATATAGTAAATATTGACAAACAACTGAATTTGGAAGTCTTAACCCCCTATATAATGTATAAGGGTATATACGATCAAAAATAGAAAAAAAGACAATTTTAAATGATATGAAAGGTAATCAAACCTATGAAGAATACCTAGGTTTGATTAAGCATTAATGGTTCAATAAAACTCCATTGTGAGCATCAATATTAGGCTATGGATATTTGAACTTTATCCATAAGATAGTTATATTTTGATGCACACTTTGAACTAATCAAAGTAAAATTTTGTTGTAACCATTACAGTTTTGACAACTCATTTAGTTTTTATAAGAAATGATATTTATAAAAGGACGTGCTACGTTATTTTCCTAGTTGCATAAGAATTGGAGGCATATTTTCACAAAGCTTTAAAACATATTCAAGATGATATCTTTTTAGCTACTTAAAAGTTAAATATCTTTAGTGAAAATTTGATATGCAATTAAACAGAAATGACACATCAACTGAAAAAGTACTCATCATGTAAAATGCTTCAATTCAAACTCGCTTTAGAAGTGCTATTGAAAATAAAATTTACACAAAATTTCATTACTAAATTCTAAAATAATTTTTTATCTAAGTTATCTCATTCTACTTAGACAGTTAGCTAACTTAAAAGATACAATCACATCACTTTCTTAATTAATTGCATCTTTTGGACATTCAATAATATGCCTTTCATAATTGATTTAAAGTATTTTTAATTATGAAAAATCCTAAATTAGTTGGTTTTAGTCAGTAAGGAGGAGTTGAAAAAGGTCTAGTACCTAACGGATGTACGGGGGGATAAGTTTTAAAAGAGTTTGTATTTTTGTGTTTCAAGTAAGTTTTCTAACTTTACTATGCCAATTGCCTCTCTTTGAAAGTATAGTTATCATACTTCATTTAGACTAGTTGTATTACTTTTCAGTATCTACATATGTATTACTTGGAGTGTGATTGGTGATTTTTTAAAATTACTTAGATCCAAAATGGTGGATCTTGGTATGGATAAAAGTGTTTGTAAAGGCTTAGAAAACGATCATATACTATGTACATGTAAGAGGGAGAAGTTTTGAAAATTGTTGTACTGTTTTTGTGTTTCAAGTTTGGAAAAAAATG
This sequence comes from Erythroxylum plowmanianum, assembly GCA_025531925.1. NCBI lineage: Eukaryota > Viridiplantae > Streptophyta > Magnoliopsida > Malpighiales > Erythroxylaceae > Erythroxylum > Erythroxylum plowmanianum. Next base: position 7,942,082 of record JANVCQ010000232.1, read on the forward strand.
GAACTAGAATCACTTTGGAACATAAGAAATATACGTTATTCGTAAAAGAAATGTCCAAGTCTACAACAATATTATCCACCATGGTTTTTGAAAATAGTAATTTGACATTTTAGAATAGAACTCTTATGATAATTCAGAGTTGGAAATAATGTGAATTCATTCAAAAGTCTTATTATAACCACTAAAATCTTATAATATTATAAATGAGTCATTTATATTTTAATTTATGATCTTTTTTGCAAATAGAAGATGAACACTTCTGTAATTACTATAATCCATTTATGATCTTTTCACTCTTCATTCTCCATTCTCTCATTTCTTAACAAAGTGATATGAGAGCCATGTTTCTTAAAGTATAGAAGAGTGTTGTGAGGGAAGTATAAAGTATGGCAAGTAGTGGACCCATTTCCATCCAATTTTCTCATCTCATAAAGTATAATTATATCTATGCACGAGAGTTTTATTTAGAGAAAGCTACGAGAATTTTTGGAAGGTTTGGAGAAAGCTACGAGAATCGTCAAAAAGAAACAATATCTCAAAATGATAAAGAAGCTTTGTCCAAGATAAGAAAGAAGGAATAGTAAGTTCTCATTCTAATCCATCAATATTTGGATAATTCAATGTTTAGGAAGGTAGCCAGTGCTACTAGTTCAAAGTAAGCATGAAACATTTTAGAAATTTTTTTACAAGGTATTGTTGAAGTAAAGAAACTAAGACTAAACTAATAGGTAATTTTAAAGTGTTAAAGATAACAGAAATTGAGTCAATTTTGGATTATTATATAAGAGTGAAGGCAAAAATAAATCAATTAAAGAGATATAAAAAAACATAAAAGATGTTCATAATAAACACAACATAAAAGATGTTCATGTATTGAAAAATTCTTTGTTCTTTAACGCCCACATTTGATTATGTAGTGTGTCATTAAAGAGTTAAAAAATCTAGAATCAATGAAAATTAAAAAACTAGATTGTTCTTTACAAGATCGTGAAGAAAAGATCATGAGAAGATAAAAAGAGTCATTAGAGCAAGTTTTCAAACTTAAGACTACTTTAAAGAATGATCAAGGAAGAAAGAATCAACTTATAGGTTGTGGACAAGAAAGATGACCTTATTGTGGCCTATTTCAAAAAAAGAGCCAATAAAGACAACACAATTAATAAAGAGAGAAACCAAAAATCATTAAGAATACATGGAAGAATAAGATAAAAAGGACAAGACTATTATTAAAATATTAAAAAAGGAGATACAAATAGTCTAAAGTTGAATGTTTTAATTGTCATAAATTGACCATTATTAATGATAATATTGTACTGCCACTAGTAGTATTGAAGAAAAGGTTAATTTTATTGATGATAATCAAGAAGTTAAAGAGTCAACTTTGTTGTTAACAAGAAGCTAAGAGGAAAATGATGTTGATAATATGAGGTAATTAGATAACGATGCAAGTGATCACATATGTGAACACAAAGCCAAATTTGTAGTGTTTTATGAGATGGTGAGAGGCAATGATTCTTTATAGAATTGTCAAAGATACAAATTGAAAGCAAAGGTATAATTCTAATCAATTCCAAAGATGATACTCACAAGTTGATCATTAAATGTACCTAAGTTTTAAAAAAAATTTAAGTTAAGGCCTACTCCTTGAAAAACGGTATGATAATCTTATAAAAACGGATTTGCTCTTATCATGTTACCCACTGTTGATTTTAACCTATCTAAAAAACAGTGTTAGAGCCATCTCTTATCATTGATTTAAACATCAATTTCGTAATAGGCATTTCAACAAATACCTAACATGCATCAAACTACCATTGCAACATCACAACAAAGTTTCATCATACAACCTTCTAACATTAACATTTAATCCTTAATTCTTCACAAAATCCTCAAACATATCAAACAAATCAAATCAACACAACACACATGCACGTTTTTTATGGACGATCAATCACAATAATCAAAGAATAATGCGAAAAATAAAACTAACACACATATTTATGTGGTTCATCAAAATATAGCTACGTCCACGGGTGGGTAGGGTTTTTTATTCACTATGAATTGTTTTCTGATAATGCGATACACTAGGAGAATATAATACAAATAACATAATGCTAGGGTTTTTTTTTAGTTGGATCCGCGAACGTGGGCCTGATGTAAAGTCCAATATATTTTATGAGGCTCCATATCTCAACAATTCTCCCACTTGGAGACTGATTCAGTCACCCCAACCATCTTCATTCTCTATGCCAATGTACCCAATAAACTCACCTAACCGCAACATCTCCCATGCTATGGTAGAAGACCAATTGAGGCCTTACATAGCCCCAACTTCGCAGCATCCACATCTTTAGTCAACATGTCTGCCAGATTCTTAGCACCATCAATCTTCTTCAAACATATCTCACCTTCTTCCACCAAACTGTGAGTGAAGTGGTACCTACGCCGGATGTGCTTAGTTCTAAAATAATAAACTGGATTCTTCACCAGTTATATGGCACTCTGAATATCAGTGAAGAGAACCTTGTCATGCTGCTTCTTGCCCAACTCTTCCAAGTAATCAGTCAACCATATCATCTCCTTACCCGCTTCAGTTATTGCAACATATTCAGCCTCTGTAGATGACATAGAAACACACTTCTGGAGTTTAGATATCCAACTCGCTGCTGTCCCATCTATAGTGTAGACATACCCGGATGTACTCTTGCTTGAATCCACATCTCCACTAAGAGTAGCATCAACAAAACCCTCCAGCACTACCTTGCCATTCCCATAACAAAGTGAGGTGCTAACTGTTCCTTTCAAGTATCTCAGAAGCCACTTCACAGCTTCCCAATGTTCTTTCCTGGATTTGACATGTATCTGCTCATAACTCCTACTACATGTGCTATATCAGGCCTAGTGCAGACTATAGCATACATCAGACTCCCAACTGCAGAAGCATAAGGCACTTTTTTCATATATTCACGTTCCTCAGCTGTCTTGGGTGATTGCTCATTTGACAATTTGAGATGGTTAGCCAAAGGCATACTCCTGGGCTTAGCATCATCAACTTTGAACCTGGACAACACCTTCTCAATGTATTGCTCTTGGGATAAATTTAGAATTCCAGCAGATCGATCTCGAAAAATTCTCATCCCTAAAATCTGCTTTGTTGCACCCAAGTCTTTCATCTCAAACTCTGATGACAGTCTTGCTTTAAGATTATTTATCTCCTCCATACTTGAACCTGCAATCAACATATCATTCACATACATAAGTAAAATAACAAAGGAGTCAGTAAACTTCTTGATGTAACAACATTGATCCTTTTCACTCCTGTGATAACCGTTTCTGAACATGAAGGAGTCAAACTTCTTGTACCACTGTCTTGGAGTATGCTTCAATCCATACAAACTCCTTTTGAGCTTACACACCATGTGTTCCTTACCAGGAACCTCATATCCCTCAGGTTGCTGCATGTAGATTTCTTCCTCCAAATTCCCATGTAAAAAAATGATATTTTTACATCCATCTGCTCAAGGTGCAAGTTCTCTGCTGCAACAATACTTAACAAAATTCTGATTATAGTTAACTTCACAATAGGAGAGAATATTCCAATGTAGTCAATACCTTTCCTTTGTGAATATCCCTTAACCACCAATTGAACCTTGAACCTAACTGTACCGTCAGTTTCATTCTTTATCCTATAGACCCACTTATTCAACAAAGCTTTCTTCCCTGCAGGCAACTCAGTTAACTCTCAAGTATCATTCTTCTCAAGTGACCATATCTCATCATCCATGGCTTGTTCCCACTTGATTGAATCCTTCACCTGCAAAGCCTCATCAAAAGATTATGGTTCTCCTCCATTAGTCAACAACAAATAATGCAAGGATGGTGAATACTTTTCTAGTGGCCTGATAACCCTAGTAGATCTCCTCAACACTAGCTTAGATGTGACTGGTTGCTGTTTTGATTCTGCAATAATATTTTCTAGATTTTCGGACAACTAAACCTCAGCTCCCACTTCATCTGCATCTTTAGGTTGCACCCCAAACTTGTCCTTATATAGGACATTCTCATCAAATGTGACATCACAATGTCTCAAGATCTTCCTATTCTTGTCATCCCAAAATCTGTATCCAAACTGATCCAAACCATACCCAATGAAATAGCACTTCAAAGCCTTTACATCAATCTTGTCTCTTTTCTCTGGATCAATATGAACATGGGTAGCACACCCAAAAGTCCGCAGGTGAGTAAGCTTGACCTCCTTACTCGACCAAACCTCTTCTGGCATCTTGAAACCCAAAGGAACTGAAGGGCCTCTATTTATCAAGTATGTTGCTGCGTTCATTGCATCTGCCCAAAACATTTTTAGCAACCCAGAATGTAACCTCTTGCTTCTTGCTCGCTCATTCAACGTTCTGTTCATCCTTTCAGCAATCTCATTCTATCTTGCCTTGCCAGGAACTATCCTGATACACCTGATTCCCTCATCAACACAGAACTTCTTGAATTCTGTAGAATCATACTCTCTACCATTATCAAACCTTAATTATTTAATCTTCGACTCAGTCTGATTTTCAACTTCATCCTTCCACCTCTTAAAGGTAATAAACACATCTGACTTATGTTTTAGAAAGTAAACCCATACCTTCCTGCTGAAGTCATCAATGAAGGTGACGTAGTATCTCGAACCACCAAGAGAGGAGACTGGAGATTCCCCCCACACGTCTGTGTGTACTAGTTGTAACCGTTCTGCCTTTAGTTCTCTGCTAGCCTTTGTGAAATTAACCCTTTTCTGCTTTCTCAGAACACAACTCTCACAAAAACCCAAATTAACTGATTTCAAACCTTGCAGATACCCCTTTAAAGCTAGCATCTTCATCCCCTTCTGACTCATGTGTCCTAGTCTGTGCCATAGACTCGAGCTCGATGCACTATCGACTACAGCAGCCATGTTCGAACACCATGCGGTACTGTATAAAGTTTTAGATTTTGTGCCTCGTGCTATCACCATAGCTCTCTTCACAATTTTCCAAGAACTCTCCCTGAACACTGCCTTGTAACTCGTGTTATCCAACTGACCAATAGATATCAGGTTCTTCTTCAAGTCAGGAATATACCTGGCATCCTTCAGCTTCCATTTACCTCTACCTGAGGTTTGTATACATACATCCCCTTTTCCAGTAATCTCCAAGGCTTTGTTATCAGCAAGATACACCTTCCCAAAATTTTCAGACTTGAAATTATGAAATATCTCTCTACTTGGAAAAGAGTGGAATGATGCACCGGAATTAAGTATCTAGGAATCAACCGGGCTGTCCACACTAAGAATTAAGGCGTCACCAATGTCTTCCGCAGAACATACAGAATCATCATCTTTATGGGACTTATTGTTTTTCTAGCCTTTCTTCTTCTTAGGTTTAGTGCAGTCCTTCTTGAAGTGTCCTTTTTCACCACAATCCCAAGAAGTGACCTCCTTCCTACCTTGAGATTTTCCCCACCATTTTGATTTCGATCGACCATGTTTACTATGTCCTCCCTTCGATTTACTCCTGCCCCTTCCCTCGACACTGAGTGCATTACCAGACAAATTCTCGATTTCTCTTTTGCGAATACTCTCGCTCAAGATAACATCTCGGACTTCATCAAACTTTAGCTTCTTAGACCCACGCGAACTACTAATTGCGAAAATAACAATATCCCACGACTCGAGTAGAGAGGACATCAAAATCAAGGCTTTAATCTTATCATCAAAATTAATATCAACAAAGCTTAATAATCATATTAAATTCGTTAATATGATCTACAACAGATCCACTTTTAGACATCTCCAGATTAAACAAACGACGCATTAGATATTCCTTATTGATAGCTGACAATTTTTCGTACATGTTAGACAGCGCCTTCAGTACTCCTATAGTCGTTGTCTCCTTAATGATGTTGAAGGCAACGTTTCTTGCCAACGATAAACAAATCAACCCTAGCACCTGCCGATCTTTCAGATCCCAAACCTCCTGTCTCATGGTTTCTAGCTTCATCCCTAACAACAGTTCATGGAGATTTTTCTAATACAGATAATCTTCCATCTGCATCTTCCAGAAACCAAAATTGTTTCCATCAAATTTCTCAATTTGAAACTTCGCGTTTTCCATTTTTCAGATTGTTGTGATACGAACCAAGCTCTGATACCAGTTGTTATGGACGATCAATCACAATAATCAAAGAACAGTGCGGAAAATAAAACGAACACATAGATTTACGTGGTTCACCAAAATATGGCTACGTCTACGAGCGGGTAGGGTTTTTTATTCACTGTGAATTATTTTTCGATAATGCGATACACTAGGAGAATAGAATACAAATAACATAACGCTAGGGGTTTTTTTAGTTGGATCCGCGAACGTGGGCCTGGTGTAAAGTTCAGTATATTTTATCAGGTTCTATATCTCAACAACGTTAACACAAAACTACCTCACATACCTCACGAATGGCTTCAGTCGTGGGAGAAGAGGAGGAGCTGCCACCGCCAATCACAACACCGACCGACGACTAGCTAGAAATAGAGTGCAGTCGTCAACGAAGGAGAGGAGAGGTGATGCGGGAGGGAGGAAGGAGAAGCTGCAGACGTTGGAGACCCGATTGGGGGGGGAGCAGGTGGAGGTGGAGGTGGAGGTGGAGGGTTATTTGGGTTGCTTTAAACCAGAATGAAACGACGTCGTTTGGTGTTAAATCAAACGACATCATTTTCATTAACATTTTAACGTTCAATTGCCAAAACGATGGTGACGTATTGCTTTAATATTTACTGACGGTTTATTAGTGACATAATATACCGTCGGTAAAGTCAATTCTTCCACTTGCCACCATTCTCTCTCGCCTTGTTCACCGATGGTTCTCGGTTCGTCGCTGACCTAAAACTTTCCACACACATTTACCGATGGTTAAAGAGTTTCCGTCGAAAAATCACGACTTCCTCCCTACTTCAATGACGGATTTTCTTTCCGTCGCTAAACGGCATTTTTTCTAACTAGTTTTCCGACAACATGCAATTTCCGTCACAATTTTGCTACGGTTTTCAACCGTTGCCAAATTTCCGTTGGTAATGCTTACATTTCTTGTAGTGTTTACCAGTATTACCTACAATTATACTATGCACTTGCGGTTAATTCAATATTAACTTAGAAAATGACAATCCCATGATTAGTTAACATTTTTGTAGTTATTGCATAAGAAATATATTTTTAAAAAGGATTGACGAACCATAATCTATGCATTTAAATTCTCTTGGAAGTGTCGCACACACATTTTTTTTAGTTCCAATTTAATAGAACTCCTATTTATTAATGTAGTTTTGTAAATTAGGGAAACAAGCTCATTTTGGTACAAAAGTTCGGTTGATTTATTATCATATCAACAAAAGCACACAGCCAAGATTGGATTAAGTATGGCATAAATATAATATGTAGCAAAGCAAAGTCATAATAACAATACCGATTATCTTCTTATTCTTATTGTTATTTTGTTGTCACAAATTGGATTGAAGGTTGTTATTATCAACTAAAGATTCAAAATCAGAAAGAAAAAAAAAGCATCACATATACTATATATATATACATATATATACTTACTAAGATTTTCATTAAATTACCAAAATTTATTAGAAACTTCATAACAGACATCACATTCAGGTATGTATTACAGAAGATTATGGCAATACATGATTTGAACCGAACATGGTTTCTTTCTGATATGAACATCAAATGTCAATGCATGTGTGATTCCTCGACTTGACCACGAAACATATCAGGTTTAGTTTATTATTGGAATAAAAAATCCGTCTCCATTTATATATAATAAAAAATGGAAGCGAAGAATACGAAGAGCATCAGAGTCCCGAGTCAATGGGGCTTGTTAGACGGAAGATATCAGAGATGGAAAAAAAGAAAAAAGAAAGTATTTGGGATTTGTTGGCAATCTTATCCAATTCTACCAGTCTTTTATTTCCTTTTCATATTGTAAAATAAAGCGTTGCCACATTAAAGAGGACAGTGAGTCTGAGAATCTCGATAACTACGGGAAAGAAGCCCTACTCAGTCTCTGTCAATTTCTCTTATCCCATCAGATCAATCCTGAAGGCTGTATTCCTAATTTGGAGAAATTTTGCTGCCTAACTTCACCGGGTTAGCTTGCTCTGAAGCGCATATTAAATCTCCGCAAAACTCAAAACTCTGAATCTCCCAAATCTTTCCGAACATGCACATATTTACTCTCTGATCATACATATATACGTTATATTTAATCTATTTTTAGTGTATACAAGTTGAGGAAAGGAATTCCAATCCTTATTCAAGGAAACATGTGGTATTACATGATTTATCAACTTGACAAACATACTACTGACTGCATACACAAGCACTCATAGTTAGCCATCTTGTATATGATATATAGACGGTAGGTTACAGCTGCAGGACGAACTCCATAGATTAGCATAATAGATATGGAGGCTCCGAGTAGCGGTGGAGGAAACCCAAACAAGTTCAACAAGTATGCTGCTGCTTGTGCCATTGTTGCTTCAATGATTTCGATCATTTTCGGTTATGGTAAGTGTGAGCCTGTTCCTCAAGTTATGCATGATCTTCGTTTTCTTATCTTTTCTAAAAATATCCGTATGAATCAATACAAAAGTCCTTTATCTTTTGTATTACATTTAATTCCATGAACGATGTACCCTGCAAAAGCTGACTCGAAAGCCCTTTTTTCCCCCTTCAGATACTGGTGTAATGAGTGGGGCCATGATCTTCATAAAAGAAGAACTAAAGATCCACGACACAAATGTGGAAGTCCTAGCCGGCATTCTGAACATATGTGCCCTGGTGGGTTCTCTACTTGCTGGAAGAATCTCCGATTACATTGGTCGGCGGTACACCATCATTGTTGCATCCATAATCTTCATGGCGGGTTCAATTTTGATGGGATATGGTCCAAACTACGCTGTTCTAATCACAGGAAGATGCGTAGCAGGAGTTGGTGTAGGATTTGCTCTTATGATTGCGCCTGTTTACTCGGCTGAAGTCTCATCGCCTAGATCAAGAGGTTTCTTGACGTCTCTGCCCGAGCTTGGAATAAGCATAGGAATTTTGCTTGGATATATATCAAATGTTGTGTTTGGAAAATTGAGCCTGAAACTTGGTTGGAGATTGATGCTTGGAATTGCAGCTGTACCTTCAGTTTTCTTAGCCTTTGGCATTCTGAAAATGCCTGAGTCTCCAAGGTGGCTGGCAATGCAAGGCCGATTAGGAGAAGCCAAAAGGGTATTGCTTCTTGTGTCTAACTCTCAAGAAGAAGTTGAAACTCGTCTCCGGGACATCAAAATCGCCGTCGGGATCGATGAGAACTGCGACGAGGATGTTATCAAACTTCCCCATAGAAACACCAACGGGGTAGGAGTGTGGAAAGAGTTGCTAATCAGGCCAAGACCAGCTATCCGATGGATACTAATCGCAGCAATTGGAATTCATTTCTTTGAACACGCCGTCGGCATCGAAGCTGTGGTACTTTACAGTCCTAGAATCTTCAAAAACGCTGGCATCACAGACAAAGAAAAGTTACTACTTGCCACAGTTGGAGTGGGGCTAACAAAGTTCACTTTTATTCTGATATCGACGTTTTTAATTGACAAAGTTGGGAGAAGGAAACTTCTGCTCATTAGCACAACAGGAATAGTTGGAGCTCTAGCCCTATTAGGATCCTGTTTGACAGTAGTAGAGCAGCATGATGGAGACAGGGTCTTGTGGGCACTGACACTAAGCATTGCCTCTACCTACGTATTTGTGGCCTTTTTCAACGTTGGACTCGCACCTGTTACATGGGTCTACAGCTCCGAGATATTCCCTTTGAAGTTAAGGGCACAGGGGTATAGTCTCGGGGTGGCTGTGAATAGGCTCATGAACGCCACTGTTTCTATGACTTTCATATCACTCTACGAAGCTATTACTATAGGTGGAGCCTTCTTCATGTTCTCAGGAATCGGTTTAGTTGCCTGGTTTTTCTTCTTTTTCCTATTCCCAGAGACCAAAGGAAGGTCCTTGGAAGAAATGGAAGAGCTATTTAGCAAAGGCTCAAGAGCTAGACATGAGGGAATGCAGGTCCCGCAAAGAAGTCAAGTATAGGATAGGCTACAGAGAGTCTCATGCTTTTTACCTTTTAGTAAGACTATTAAATTTTATTTTAGATATTTTATATTTATTAAAATGGATGCAATCAACTATATGATGTGTAATTGCTATTTTATTAATACAAATGTACAATATCTTTTTATTTAAAATATGTGCTTTTATTTGCACTAATTCCTTCAAAGAATATACATTAAATTAGAATGTATAATCTTTTGTTCAAAAGAAATTTAAAATTTATAATGTTTCACAGTATTTTTAGCATTTTAATTTTAATAAATATGAAAATAATAATTCTATGTTGAAAATAAAAATACTTTAAAAAGTTGAAACACTTAATATAAACAATTTTAAAATATTTTATTTTATTGTGAATGAAAACTATTTTGATAACAGTTTTTAATTTCAAATATTAATCAAATTAATTATTCACATATTCATAGTTAAATCCAAATTTTAAATTTTGAATAAGACTAACTAATTTCAAACTAAAACTCTTATTACGAAAGACAACAATAATAAGAAAAAACCTACTATATATATACATATATATATATATATATACATATATATATATATATATACATATATATACATATATATATATATATTTTAAAATTAAAGTTTCCTAATAATGAAAATTTTTTATATATTTATGAATTGATCATGATTTTATAAATACATATTTAATATTTTAAAAATATTAATAAATAGGGTTAATTACCAAAATAACGCAAACTTTCTTCAAATTTTCAATTATAGTCTGAATTTTAAAAAGTAGCAATTAAATATTCAAACTTTCAATTTTTTCAATTTTAGCTCGAACTTCGAAAAGTATGAATAAAATGCTTAAACATTATATTGTTTTCAATTCTAGCCTGACGTTAATATTTTCATTAAGTTTGCTGATGTAACTTATTACATGTTTTAGAAACCTTAATTATTAATACACGTTAACCAAAATTAACACAACAAATGAAGATTAATAAAATGACGTTGTTTAATCACGTAATTAAAACAACATCGTTATTTAAAAATGAACTAAGTCAAATTACGCAGCCTCGACAACCTTACGCTTTGATTTCAATTTTTTCTTCGTTTTCAATTTGTTCTCTCGAGCTCTCACTCTTTGATTTTCAGATTACGTTGTCTCAACGTCCTCACACTAAGGGCAGTAAGAGAATGAACTAAAAACGAAAAACTTACTAGTACATGTTAAAAAATGATCGAGAGAAAATATTGTGAAATAATGATTTTTATTGAATGAATATTTCACTGTACAAAGAGCTAGTATATATACAACTATCATGAACTAATCCTGTAACTAATTCTCTAACTAATTACAATTTCTACAGCTAATTCTCTACAGTACAGTACGCTATAATGCGAGAGTAGCTTGGGACATCAGAAGAATAGACAGAAAATAAATAGCTGAGGGAATCGGAAGAACAACAAACCACATCGGGTTTGAATTGAAGAAAATTGAAAATTTGAGCATTTTATTACCATTTTTTAAAATTCGAGCTATAATTGAAAAATTGAAGAAAATTTGAGCTTTTTTTAGTAATTAACCCTATGTATTTATTAGAATTAATAAATATAATATATTTTAAAAAAATTAAAGTTAGTTTCACAAAAATTTTCACGCTATTTGAAAGTGTGATTCTTCTGTAGATTAGAGGTTTGAGTATTAACTTACAGTTGAGATTAGAGCACCGGATTATTAGGGAAATTAAATTGTAAGTTTACGTGATCAAAAACATCGCTAGGTACGTAGCTAATGAGATGTGGCTTGTAATTGTTTGTGTGTGTGTGTGTGTATATATATATATATATCACATAAAATAAAATAAAATATAATAAATAATTAATACTAATATTTTTATATAATTAACAATAAAATAATAAACCTCCTGCAATAATCATTTTAATAGAAAGGGTATAAAAGTCATTTATTATATATTACATTCCATTCCATCTATCTTCCAAACAACGTTTCATTACATTATATTATGAACCCTTTAATCCATCCCAAACAATTTTTTACTATATTACATTCCATTCTATTATAAATCGTTTCATTCCGTTCCATTTCATTTCATTAATTAACATCCAACCAAACAGGGCTTAGAGTAATGCCAAAGATATCAACACTTTTACTGGCTCTTCCGCTGATAAAAAGAGTTGTACATGAAACTAAAACCATCTTAACAATTTTCTCATAAATAAGGGAAAGCATACTATTAAAGATTAAACCACCCAACTAATATGAAATGTTGTTTTCTTAATTTATTTTATTTTCAGAAGAAATGGACACCAGACGCTAAAAGCTTTGATCTTCACATGGACATTTGGCAACCGGAGTGGTACACAGCTCCTAAAATAGAAGGTAACAACTACAAATCATGCCTACATGAAACCTACAAATAAGGACAGCCTTAAGCCAATCTTTTTCCTCAATCTCTCCGGGAATATGTTTCCTTTCACCATCCAGAGGTATAGACTATAGAGTTTCAAGGGAAGAGAAGATTTCTCTTTGGCTCTGCAACCAAAACCTGTTCATTTCATTGTATTCATCTGGGTTGTCCATAACCTATATGAGGAAACTTTGCCCAAACATTGAAAAAGAAGATGGCCTTGAGACTGTTCTTGAGGTCCCCATACCTGAAGAAATGTTTGCTAGCATGGGTAGCAACGTAGCTCTGCGTTGGCAGAACATGCTAACTTGGATGAAAGCTCAAACATCTGATAAATGGTCGCAGCCTGTGATAGCGGGTCGCATTAATGAGCTCAGGTTTTTGCTTTACTTGGTTGGATCTCCTCTTATCCCTCTCCAGGTTCAAGTTGGTCATGCTGTTCACAAACCTGTCAAAGATAGCTCCATTGTAAGTACCCATTCCTAAAACTTCCATCTTTCTTTAATTCCTTCCATCTCAAAATTCAGTTAGAAGAGTGAGTTCTCTAGCAAAAAGACGATTATTGAACAAGTTACATCTGGAACTCGAAACATGATTGGGGGAAAACAGGCGGCAACACGCACTATCTTCAGGATTAGAACAGTACTGTCAAATGCTATGATAAAAGGGGAGGACTAGTTTTGTAATCTAAGATAGATCAAAGAACTATGAATAAGACTAATTAAAGATAATGTCACATCAATTCCAGCAAGCTTCAACAGCTAAATACATTGTGCAACAATACATAGCGGCTACGGGAGGGCAGCAAGCGATAAATGCGGTACATAGCATGTGCGTAACAGGTGAGGTAAAAATTACGGCGTCGGAGTTCCAACAAGCCGATGTGAAGATTAACGTGAAGAGCACCGAGGAAATTGGTGGATTTGTGCTTTGGCAAAAAGATCCTGACTTGTGGATTTTAGAGCTCGTTGTGTCAGGATGCAAAGTAATCTGTGGAAGCAATGGCAAGATCTCTTGGAGGCATTCCTCTAATCAACATGATCCTGCTAACAAGGGTCCTCCCAGGCCCTTACGCCGATTCTTGCAGGTAAAAAGAATGTCTCATATTCACTATTTAAACAATTGTAACCATCAGTATCAGTTGCAGTGTAATCTTGTTTAAACTTTTAAGACTCAGAACTAGGTTTGGAATTATTGCCAGGGTTTGGACCCGAGGTCGACGGCAAACCTATTCCTGGATGCAACATGCATAGGTGAGAAAATAATAAACGACCAAGATTGCTTCATTTTGAAACTAGAGACGAGTCCAGCGATTAGGGAGGCACAAAGTGGTCGTAATTTTGAGATAATTCACCACACGATATGGGGATACTTCAGCCAGAGATCAGGCCTACTTATCCAATTCGAGGACTCGAGGTTGCTGAGAATGAGAACAAAAGAAGGGGATGATGTGTTCTGGGAGACTAGCACAGAGTCAGTAATGGAAGATTACAAGTACGTGGACGGTGTCAACATTGCACATAGCGGCAAGACAAGCGTCACTGTGTTCAGGTACGGAGAGCAGTCTGCGAATCACAAGAGGGAAATGCAGGAAAAGTGGAAGATTGAGGACGTTGATTTTAACGTATGGGGCTTGACATCAGAACACTTCCTGCCTCCTCCTGACGTTCAAAATTTTTGACTTATTAAGAGATGGAATAACACAACTCTTCTCTGTGTAAATATACCCAAGAGATGTGAACACATATGCATTGAAGTTTCCAATTGAAAACTGGCATGCTCCAAATTCTAGAGCGAATGTCATATTTGGCCTAGTTATTAATTGGAGGGTACGTGTTGGGGACGGATCCTTTTTCCTCTACCCTGTCCTCTATCCTATTATATTAATTATGGAACGATACTTTTAAACCATCTACACCTAAACTAATCTTCGCTCAAATTAAGTAAGTTCTTTTTGAAAGACAAAGTTCTGATTCTAAATTTTAAACGACTACATGTATAAGTACGATTCAAACCGACAACTTTAATTAAATCAGAAAAACCTTTACTCACTCACCTACGCTCAAGGTAGGCTACCTTCCACTTTAGACGTAAAAAAGTGCTATGCACACCGAATGAACCCTGTTAACATATAATGCCACGCCCATCCTTCAAATACGACATCACTTCAGTCGGTGCATTTTCATCTGCAGAAGCGTGTGTTGACATTCTCGTTAAGTCATGGGTCGGTCAAACTGTCTCAGAAAGCACACACGAATAGATCTCGAATTAACTTAACCTCTTTAACCACTCCCCCAGACGACAACGCTTTAAAACCAAGCCCCTTTTGTCTTTCAATCAGTTTATCAAACGCTCGCCTTCCTCTTTCGCGTCTCTTAACTTCATCTCCTTCACTAAGCAACGGACTTCACAGACCTTGTTAAATGAGCAACACTTAAATCCAAAGCCAAACAGAACCGCAAAATCGAGATGAAGGATGACGATTCTCTTCCGACAACAACAAAGAAGGATCACTCTGACACAAGTCTGTTAGGGAAAAGCCGTTACAAGTTCTGGGCTTTGGCCGCCATTCTGCTTTTGGCATTCTGGACCATGTTTACCGGAACCGTCACGCTTCGTTGGTCCACCGGCAACCTCAACCGCCTCTCCGATGATGTCGACGCTCCTATTCACGACGATCTTGACGTTCTCGTAAGTTTGACATTTCTTATATGCGTGTGGCAATGCATATTGATATTATTAATGTTAATGTTGATGTTGGAGGTATGTGGATCTTGGGGATTGAAATTTCAGGAAATGGAAGAGCGAGAGAAGGTGGTGAAGCACATGTGGGATGTGTACACTAATAGCC
Source organism: Erythroxylum plowmanianum (assembly GCA_025531925.1). Classification (NCBI taxonomy): domain Eukaryota; kingdom Viridiplantae; phylum Streptophyta; class Magnoliopsida; order Malpighiales; family Erythroxylaceae; genus Erythroxylum; species Erythroxylum plowmanianum. Next base: position 7,957,513 of record JANVCQ010000232.1, read on the forward strand.
ATCGGATCAGACTACCTCGCTTCTGGCAGGAGGCTTTCGAGGCTGCGTACGAGGAGTTGACCAGTGATGTTACTGGAATCAGAGAGACTGCTATTTCGGAGATTGCTAAGATGTCTGCGCGTTCCGTTGCTCTTGATCCGCCTTCTATCCAATCAACGGTGACGATCCTTTTAGGACTTTTCATAAATTTTAATGCGTTTTTTACCTTAGAGTTTGTGAATAAAAGAACATGTCATGTCTGTCCTCATTATGTCATGTCGGTGGATGGAGTGAACAGTGAAGTTTTACTTGCCCTTTACTTTTTGCACTGCACTGAAGAAGGAATGTCTCTGAAAGCAATATCTAAATTCAAGAATTTTTTATTAAATGATGATAAGAGGGCTTAAATTCAACCACAAATTACCTAATTTCATTTTGGTCAATTCGTTCACTTATATTTATCACCTTCTTCAGCTTATTGTCGATTGCATACCTTTGTCAGTGGGATCGATGTGCAAGCACATTTAGCTACTTTTAACTGTGTATGCATATGGGATAACCTTGAACCTTTAAATTGAAAATCTCCCCCTCTGTTATCTTACCCTCTGAACTTCTCTATATGATAGGAACTAAAAAATCCTTTGGTTCACCACAATTCTTTTGATATATGAATTCCTGTTTCTTCCAATCAATTTCTCACAAATAGGAGCTCTTGATGAAGTTCTTCACTGGTGCTTATCCCCTCTCCCCATTTGATATTCAAGATCGCCATGCATCAAGAGTAAAAACCATAAAAAGGAAAAAACAAATATAGGATTATCTCGTCTAACATATGGAAAATATCTCCATGCAGCTATTTGGAGTTCTGAATTCTTGTGAATGAGTCTGAGGTTTTTGTGTGATCAACAAGTTACTTCTGATCTTGTTTTGCCCATCTTTTTTGGCCGAGTACATTATGTAATTTGAGGTGTTTCCCCTTATGGAATCAAAGATGATTAAAACCCATACCAGGTGTGAGTCTGTGATAAGGCACCTAATAGAAAATCTCTTGTGTCTTCCTTCATCCCTTGACTGTATTATCAGAGTGGAGAGTACGCAAATATAAGTCAAACTGCAGTCTCCTCTTATTGGGACTATTATAAAAATTTAATTTATCCACCATGACTAATCTAGGCATACAACTTTCTTGGGAGTCCTGATACACTAGAGCCTTCCTTCTAACGTGAACCCATCTCATGTTTGATCCGTAATAGCCTTTGTTCTTCTTTGGTCAGGTAAGGATGTATCCTTTGCTGACGCATCCTATGGCCTTTTTGTACGGTTTCATAGCCACTTAAAGGATAAGGGTGGTTTTGGTCCCCTAGTACTATCAACTTGTCAGTTATTGAACTACCAAATGCAAATTGCTGTGTTTCTCTTTTCCTATTTCACAAAACTCTTTATTTGCAGTTGTCAATTTGGTGTGCTCCTTCTCCGGAACACATTAGTAAGTCTCTCATCTTTTGGTATAATTGGGTCTCACTCTGGACATCAACTATTAGCAAATGAACTGTATCCTATATGAGTTTCTGATCGTCAATCTGCTATGCCTTCCCTTTTCTTCTGCTTGGGATTTTCTCTTCCATTGGGTGGGGTTGTGGAGTTGTTTGTTGAGAATTTATACCAAGTTAATATATCCTAGCCCTGCTTTTCAGAAATATTTCATGGCTATTGCAGGTTTGATTTGGCCATTGAATAGTCACATATCAGACCATCAAGATTCTAGTGTTAGGCGTTGTATCCATTTCTATGTGGTAAATCAAAATGGAGGACTGCATGCTTTTACCTTTCTTTGATGATTGAGTCAGAAACTTAAGACTTACTGCCGATTACAAGTGTCTGAAAATAATTCTGGCTTGTTGCTTATGTCCCTTGTTAAATTAAATGATCCGGGGCTGATTCACTTACCATTTTGTGGCCTTACATCTTCCTTGTCTTTGCTGTCAGAATGTACGAAAACTAAGTAAGAGTATGAAGCTGTGAGAGAAAGGTGGAGCTGCAACCTCTTTGCGAGGGAGCGGGCAATGACATGGAGAACATCGAGAGCATGAGGTTTCATATGTTCAAAGTTTTGTTCTTGCAATTGCTCACTTGCTGCTCCTTGAACCATGAGCAGTTCAGTTGGTGAAGTTTTCAAAATAGGGATAAGCTATGTATTTAATTAGGTTTTCATTTTCCCGGAGATTTTGATGCCTGTCTTGGTCTATTGCTTCATCTTTTAAACAATTTGCAGTAGATAATTCCGCGAGAAATTTTGGAGGGACTCTGTTTACATAGATTCAAATGAAGAGAAGTTCGATCATGTTTCCTGACTTGATTACCTTTGTAACCTCATATTATCATTAGTCAACACAATCATCACCGAATTTGGGGTGTTGGTGTCTTAGGTTTTTTTTTTTTTGTAGTTCGGAAATCTTTGATCTTTGTAATATTCTCATTTCATTACACATACTGTTGCCAACCATGGCATCTTTCACTGGAAAAGTGCTTTTATTAGATGTCATGAATAATTATTAAAATTAATAATATACTAAAAATTTTGAAGATTTATTAAATAAATAAAATTCATAAATAATATTGAATAGTTATTAAACAAATAAGATTTAAAAAATTGTATTTTAAAAAATAATTATTAAAATTAAAAAATTATTAAATTAAAATGATTTTCAAAAAAAAATGAAAAAAATAATACTATCTGCAACGTTTTTGTATAAACGTCACAGAAAGCAATTCGCGACGTCTTAAAAAGTCATTGAATGTGACTTTTTGTTATATTTTTGAAAACGTCGCAAAATGTGATTTTCTGTAAAGTTTCAAAAAAATCTTGCAGAAAGACCAATCTTTCAGTGACGTTTTTAAAAACGTCACAGAATGTCTGCATTTTTCGTGATGTTTTATGAGAAACATCGAAGAAACTTTTTTCTTATACCACATTTGGCAATGTTATTTGTGACATTTTTTAAAACGTCGCAAATTGTATTCTATGACATTTTTTCAAATTTCTAAATCACAAATTGTGTTGTTTTCTTATAGTAATTCTTATTCTTAAATATAAAGGGATTGTTTCTAATAGACCAACAGAGACTAAAATAAAAAGATTAAAATATATACAATAACAACAATACTCAATAAGAATCTTATGGATACGTGAAACCTAGGAAAGTCTAGTAGTAGTACTCAGTCTTACATTTACTTAGAAAAAATGTTGTTTATGATAGACCTACATAAATAATATAAATACATATATGCATATACATATTAAAATAATATAAAATAATGAAAATATATAGATACGAAATAAAAATATAAAATATAGAATAGAAATAGATATAAAGAATAATAAAAGATAGATATTAAAATAATAAAAATAAGAATAAAATAGACATAATAAAAATATTTATAAATGTAAATAAAATAAAATTAAAATTAAAATTAAAATAAAGATAGACATAAATAAAATATAAAAATAAGTGTTAAAAGCAAAGTTATGAATATCGTATCGGGCTTGGTACCGGATTGAGTTTTGGAAGGAATTGTACCGGTACCGGGTACCGTTTCGGATAATTTTTTAAATTTATGAAATAGTCCCTAAAATTTTTAAAAATTGCAAAATAGTCCATATTGGTATATTGTACAGTTGTACTGTATA
>JANVCQ010000232.1:7983849-7997172 GCA_025531925.1 Erythroxylum plowmanianum
TGAAGATTGAAGATTAAAGAAGGAAGTTTGGTGAAGAAGCTGAAGATGTCTGCAGAAAAATTGATGCAACCTGTTGAAGTTCATAAAAACCTGAAGAAGTTTTTCCTGAAGCAAAATTGGAGCATGGAGTAAAGCTGTCAAAGCACAACTTCTAGCTGACCTGGAAGTCGTGAGTGAACCCCTAATTAATTCGTACCTCAAGCAAACAAGTGGTCCTGCATATCAGATTATGTTTTTCTTCATATAGTTAGAAATCAGTAGCATTTAATGTATGACAGTGGCTGTTTTAGCATGTTTTTGTTTTCTAGCTGACTAAAAGACTATGTGACGTGTATCACTCTTGTCTCTTGGATTACAAGTTCTCAATTCTTAGCCTTTGATTTTCAGATGTTCAAAACTTCATATAAGAGCTGAATATAAAAAGCTCAATATTTTCCTTCTTCAGTAATCAATAAAGAAAACCTTCATATTTGAAAAATGCTTGTCTTCTGTTTTTCTTAAAATACATATCGAAATTTGAGTGTTAAGGAAAATATACAGACATTGGTTCTGTAATTTTGTTCCATCCAAAAATTCAAACACTACAATCATAACAAAAGCCTACACTATTTACATTTGATAGGAATCAGATTATGCAAATACACACACTATACAGAAGCCAATTTAACATTACAAAATCTCAGAGCTTCAGTTTCCTTAAGGTGAGCTGTTAGATCCATCAAGTAGCTTGAAGTTGCACAACTAGTTTGAACATCTGCTGCTCAAGTGGAGGAGGGATTTTTTCATCTTCCTAGATCAAGGAGGACAATTCCACTGAGGAGCTAATTCAAATTTGTGAAGATATAATAAACGACTGCAGGTTGGACAACATGGATAATGTTTAGAAGGCTAGGCATGGAAGACAAAGATGGATTCTATACTATTTTGATCTCCATTTATGGAATTTTAGGGACAGATTATTTTCTAATGGATGCCATTTTTGGCTATTTGACGACAAACGTCAATGGCGGAGATGTATGACTGTTGCCGAAGTCTAACAATTTCTTGGAGGGAGTAAATTAGAGGCGGCCATTTATCCAAGTAAATCAAAAATGCACAGCCATGAAATGGTAAAAACAATAACAAACTTAGTCTAAACAAGGGTACAAGCCAAGAGGTGGAGAGAGTCCTCCATTGTAGGAGTTCACAAGGAATGGACACAAGTCTCTTACCGTAGCATGGGAATGATTTTCCATCTCTTTCCACCGAGATCCCTTCCATCATTCTCTTCCAGGTACATCACATTTCAAACCCTTTAACGTTCTCTCAGCGTTGTCACCCATTACTTGCGTTCCAAAAATTATACTGACGACACTACGGGATTAAGCAATAATAGAAATGATAGAGAGTTCAGGAATTTGTCCTTAGGACCATTGATGTCTTTTCGAATACACGAAGGTGCTTGGAAAAAACTGTGTTATAATTTTGTTGTATTAGCAACAAAAAGTAAAACATGGTGATGTTTCTTGTATACGTTGTATTTCCTTTGATCAAACCCAAGCCAGATAGGACTTTTTCAGTGACTTTGGTTTTTGCTTCTCTTATTTTCAGGATCCTAAGATTTTGAGACAAGCAGTTCGGGGAAAGGTGGAGCTTCTGGCGGGTTTTCAACGTGTGTCTCCACACGAATAACATCCCTTTTTTTGCCTGGAAGCTGTTCATTGTATAGGTCAAAAACATGTCTGGAGCAACGTCTCCGGATTCAAGTTCTCCACCTTCACCAACTGCACAATCACCATCAGATTCATCATCACAACCAGTAGATTCTCCACCCCCTCAGAGTTCCAATTCTCCTCCCTCACCACCAACTGAATCAAGTCCTCCATCATTTGCTCCGAAATCACCTCCACCTCCACCTCCACCTCCAGCTTCTTCTTCTTCTTCTTCATCACCAGCAGCATCTTCTGATAAAAATGGTGGTTCCGGTCGATCATCACCCAAAACATCTTCATCAGATTCTACTCCAAGAAATTCATCTCCAAAATCATCAGAAACCAGTGGCCCATCTAGTGATCAAAAAGTTATAATTGGAGTTGTAGTTGGAGTTGGAGTGTTGCTAATCGTTATGGTCATCATTTGTGCGATATGTTGCAGGAAAAAGAGAAGAAGGAAGGAGATAATACCTTACTACGCAGAATATCCTCCCAAAAGTATGAAATCTATTAGAAAATTCTTAGTTAAGACGAAACACAAAATTCCTAGTTTATTTTGACTCTACATATCTGCAGTGCTTGTAACATGTTTAAAACTTTGCATTTGTCCTGCTCAGAGTATGAACTATCGTTTTCAATACGTTTATCTAATGTTATGGTTCATCGCAGGTAGTCAGAAATATTACAACTCGAAGAAGACCGATTGGAACAATAGTCCCGCACCTCCTGCAGATCATGTTTTCAAGATTCCACCAGCATCGCCAGGTCCTGGCTGGAAAGGATCTCCAAATCCAGCTCCAGGGGTGATGAGTGGTGGCGATACGAGCACCACCCACTCAGGGCTGTCGCATCCGCCCTTGCCACCTCCATCACCAAACATAGCTCTGGGCTTGAACCAAAGCATGTTTTCGTACCAGCAGCTAGCTTTAGCTACAAATGGATTCTCAGACGCCAATGTGCTGGGTCAAGGCGGGTTTGGATATGTGCATAAAGGTGTGTTGCCTAATGGAAAAGAGGTGGCAGTGAAGAGCCTAAAGTCAGGGAGTGGACAGGGAGAGCGAGAATTCCAGGCAGAAGTTGAGATCATTAGCCGTGTCCATCATCGGCATCTTGTGTCCCTTGAGGGCTACTGTATCGCTTCAGGGCAGCGAATGTTAGTCTACGAGTTTGTTCCAAATAAGACCCTGGAATATCATCTTCATGGTAATACTTTGAATTCTCCATTTGATGTTGTCTTTGCTGCAGGGGAGAGTATGCCGTCAACCTTACAAGTTGGAGATTTCATTTTAGTTTTTTTTTTAAAGTAAATAATAGGTTTAGTTACTAGAGTAGGACGACACATTCAAATAAAATCTGAAATATGGAAAATGCAGGAAAGGATCTTCCAGTCATGGATTGGCCAACCAGGCTCCGTATTGCATTGGGTTCTGCCAAGGGGCTTGCTTATCTTCATGAAGATTGTGAGTTCCCTCTATCTCTCTATAGTCTATACAGACAACTGCAGACATATAAAAATGACTCACATAGTTTCGTACTGAACAGGCCATCCTCGGATAATACATCGTGACATCAAGTCTGCAAATATTCTACTTGACTTCAACTTTGAGGCCATGGTCAGTGTTTTAAGCTAACTATCTCTCATTCACATGTCTTTAGATAACCTAAAACATCTACTTTACCTTTCTTTATGTTTCCAAGCTGCTTCCTATTTTCAGGTCGCTGATTTTGGATTGGCAAAGCTGTCTTCTGACAATTACACTCATGTGTCTACCCGTGTAATGGGTACATTTGGGTAAGTGTAACAGCTCACCAGTTTCTGTGATTACTTATATCATACAATAGTTGATTGACATAGAAGAATTCAGCATTTTTTAGAAAAGAAGAAAAAAATAAAAAAAGAGATTATAACAAGAAGAGCCATGTAACACTTTACCTCCAGAAAGAAAAGAAATTGAAACGAATACTCTGAACTAACCAAATTCTTGACACTGGCATAGGTACTTGGCTCCCGAGTATGCATCAAGTGGCAAGCTGACAGATAAATCTGACGTTTTCTCATTCGGAGTCATGCTGTTGGAAATCATAACTGGGAAGAGACCTGTTGATGCTAATAACGCAATGGACGACGGCTTGGTTGATTGGGTAAGTGTGTCGCACCCTCCAATTCTTTCCCTTGTCGATAAACGTACAAATCTTAACAATTGTGGCATGTACTGAGCAGGCTCGACCCTTTCTCACACGTGCCTTAGATGAAGGCATCTATAACGGACTGGTGGATTTTCGCCTGGAGAACAACTTCGATCCTCAGGAGATGCAACGCATGGTAGCTTGTGCTGCTGCTAGCATTCGCCATTCTGCCAGGAAGCGCCCGAAAATGAGACAGGCAAGCCGATAACTTGAAATTTTCGGTATATCAGAAAGCTATCAAGATTTATATTATATGATGCATGACAATTACCACGCAAAACAGATTGTACGTGCACTTGAAGGAGACGTATCACTGGATGACTTAAGTGACGGTAAAAGGCCAGGTCAGAGCTCAATGTTCAGCTTCTCAGCTTCAAGCCCAGAGTATGATCAAGATTCATATAATGCCGATATGAAAAAGTTCAGACAAATTGCTTTGTCAAGCCAGGAATTTGGAGACAGCGATCATGGAGCTTCAAGCACTGACTCCAGAGATTTTTCCCCGTTGGCGGTCCAAAAACACAATCCTTGAGGAGTTCAAACTTCAGCCATTGAGAACACGCATCAGAACTTGAACGCCAAAACCTATGAACCAATTTCGGGTAATGAAGAACAGCAGATTTACACATTAGCGGTGGCATAGTCAAAATCTTTTTACGCTTGATTTAATACTTCCGATTTGATTGAAGGGCTAAGTTTAGACTTGGAATTTATTTTTCCTTTTGCCTCGATTTTTCCTTTGAACATGTACTTGTCACCCAGCAATAATGCTCTGAATCTTTTACTAATTTGATTTACCTTCTTTGACCATCTAAGATTCTGTTTCTGAATCATATTAATTACCTTCTTTTAACGGGACAATTCCAGTGTAACTCGATAACAACCAACATGGATGGTGTGATTGAACCAGTACTTGTTGATCATGTTAGGATACTAGCAACACTTTTGTTTAATTTGTAAATTAGTTTTTGTGTTCTTATCTACATTTTAGTTAACATTTTTCATAGCTCTTAACACAACTAGTTTTTGTATTCTTATCTTTACTTAATGTTCTAACCATACTTATCATATAGAAAGTTGTAAACTATATATTGTAGCCTTCTTCTTATGTAATATATAAGAGATATGTTTACTCTAATTAACGTTTAGTAGCATTAATCACGGCAACAACAAAAAATCTTTCCTACTCAAATATGAACGATATCACTTCCTACCACAATTACATATTTGTTATCAAACTAAACACTAAAAATTACCTTGTTTGGAAAACTCAATTTGTTCCTCTTACAAACTATTAAAATATGAATCGTTTTATTGATGACACACCAGTTCCACCTCAAACCATTCTTTCATTAATTGATACAAATATCACAATCCTAAATTCGGCTTACACTACAACAAGGTAGCCATTTAGCTACGTTTTAGAAATCTTAGCTAAAAGTAAGCATTTGACAATGATTAGAAAATTGTTGCCGAAGGATAAGCCTTTGGCAAAGCTTTTGTCAAATTTGGCAATGATTTTCAAACTTATCGATAAAGGTTTATTTTCATGTAGATTGTTTTGGTGACGGGTGATCATTTGGTGACATTTTTCTATAATCATCACCAATGGTTGATACAAAGTTTTGCTTTATTACCCTTTGGTGACGATTTCAAAAAATCATCACCAAATGTTGCTCCTTTGACAATGATTGTTGTAATCATTGCCAAAGGTTCATTAAAAGTTTTTTTTGCATGTAGATTTCTTTGATCAAAAATTTCAAAAAACCTTTTGGCACAATTTCCAAAATCATCACAAAAGTTTCATCCAAAGTTTTTTGAATGTAGATTGCTTTGGCAACGATTTTTAGAAATCATCGCCAAAACGTGATTTTTGTTTTGTCCTTTAAAAATAATGTCGTTTTTGTCATATTGAAAACCTAGTTACCTAACATTTTTTTAGAAATTGTCGTTTTTGTCTTGCCTTTGTCTTCCTAAATGCGATTAATTGTCTTCCACTCCAGTGTCATTGTTCCCAGCTTTGGTCTTTGTCTTCATCTCTGGTATGTGTCTTCGTCTTCGTCTCCACACAAGCGTTTTGGTTTTCTAGGTAATTAATTTCCACAAATCCAGTTTCCACTGAGAGCAATAAAGATTGCGAAAAAAAAAGAAAAAGTTCTTAATGTGTTTACTGTCTCAAGCTTTTGGAAACCATTGCATTTCCACAATCCTTGGTTCAAGTTTCCATTAATGCGTCTAATTTTATTTCTTTCATAATTACTTTAGGTGATGGGGGTCATTCATTTTTTTTCTTTTGGTTCTTTGCAACTCAATTGAAAAGGAGATTGTTAGAGATTTTAGCCAAATAAACTTTCTCTTTTCTCAACCTACAAACATTAATCTCTTATCCCATTCATAGGTATCAAGTTACAATCTAAAATCTAGATTGCTTATAGATGAAGTGCGGTACCATTTTGTGAACTGCTCAACAGACTTTTGACCTATTCAAGAATTCCAATATATTTGGTGACAAGTAAATATTTTTTCTAGAATGAGATGTGCTTCATCAATGGTTGTCATTCAATGCTCTACTAAATTATGGACCAACCAATAAGAAAATAAACAATTAAAGTGTAGTTAATATTCTTGAAACCTTAGGACATCCTTCTATGTTCCTGCCTTTATATACTTGTAGCGGCTTGTTATTTTGTGTGCTTGTTGAGTTAAAGTTGCATTTTAACTCAAAATACAAATTAACTTTAGTTGGACTTTTTAAACTGCACCCTATTTGTTAGTGTATATTGATAAAATTACTAATAACAATTGACTTATGTTACTGTAATTAATGTCAATGATTGGTTGTTTGTTGATAATGATGATTAGATGTATCATGAAAGTGCATCAAATATTAATGTCGATAACATTTACGTTGTTAATGGGCGTAATGTTGATAATTGATTTATGTTAATGTGATTAACGTTAATGATTGAATGTATGTTGATAATGATGATTGGATGTATTGTAATGTTACTAAAATTTATGTTTTTTTTCATAGATATCCTATATAATGGCACTTGGTAGAAATAAAGGAAACAAGGTGACAGCTGTGAAAATTATAGAATGGAGGGATCTGCAACTTTAACCAGATCAATCAGATGATGTCATCAATTAAATTCCTAACCAACAACAATATTCAAACTCAGACACTAGTAAAATTAGTCATACACAACTTCGTTTTGCCTTAAACATGTAATACAACTAATGCAACTAGAAGCAAAAAACAACCATGTAAGTATTAAATTTTGTTTAATATTTTAATTCATTTATTAATGTAGTAATACGTAATAATACTTGGATTGAATATTTTTTTTTAATTTTAGAATAAGATGTAAGAGTTGATAGAAAAATATATGTATGAGGGGGATGGGTTCAGTGTAGAAGATATTTATAATACCGTACTTGGTACACGTTTTGGCTATAATAAAGTCTTAGCTATGGCCCTAAACTAAATGTTTCAACCTCATCAAATAAAATAGTCATTCAATAACTTCAAGAGGAAAACAAGGCGCTTAAGGCTGAATTAAAAGAAACTCAAGCAAAATTAGCAAAACATGATAAGTTATTCAGAATATTACTTAGTCCATATTATGAAAATGAAGAGGAAAGCAAATGGTACTAATTACATCGCTTAATATTTTTTTCTTTCAATTTCTGTCTGTTTTATAATTTAAATCTAATAACTTTTTCTCCGGTTACAAAATTGATGAAGATGCAACTGCTGAGTAATTATGTCGTGAATGGTAAAATTATGTGATGTTTGCTTTAATTAGAACCTATTGTTTCAATACTCACAAAATTTTTAGTATATTTTAATTGAGAGCTTTAGATTATTGTAGCTTCATCGACATGGATAGACTAGCTAGTTGTTCCAGTTATGTTGTAATTTTTTATAATCTCAGCATTTATAATTTTTAAACTACTCTCTTTGTTTATTATTTGGTTTATAAGAATTGTTAAAGTTATAACTAAAATCTTCTATAGAAGAATATTCTTTTCGGTGATATAAATTGATGATATTTTACTTTTTATACACAATGCTTTATATTTTCAATTATTTTTGTACAATTTATTTGTATAATAAATTTACAATAAAAAATATCAATACATTATATACAATAATATGAATTAAAAATGTAGCAAATAATTTATTTCAAAATTATATAACATTTGGTTAAAACGTAGGTAAATATTTTTAACTACATTTCTGGAAATGTAATTAAAATTTTTTAGCTACATTTCTAATAATATTTAGCTACGAAAAAGAAGTGTAGCCAAAACTATTGGTGATAGTTTCTCAAAATGTAGCTAATAGTTTTTCTCTACGAAAATAAAATGTAATAAAAAACTATTAGCGACGATTTTTAAAAACATTGTCTATAGTTTTCAACTACAAAGATTTAGTAACGTTTTGGGCAATGAAATGGAAACATAGCTAAAAACTATAGGCAATGTTTTTTACGCATTTAGCTACAGTATTTTTCGTAGCCAAATATCAACTTTGTTGTAGTTTTACACAACTTAATTTTTCAGAGACCAATTTTTACTTTTTTGGATTTTATTATCATTTATTGAAACAAAGATTGCTTATTTAGCTTAGAAAGCACTAAAAAGTGTTTTTGACTCTTTTTTCAAAATCACCAACTATAGTTGCATATTGTACTTTAAGAATTGAAGAAGAATGGTATGAATGTTACACACTATCTTAATTAAAAGCATTAGTTGATAAACTAGCTACTGCAAGTCGTATTATATACATTGAATTTAATGCAATAATATATTGTAAAATTGGTCTGAATTTTCATCCCATAATTACAAGCCTTAGCTCTGGCAAGAAGTTTAGCCAACTTTTGTCTCAAGAAATTCTATTACAAAGCTATTAAGAGTTACATATGGCAAATCCCACCTATTGCCCTCAAGCATTAAGTGTTCTGATATCGGGAAGCCCTTCCTATCAATCCACAATTTTCATAACTCCAACAACAAATGTATATGTCAAATTTGCGACTATCATAACCACATTGCAGTGAACTATTACAAAAGGTATATGCCAAAATAAAACTTTCAGTCTTTACCACAAGCCAATGTAGCTTGACATTTGGCTTATAATACTGTTGCTCCTATAGACTACTATATACACCACCTAATCATTCTTTGATGCTTGCCAACTATACTTTCTCCTACACAAACTTTGCAGTCTCAAACTTGGTATTTGGAAGCTATCCACCATAGAACTTAATATGAAATGTTGGGTCCTTATACAAGCGTAGTGATTAAATAAAGGTTGGTAATGGTCAGGCCTTGTATAAATCTCATATTGATAGTGTTCTTTATCCCTCTCTAAATAATCAAATTTTAGTTCTTAGGAATGTTCTTAATGCTCCAAAGATTTCTAAAGGGTAATTATTAAAAAATTTCAAACTTTGCATAATTTTCCAATGTTATCCTGAAGTTTAAAAAGTGACAATAAAATATCTAACTTTTAATTTTTAAAAAATTAGCCTAACATTAGTCTCTTTGTTAACAATATTGACATGGCAAGCCATGTCAAGCTATATTAGTTATATTATGGTACACGTAGGATGATATAGGTCATGCAAAATTCACATAGGATTTTAATAAAATAATATTAAAAATTAAAGAAAATTAAACAATAAAAAACCCTAACTTACCTTACCCCCTTCCTTTGCCATGCTTATAACACCCCCCTTCTGCCACTAAAAACCATCCTCTCTACCATACTCATTTTATTCTTCCTACCCTCTACCCATCGTCTAGCAATGACAGTCTGTTTGTCTTCTTATCACTTTTCTCATTGGAGGAAATTGAAATTTAGACTCTCAAGAGGTAATTTACCCACAGATGTCTTCTAACTCTTTACTCTTTAATTTCATATAAATTTATTAGTTGTTTCCAATTATCCTAATTCCACTCTCTAGTATGGAGGCTACATTACGTACTGACATATCTGTGCCCTAACTCTTATTAGATTCCTACTTTTCTCGTTTACATTCCATCGTTTTAGTTGTGACTTTATCTAACTTCAACTTGTTGTTAACTTTTGTTAATCTTAAATCTTAACACTCTTAACTCAATATCCTGCTTCTTTTTTCTTTTCTTTATGTTATTATAGGATATTTATGGCTTCAAAAGTTTTGAATCTATGATATTAAATGTAGAGCTACCCAAGATGTTACTTCTCATTGTAATTTATTCATACCTCAGACTTGCAGTTACTCTAAATGATATTAAACATTGTAAACTAAAAACTGACACAAAACACTCATAATTCCAATATAACATAGTAAGCAAGCACATCAAACATGTTTAAAACTTGAATAGATTCGAATGTAGTTATAGAATATACTCCCTAATAAAGTACATGTTTACGAGGCAATGTGAATGACCACTAGTTTACAAAACTTTGCATTTACTACATAGTTTGTCTTTGTTGCAAAAGTGATTAGCTTTGTGATTAAAGCATGGTGTTTTTATGAAAGCAAAATTTTGGGTGTGCACTATGGCTTCAATATAGCATTAGATATAATGGTCATACATGGTGGTCCTTTGGCTTAACTTACACACCATTGCGGCATTCCCTTATTGCATCAAGAAAAATGTAAGTGGCATAATAAATTATTCATATATGATATCTTGTATTAATATATTCATATGATAACATTGTAACAGGATTAAAACAAATATGGATGGAAATAAAATATATGTAGCTTTCTGACCACGCATCGTTACGCTAGTTAAAATAAAATATCTAGACCTACTAATATAGCAGTGGTGAGTCTAGATCAATCCCACAGAGAGTGTGTGCAAAGTTTATGAAATAAAATTAATTAGTGTTTAGGTTTAACAAGGTTTTGGATTTTTTTAAGAAGAAAATAAAATGAAACTAACTAATAAAAACAAATTAAAGAAAACATACAAAAAATGATAAATGTGGGGAATTCGGTAGGGACCCGATTCTTTGGTTCAATCTTAAGCATATTTTATTTATTTTTTATTCTTTAACCTCTCCTAGAAACTATTAATTGTAGGTTAATAATTAACCCGAGTTTTTCTTTAGGTTTTGTTTAATCAAAATACGATCGTGAATTAAATTTAATCACCGAATAACCTAGGATACGATCTCTAGATTTAATTAGGTAGTAGTATTACAAATTAGGAAAACTGATTAATTAAGGCAACAATCACATACGATGCATCATTTAACCTAGGTCATGTTATCCCTAATGATTACGAATCATTAGTCGCAACACATAAATTTCAACATAACAATTATGGATTATATCGAAATTCTAGCAATAGGTTTGTAATTAACGATTCAATGAACGCATTAAAATCATCATCTCACAATACCCAATGGGTTCATACACAAATAACCGAATAATAACGAAAATTCGATTATCCATACACAAAACTCAAATGAATTAACATAGGATAACACAATCAATTCCTAATGAGAGAAATAAATAACAAAATAATTAAAAAAATACTTAACCCAGGTCATTGACGTTGATGTTGCCTCTGAACTAGCGTCGGGATGCCTAGTCCTTCATGGGTCTTTCCTCGAAAAATGCTTCAACCTCATTCCAATCCCTAGCTGAAAACCCTCTCTTCTATCCTTCACTGCCCAAGCTGCGCTCCAAAACTCCAGCTCTCTCCTCGTCTGTGTTTAACGTAGAACAATGCGTTAAACGTAGACCCATGCACTAAGCCACCAAGTACCCACTCTTTTTTCCTTCTACTGTAGCATGATTAGACAAATAAACATTGCAACTCTTTAAAACCTTGTTCACGCTTAAAACCTCCTGCTTGCGCCTCTCCTATGCATTTTATCAAAACGCTCAACATCTGCACACAATGCAGCATTTTGGCTCCACTGCCTTGGCTTTATGCATTGTCGCTTTGGTCACCTGTAGCTGGAACATGCAACATGAAACGCTATTTGCATCTACGTTTCATGCATTTTTTTCCTTCTTGTTCCAATTTTTCTTGTCTTTTATTTATTTATTTTTCTTCTTCCTCTATGAAGACAAGCAAAAATAAATCTTCGAAAAATAACCCATGCTTTCGACTCACTTTAATTTCTTTGCTTCCAAATTGTACCTAAAATCATATATGAATTAAAGTGAGTATTTTAAGCATTTTTTATCATTAATCGCTAAGTGTAAATAATTAAATATATCAACAATTAAATATATATATAATTTCCCCACACTTAGCTTTTGTCCATCCTCGGGCAAAACATCCAATTTAAGCTCAAAAACTCTAAACATTTACCCAATTCCCATATTTTATAAGAATATGTAATCATAAACAAAGACGGATGACTTTCAAAAATCATAACAAGAAATCAACATTCCAAGCTTTTACTCATGATCAATCAACAAGCATCATTTTTAGAAACTGAGCAATCTAATGGTAGACTTAGAAAATGTGTTTATCGAAAACTGAGCAATCTAATGGTAGACTTAGAAAATGTGTTTAACTAAAATATATCTACGGGTACACTTAACACCATTCATGATCATTACAATCCACAACTTTGCATATCATTTCATTTCTCCACCACTAATGTTCACATTCAAAATCACAAATCAAAGGACTTTTTAGGGTTGTAATGTGGGTAAAGGAAAGGTAAGATGTATTCGGGTCAAGTAGCATGAAAGTCATCAAAGCTAGTAAAACAAAGCAACACTCATCAAAAGTTGGGTACCGTCAGCTATGACGAATGCAACATTTATATTTCACAACCTCATTCAACTCTCACATACAAACCACATGAAACATATACCAATCTGAAAGAATCACTCACAAAATTTATGCCAACAATGCATTGAAATCACAAGAGTGAACATTCCAAGCCAACATCTACCTCATATTCAACATACTCAAATGACACATTCATTACAACTCTAGGAAGAGGCATAAACGATAAATAACTTTTCAAGACATACGCAATTCCTCCTTGATACATTTATTTAAACAATTTTTTCATTCTTTTTTTCTTTTTCTTTTCTTTTTTCATTTTCTTTTCTTTTCCCCTTTTTTCTTTTTTTCTTTTTCTTTCCTTTCCTTATAAAAAATTAAAATAAACTACATCCACATAAGAATTATAATGATAAGATATAAAATAACATCCCAACAATATAAGCAACCCTCACCCCTACACTTAGAATTTTGTACATCTACAAACTCAACAATCACAAATGTTCCACTAGCTTTATGACTTAGGTAGGATATTTGGTTAAGTTTAAAAGCATAAAATGTGGTTTATACAAAAAGAAAGACTAAAGCTCAAAGGGATTTATCAAGAGAAAAATCATGTCAATAGGATAGGTTATTTGGCTAATGTAGTTTATGAAAAACAAAGAATGCCTAATCATGTCCATGT
>JANVCQ010000232.1:7997272-8010619 GCA_025531925.1 Erythroxylum plowmanianum
TTTTCAATTTGTTTGAAGGTTTGTAATAACCTTAATACATGTTGGTCTTTAAATTTATGGTGTGTAATATGATAGGCGCAGTATGAATGGTATGTTAAGTACTGTATGTTTGCTTGAGATTTTGGGAATGTACGTATGTTATGTTTCGTGTGTTTTGGATTTGGTTTCAGATCGATATTATGTATTTGTACTATTTTGTGTGGCATTCATATATCCTTCCAAGGGGTATGTGGGTGTTACACTGCATCCCAAGTGTGAAGACCTATGTGCAGAAGAGAGCAAAAATAGAAGGAGATTGCGTGGGATAGAGGTGCGGCAGTGGTGTGTGCGTGAGAGGCGTAAGTTGAGAAGTGAACAGCAAACTAGACACAAACTTAAATTGTCCAATCAGTTACAGTGTGAAGGAGAGTGTGTGAGTTGGTCTGTGGAGAGAAGGGAAAAAAGGCCAAGAGAGGTACTTGGTCAAGGCATAAAGGTCTAGTCTGTGTGTGTGGTTTTGTGCGTGCTATTTAGGCTTCATTTTCGGTCCTTATCTCCCAAAAATCAGAACCCTTATCTCCATAAAAAAATCAAAAGATTCAGAACATTATTCTCATACCTTCTATAGCTGACCACCGGAGCTTAATATTGGCATCATCTTTAATGAATTTTTATGGCTAATTTATCTTAATCCTTTGGTTCAATGGCAATGACAGGAGCTTGGATTTTTATAGGGGAGTTTAAACTACAATTATCTTCTATCCATTAATTATTTAGTGATTTCTAGGTCTTAGGATGACTATTTAATTATTTGGAGTTGCGTTTTGATTATATCTTTGAATTGGAAGACTTTGTTGACTGGATTATTATTTAGCAATTGATATTGTATTGATTTTGGGTTTAATTTCATTACTTTATTTTGAGTCAAGAATTTGTATTGAGATTTTAGTGAAATTGATGATTATTCAAGGTGGCTTGAATTATTGGATCGTTATATCTGTTGCTAGCATTAATTCTGTTTTCTTAATTATTGAGTAAAAATTGAACATTGGTTTTAGTCTCCTTAGGTCTATTTTACTATTCTGGCGGTAGTTAGTAGATTGGAATTTTGGAAAATAGTTTTGCAACAATTTGAAGTGGCTCAGTTGTTAGATTAAAAGCTTGATTATAACTCTTGGTTCAGTTGTTTTAACTTAAATATTTGTTGAGTGATGATTGCCTGCGTTGTTGAACTGAATGGTTGTTTTTATCATTGTTAGTTAATTGCGTTTTTCTTCTTATTCCATTCACTTACTATCATTTCATATCACTTAATTTTTAAATACCAAAAACAAGTCTTTAGTGTTTATTTCAATTTTGTTGCAAACTTTAGCAGTAATTGTTCAAATCAAACCTCATTTTATTGTCCAGGTTGCATTACATTTAGTTACTTAGGAAATTAATTTCATTTTTTGGTTCCTCAAAGAGAACGACCTGAGATTGTGCCATATGCAATCCTTGGTTAAAATTTTGAAGTAACCCAAAGGTGACATCGGATCCTTGGTTATTTCAAACCCCTGTAGGGTTGTTGGTATTCCATTAAACTATACTTGAAATCCTGACACCCCATACTCTTTTTTGTCCGTAACACTTTGTTTGCTTACATCTTTTCTAATTGCTATGATATCAAGAGATAAAGCAGTCATAGGTTCCTCTTCGCCATTTTTAAGGATTGGATGCTCTAGAAGCTTTTCTTTTGCTTTCCCTTTTAGGACTTAACGGTATGTTTGTGGTTTACTAACATAAACCTTCTCAAGTTAGGAAAAGGACTGTTTATTAATTCGGTAAAAAGAATTTGTTCATTGTTATCTTTTGGATAGAAGATAAGCTAAGGCATGCATTGAAACTTGTAGCTTCAGAGTGCATCCAAACTAGCTTCCCATATGATTGCGATCCATTGTCACATTAGTTTGTATTTTAAAGTTGAGTTTTGTCTAATATTGTTAAGAAATATCATTCTAATAATTATCGTACATTTACTTTCCTTTGTCTTGTATATATTTTCCTTATTAGTTTGTTGAATATCCCACTGATAGTAGATCATGTGCTCTATGGCTTAGATGTAGGAGAATAATTAGATAGTCTCTCTGTATATATAAACTTATATTCTGTCAATGAAATAGATGACGAAACACATTAAGCCAACTCTCTGTTTTTCCTATCTATTTCTTAAGATGGTTTCAAAGTAAGCCTTCTAATCCATGGTGGGAAACAACAAAAATCCAAGCACCACCTCCATCATGGATCCAACAAATCCATATTATGTTCATCATTTAGATCTTCCAAGTCACATGCTTGTCCCTATCAAATTAAATGGTGCCAATTACCCATCATGGAGTAAGTCTATACTCTTACAGCTAAAAACAAACTTGGCTTCACTGATGGGTCCATTGAACAACCTTCATTAGTAGAACAACCAACATAATATGCTTTATGGAATCAATGCAATAGCATGATCTTATCATGGCTTACTCACTTCGTAGAACCTGATCTTGCCAAAGAGGTCATTCATGCAAAGACAACTTATCAAGTTTGGGAAGATTTCAAAGATCAATTCTCATAAAAGAATGCACCTACAATATACCAAATTAAAAAATCATTGGCTTCATTCACTTAAGGTACCATGGAAGTTTCAACTTATTTCACAAAACTCAAAGGTCTTTGGGATGAATTAGATACATATCGGGCACTTCCCATTTGCAACCAGATGAAAGCACATAATGAATAGAGAGATGAAGATCGTTTGATGCAGTTTCTTATGGGTCTTAATGACACCTATAATGTTGTTTGTACAAATGTCCTCATAATGTCCCCACTACCTAATGTATGCCAAGCATACTCACTTGTTATTCAAGAGGAAACCCAATGACAATTGACACCGGAGCAGACTGAAAATTTCTCCATTGTAGTTGCTGTTTCAAAACATGGAAATAATTCCTCATATAAATTCAAAGATAGGTATTGTGAGCATTGCAATAGAGAAGGTCACACAATTGAAAATTATCACACTCTAAAGTTTCATTGCAAATATTGTGATAAAAAGGCCATACTAAGGACAGATGCAAATTCAAAAATGGCACATAGGTTTCCAACAACAACACAAAAAGCCAAGAATCTTCTCAATCTCAATCTACACATGGAGTTCAATCACAAGACATCAATAATTCTCATGGACTTTCCACATATCAACTTCGACAAATTGCTCAAAGCTTGTTTATGATGGCCCAAAATCATATTTCACCCGGTAAAAGTGATTCTTACGCAAATGTTGTAGGTCTGTCTCTTTTCTAAAATGCTTCAATTAATTATGCCTTACTAGGCCTTGGATCTTGGATAGTGGAGCTACTGACCATATCACTTCTGACTCCATACTTTTCACTCAAACAAAATCTTCTTCTATTCCCATTGTCAATCTACCAATAGGGTCGTCTGCCTTAATCAAATCCACTGGAACCATACCATTTAACCCAGACATCACCTTAAACAATGTTTTATGTGTTCCTTCCTTTCGCTTAAATTTAATGTCTGTTTGCAAACTCACCAGTGATTTAAATTGTTATGTCATTTTATTTCCCATCTTTTGTGTTTTACAGGACTTGGCTACGGGGAAGATGATTGGCTTGGGTAAACAACATGGTGGTCTCTATTACATGTCTTCACTACAACAAACACCTATTTCTTATAAAGTTTCAAAACCCCAAGATTTATGGCACATGCGTCTCGGACATCCGTCATCATCTCGCCTTAGATTAATTGCTCCACTATTATATTCTCGTAATATCAATTTTAATAATAAATGTACTGTTTGTCCTATGGCTAAACAGACCATACTCTCATTTCCTTCAAGTATTACCTCTACAAATGCTCCATTTGATTTACTACATTGTGATATTTGGGGTCCACACAAAGTGCCAGCTCATTCAGGGGCTCGTTTTTTTTTCTCACAATCGTGGATGATTTTATAAGGTGCATTTGGTTATTTCTTATGCAATTCAAATCTGAAACTCAATCTCTTTTGTAGTCATTTATTACATTTGTTAAAACACAATTTCATGCATCAGTTAAAGCAATCATAATAGACAATGGAAAAGAATTCTTATCTGTGAACTTTTTTTTCAATCTCATGGCATTGAATATCAATATACTTGTGTTTCAACTCCCCAACAAAATGGGGTCATTGAACGCAAACATCGCCATATACTAAATGTCGCATGAGTATTACACTTTCAATATTCTATGCCTCTCACCTTTTGGGGGGAATGTTTATTGACCACTGTCTATCTTATTAATCGATTGCCATCCCCATTGTTATCTTTAAAGTAACCTTATGAATTATTATACAATCATCCACCATCACTTGATCACTTGAAAGTCTTTGGTTATTTGTGTTATGCAACGATCGTCCAACCTAGTCATAAATTTGACGCTAGTGCCAAATATTGTGTTTTTGTGGGGTACCCTACTAGTCAAAAAGGCTATAAACTTTATGACTTATAAAACATTTTTTTTGTAAGCCGTGATGTCCAATTTTCTGAGACTATCTTTCCTTTCAATTCAACCACACCAAACCCATCTACAATGCCTTCCAACCTTTCTATTGACATCACAAATGGTTGGGACCCTTCATTGATAAATACTTTCCCATCCCAACACTCTTCCTACTAGCCTGCATTCATACCTGAACCTACATCTTCTATAGATTCCCCACCAAATATTGCCGAAGAAAATATTTCTACCCAATCTACATAATCTGCTATGCCTTCCATCGAAAACACCGATAATGTTTCCTTCACTCAAACACCCTCTCGTCCACCTTTACGTCAATCTCTTCGATCAAAACAACCCCCAGCATGGCATAAAGACTATATACTGTCAACACAAGTCAATCATCCTTCCACGAAGTCACGCATTATAAAAGGTACCAGGTATCCTCTTTCTTATTTTCTCTCATACTCTCTTATATCTTTTACCCATTGCACCTTTTTAGCTAACATTATAGGTCATACCAAGCCTCAATCCTATGCTCAAGTTGTCCTTGATCCACATTGGCAACAAGCTATGAATGTCGAATTAGAAGCATTGCAGCAAAATAAGACTTGGAGTTTAATTCCACTTCCTGATGGCCATAAGCCCATTGGTTTACAAAATCAAACACAAATCAAATGGGACAATTGAACGCTATAAGGATCGCCTTGTTGCAAAAGGATACACGCAAACTGAGGGAATTGATTACTAGTAAACATTCTCTCCTACATCAAAACTCGCTACACTTCGTTGCCTCCTTGCTGTCATTTCTGCTCACAATTGATTTGCCTACTAGCTAGATGTTCAAAATACTTTCCTTCACGGAGACTTACAAGAGGAAGTATACATGGAACCTCCACCTATTCTCCGCCGACAGGGGGAGAACATTGTATGTCGGCTCCACAAAGCTCTTTACGGTCTCAAGCAAGCCTCAAGAAATTGGTTCCTCACTATTTCAACAATCATTCAAAAGGCTGGCTACCAACAATCAAGGGATGATTATTCTCTTTTCACCAAGGTTAAAGGTACCTCATTTACTGCGATTCTCATTTATGTAGATGATATACTACTCACAGGGAATGATCTTCAAGAAATTGAGAACCTTAAAAAGTTCCTTCTTACATGCTTCCCCATCAAAGATCTTGGAGACTTGAAATATTTTTTGGGCTTTGAATTCTCACATTCAAAGAAAGGAATTTTTATGTCTCAAATAAAATATGCAATAGATATTTTAGAAGATTCAGGGCTTCTTGTTGCTCCCCCAGACAAATTCTCAATGGAACAAAATTTGAAGCTCGCCACCACAAATAGAACTTTGTTGAATGATCCAACTAAATACAAAAAGCTAATTGACAGGTTGATTTATCTCACCGTGACAAGGCCTGACATAGTTTACTCTATTTGAACACTTAGTCAATTCATGCATGAGCCTCGAAAAACCTCATTGGGATGTAGCCATACGAATTCTTAAATACATCAAAGGTTCTCCTAGTCAAGGTTTGTTATTTTCTTCCACAAACAATCTTGCTTTGAAAGCTTTTTGTGATTCAGATTGGGGAGGTTGTCGTACTACAAGAAGATCAGTCACATGTTGCATTTTTCTTGGAAATTCTCTTGTGCCATGGAAATCCAAGAAACAAGCTAATGTTTCCAGATCATCAACTGAAGCGGAGTATTGAGCTATGGTTAATACATGTTTGGAGCAGACTTGGCTGTGTTATATCTTACAAGATTTAAAGGTTCCACAGATAGCTCCTTCACTATTATTTTGTGACAATCAAGCAGCCTTACATATTGCGGCAAATCTTGTTTTCCATGAGCGTACAAAGCATATCGAAATAGATTGCCATATAGTCCGAGAGAAATTACAAGCTGGAATGATTAGTCCATCATATGTTCCTACTTACTTCCAATTAGCAGATGTCTTTACAAAAGCATTGGGAAATGATCAATTTGAGACGTTGCGAGACAAGCTGAGACTTCATGATATTTGTTAGGATATATGTTATATATCTAAATAATTAGTTTTGGCATTATTTATTAATTGGTCATATAAGATATTAGTTGGATAATGACTTGGATTCAAAAGGTATATGGATAATCTTCTAGTTAAAAAAGAATCATATCTTAGATTGAAGTCTATTATCATGTTGGTAATTGAATTATGTTTTGGGTGGATTTGTGGATTTTATATATAGAAGAAAATAAAGTGACTTTGATGATTTTTGGTTGGGTGGCTGAAATAAAATTCTCCCTGTTTTGAGTGCGTGTGCACGTCTCTATCTAGAGCTGGAGTAAAACTCATGTAGCCGTGGAATTACGACAATGGATGGGGTGTTAATTTGTTATGGGAATTATATAGCTGTATGTGCAGATTTTTTATGGCAGTGGAGTTAAAAAGTCACGTGGGTGTTTTTGCTTATAGTTGAGGAATGTAGTGGACGTGGATGTCTCTTGAAAACATAAGATATAGTTTGTACTGGAGCATGTTGTTTTGTCGTTGCTCTTGCTTCTCAAAGGAAGGGTATTAAGTGCGTCATTGTGGAGAGATCAGAGAGTTCACTAGCAACTGGGTCAGCAGTAACGTTCTTCACCAACAGATGGCAAGTCCTTGATCAGTTGGGTATTGCTTGAAAGCTTCGACCTTTTGCCATTACTATCAACACGTTATACGAGAAATCGTTGGATGACAATTTTGGATTTGGCATAGGAGTTATCAATGACAACTGCTAGTTTTAGAATGGAAGGAAGATGTCTTTGGAGAGTAGGTTGAGTGGACTGCTTTTCTATTATTGTTGCGACGATTTCCATATTCAATTCAGTGGAGCTTAACCTTTCGGAAAGTTGTCGTCTTTTTCTCAAGTGTATTATTATTTTGTTCTTAGTTGATTGATCACTTGAGTTGTTTATTTCTTATCTTTATTATCAAATATTGTTGAGAAAATCCTCTGTTGAGGTTAGTACAAGGTGGTCGTATTATTGGGTATAAAATTCTTTAACAGGAAGTGAGGTTGAGAGATAGTGTCAAGGGTAGAGTGGTGTCGGCTCAGTAACGCCTTGGGTAAATCCGTTGTACTTTGGTGAAAGTGATTAAGTTAAGTGAGGGCCCTGCAGACGTAGGCAAGAAACGAATTGGAAAGTTGGCGAAACTACTACCCCTTCGGTTTTTCAATTGGTATTAGAGTAAGGTCACCAATTTAGAACTTGGTAGCAAGTTGATGCAGATCCTAGTTTCACAAACATGGCTACAAGAGAGGCACTATAGGTGGAAATTGAAAAAAGTGTGAATGATGCAGAAGATGAATCAGATGAAAATGAAGACTTGATACATCTCATACGAAATTTTGGTAAATGGCTGAAAACAATGAAGAAGGATAGATCCGACTTTAGACAATATGGTGAAAGTTCATTGAGTAACAATTCAATATAACAAGTGAAGACACAAAGGGTGAACTGAAGGCAAGGAGAATCCAATGTTATGAATGTCAAGGTTTCGGACACATTCAATCCGAATGTGCCAATACTGTGAAGAAGAAAAAAGGAAAGTCCTTCACAAGCACCTGGATTGAGAATGATTCCGAGAGTGAATTTGGTAGTGAAGAAGAAATAGCGAATAATGGTACGTTGGTTGCCTTACATAACAAAAGTCTAGTTACTTGCTTAATAGTAACTAAGAAGGAAGTAATTGAAGGCCAAAAAGAGGGGAAATTGGAAATTTTCAAAAACAACTCATCTCAAGATCCAATACCAGATGATGATAGTGACGGTAGTGGCCTAGATGATAAAAAAAGGGAATATTTACGAGGATTACAAAGCTATGTATAAAAAATGGGTGAAAACGCATAGAAAGAATGAAAGACTGAAGGAAGAGAATCTTTCCATAAAGAACACCATACAAGAGTTAGAAAAGAAGCTGATGTTGACGTTGGATGAGCTTGGTGAAGCTAGAATGAAATTGATAAATATAGAAAAGGGATTGAGGATGTTGAATGGAGGCACAGAAAAACTAGATAAATTGATAGAAACTGGTAAGGTTAAAGGAAATTTCGAAGGGATAGGCTATAAATGTGAGTACTAAAAAGTGAATGAAGAAAATTTTGATATGTTCAGATCAGTCCAAGAGGTAGAAGCATAAAAAAAGAATCGAAGATTTATACCCACATGTCATTTTTGCGGAGTCATTATGCATATAAGGCCAAGATGTTATCAGTTACTACAGATGCCGTTTCAAAGAAGATAAAGTCAAAAAAGTATACATCCTCTACAAAAATTTCAACATCAACCTTCAGTAACGAAATCTACTTAGATAAAAATAAATAAATTGCAAGCTCTCGTAGTTCGTACATGTTGGACCCCATTTTTGTAGTCCAACTAATGCTCTGGTACCAAATATGTTGGGCTCGAGTCTCGATCCCAAGACTAATCCCGAGGTTTGATTCAGGGTGGTCAGGTGAGGATGGTACGAAGGGAAAGTGGATAGCATTGAATTTATAAGAAATATTAGCATGGTAACAAAGGAGAGTTCGTCACCTCGAACTCATGGAGTTTTCTTCATTGACCCTTCGGGAAAAGTTCAACACGACCAACTCTTGGCTCAGCTGCGGTGAACTCCCGAGGTTTAGCAAGAGAACCCTTTAGGAAAATTTTGTCGTGGCGAGAGTCGGGCCTTGTCGCGATAAAGTCAGAAAATTCAACATAGTAACACCCTTCTAGAGAGTTTCGCCGCGGTGAACATCTAACTTTGTTGTGGCGAAACCTTCAATTTCAAAACCTAGAAACCCAACTTCAAACACAAAATTTTGAACTCACACATACATTCATTCATACAATTCCAACCACCATAAACCATACCAATACTAACAACTCAACCAAGATATAAATAAGAACATGCACAAAGAACTTTCTCCAATTCTCAATCTCATTGCTAAACAAAGTAAATGTTTGAACAAGCTTTCATTACAAATCAACATACCCATCACATCTTAAAACAAAATACAAAATGATGCTCAATGTTGACATGCCTATAAAGCTATCCAAAAAGTCACTAACTTAATACAAAAGTCTCTAACTATTCCGGAGTTTCCGATGCCTTGCAAGGATCAATTGTCATCTTGTTCTGCACTTGAGGAGTGGAAAAATGATGGGTTGAGCTACATAGCTTAGTAGCTAATATATTTATAGCCATCGATAAATTGCAACAAATTCAAGCATATGTATATATATATGTGTGTGTGTGTATTAAACAATTCAAGCATACTCAATTTAGCTCAAAAACTCATAATTAAGCAAGTTAATGCATAACTCAAAACATGGGTTTTAACCATTAAGCATAACAATCAAATACATCATACTTGACAATTTAAAGATGCAATGCACAAATAAATAGCTCAAGGGTTCCATGGAAACAGAATGGAGAAACTGAAGATTACATCATGAACAGAATGAGTTCATTTTCGGAGCTTATATGCTACAAGCGGGCAGTCGGGAGAAGACTCTTGTCGATGTGCACGTGACAAGCAGAATAGTTCCACTCTTGCCCAAACAAATGCACATAATCGCTTTATCATATGCTCATACTTTCATGTATTTTCTTCTTTTCATTTAATATAAAATTGTCATCACCTTTTCAAGGTATAACATAGTCATAATTCATCATGCATTTTCAAACATTCACAACAATTCAAATTCAAGTAATCTAAACATATACACACATAGGCAAGAATTTGCCCAATCACACAATAACTATAAACTCATTACCCACCTAATTTTGCTTGAAAATCCAAGCAAAATATTTCCTTTCCTCTTGCTTTTAGGTAAGGTTTTCTTGATTCCCTAATACAAACAATTTCTCATTCAATCCTTTCAAAAATTTAGACTTTCGGGTCAATTTTTCATGATCATTCTGATAAAGTAAATGAAGAAATTTGATAAGACTTTTTTTCAGAAAAATTTTCCCAATTGTCTTAAGTTCCTAATGACACCAAAATAGTTCAATTTGGTTTAGTAATCTGAAAGTTATACTTCAAATATTTTTGGACTATTCTTATGCTGAAATAGTTTTCTGTGCTCAATTCCATAAAAAATTGAGATTCTTAGAGACTGAATTAAAACTCGATTTCTTCAGACAATTTCTAGCTCTATGTCTCTACTTTACTCCAAATTAAAAATTACTCCATTTGGATAACTACAAGGCAAGATATCATCAAAATATCAAAATATATTCCTACAGGAAAGTTGACTTCGCTGTGGCGAAGTTATGAGTTCGTCACGGCGCCTACAAAACTTCCAACCCTCATCCCATTTTCTAGATTTTTCACATCCAACATCTACACCTAACACATCTTATACAAAATCATCCTTTCTACTTTATTTTCTACTCCATTTCAACTCAATATCATCTATAAACAAATTACAGTCTATGATTGATCATGAATCCTAATAATAGAACATACACATATATACATATTCATCAACTTCCTACACATATTCACTTCACTCTCACTTACGCTTCATTCCCAACATAAACCCTAGTCTCTATTTAACCCCTTTTTTGTACCTAAGCAAGAAGAAAGATGATAAACTTACCTCTAACAAGTTGATTTCCTCTTCTTTTCTTCTTCTTTCTTCTTCCTTCCAAGCTTCCCATGATTTTCCTCTCTTCTTCTCCCTCTTCGATTATCTTCTCTTCTTTTTCTTTCTCTCACGACATTTTCTCTTCTACTTCTATGTCAAGACACATTTTTATTCTTGTTTTTCCCATTTTGCCCTTCACTTACTTTGTTCTTCCAATTCTACCCCTTATTTTGTCTTTTATGTCTCCAATTCCTTTAATCCATTTAACACCATATTAATTCTAACTTAATTATAATATTTCCATATAATTTCTAATCTCTACTTATGCCCACTAAATAAATGACTAAATTCTAAACAAATCAAAGAAATAGACAATCAAAGATATCATAAATAAATAACTAAACAAATAAATTGATAATAATTGAAAAAAATTTCGGGGTCCAATAGTACATTAATGAAGGCAACTTTGCAACATGGTTGGTATTTTGATAGTGGATGCTTACGCCATATGATAGGGGAAAAGCCTTACTTAACTGATTATTAGAATTGTATGGATGATCATATGACTTTCGGAGATGGAAAGAAAGCTTTCGTGATCGGTAGAGGAATATTATGCGTGGATGGTTTGCCTCTTCTCAAGAATGTGCTCCATTTCGATGGATTAAAAGAAAATTTGGTAAGTATAAGCCAACTTTGTGATGATGGTTTGCTAATTAAATTTACAAGTGATGAATGCAGGGTACTTATCAAACAAGGAGAATGTATCGTTAGCGGCAAGCGATCAACCGACAATTGCTACATGTTGCAAGTCACGACTACGTGTAAGTCAGCTACTCATGAGAATGACATTGATTTATGGCATCAAAGGCTTAGTCACGTAAATTTTGATCTCATCAGCAAATTGACAAAATTGAAGGCTATGAAGGATCTAGCCAAACGAACAAAGAAGGAAAATCAATTTGCAGTGCGTGTCAAATGAGAAAACAACTTAGATAATTCAAGAGAAAAAGTGATGAAGGAATTTTTATTGGCTATTCAACTCACAGTAAAGCTTACCAAGTGTATAATCAAAGAATAGAGAAAGTGGAAGAGTCCATAAATGTTGTGATGGATGATGTATCTTTGTTAAATGGTCAAGTGGTAGAAGAAAATCAATGTAACCGACCATCCAAATTAGCCCAAACAAGCAAAGAGATGAGATTGAAGAATTGCCCAAATCTATAGTTAGTTGTTACTAAGGAAGTAACTGTAGGAACTGATTTGCAATTAGTTGCTGCTGAGGAAGTAACTGTGTGAACTGAAAAACTTTCAATTACTTCAGATGATGAATCACCCAAAACACTAGAAGTTAATTTGAACCGAGATTTTTCATCTCGAATTTGAAGAAATCATCCAGTAGAAAATGTCATTGGAGATGTCAGTGAAAGAAGAAAACTAAGTGTAGTGCCCCCTTACTACAGGGTACACATCGGGATGCCTGGAGGTCATTCCGGTACATATCCTATGATAAGGATGAGCTACGTTCGATCACTACATTCACTTCATATGGCATGGTGTCATAATTCACCTAGAAAGCATCAATAGAAAAATAATAATATTTTAAAACTAACCTTTTTCCTCGTCTCATTTCATAAAACTCGAATGTCTACATTGTTTTTTTCTACATTTTCTATATGTACATCATTGAAACCTAATACAAAATTACTACATGACAGAGGAAAATATACACAATCTAACTAATCTGTCCAAAAATTCTAGCTGACCGACTTTTGAGCCATGACTTCTCTTGCTAATCACAATCTACATGGCTAGTAGGGCCCCTCAGTAGTTAGAGTTGTCTTTCGGTCCTGAAAAGATAATGTTGCAATTTTGGTGAATTTTGCGAACTCAATAAGGTAACTATCATCGATGGTTCACTCAATTCATGTAGTTTATCATTTCACATAACATATAATCACACACTACACTTTACATAAGTATCACATTTTCACTTAACTATAGGCAAATTTGGCATTTCATTCCAGTAAACATACTTAACAATATGCATATGAAATGCTCATGAGACACTTTCTAATTATTACATTGTTGTGACTGAGTGCCTGAACTGTTCTTATTGGACCCCGAACTTTTTGTGAAAATTAGAAATTATAAAATGAAATAAAATGAGGAAATATGGTATGATTTCTTGTAATTGAATAAAAAGTATGAATGAATTTATGAGCATTTGATGAA
>JANVCQ010000232.1:8018339-8029766 GCA_025531925.1 Erythroxylum plowmanianum
TGGATTAATCCCATTTGTATTTTTGCTTCCGTATTTTCGTATTCGTACTTTGTTTCACATTCGTTACTTCCGTTATTTCACTCGATTCCGTTTTTCGTCCTGCTTTTTCGGTTGGGATCCGGTTTTCGGATTGGGTCCCAACATGTTAAGTTTGTTGGTTAGAATTAGGTCTTTCTAAATCTTAAAGTTGTCAAAACACTAAATCCTACAAGTTGCCTATGGGGTTGTCTTTTAATTAGGGAGTAATTATTCGATTTGTTTGTGATTACTATATAAGGTAAAGAAAGATTGATTATTATAGATTTGTTTTTAACAGCTAGGACCAATTTATTCATAAATATGTTGAATTACTTTTACATCACCGATCAATTGCATAAATCAAGGTGGAAATAAATTCCTTTAACTAGAAGTTTGTTTTATTAAATTTCAAATCAACTCATTTTTGTTATTTTAATATTGCAATTTAACATAATTTTCAAATCATTTTTTTACTTATTTGTTTAAAAGAGATAAACTACAATTTCTTGATGAGACGACCCTATTCTACCGTGTTATGTTAATATTTTAAATAGGTTAATTAATTTTGGTTGATTTGACATCTAACAAAATGCGATTTTTATTTTTTATTAGTAATGAATTTAAACTTAGAAGGGTAATACAATTATTATTGATATTATGACATTGTATGACAAATGAGTGTATAACTTATGTCAAATTAATAAACCCATATATTGAGTACATCAAGTTACAAAATCAACCTAAAATTATGTTAAAAATACAAAGTAAGCTTACAAGAGAATCACTTGAAATATTAGACCGGAATTTTTAAGGTTGCAAGAAACTCACATTTGTAAAATGCTATAAGCGTCATAACTTAAATTTACTATTAGAATTAAATAATATTTAACATATGAGTTTTAGGTGTGCATATAAAAATAATCAATTTTAAACTAAAAAATACAAAATTCTAACATAATTACTCTAAATGCTCGATGCATTTTGCAAAAACAGTAAAAGAAGTAGAAACCACGAAGCTTATGGAGATAAGTTGCATTTTGATTACAATTACGACCAAACTCATAATATAAACTTTATAGCACAATTCTATCGTACATGAAAATTATGGGACGTAATAAAAATAGATTCGGACATATTTCGACCATCATATGAAACAATTACACGTCCCTTATGCTTTCAATATTAGTACTAGACCTCTATTGTCTATATTGACGAAAATGCCCTCCTCCAGCCTCTAGAGTCCAGACCTATCAAGTATTAACACCCCGCAGCCGCAAGAGCCTTTTTCTGCTCGCTTTAACATTGTTGCCTGCTTTGTAAATCTCCGATCCGAATGCAAAATCCGAAACGGCGCATGTTTATCATCTCCTCTTGATCTCGAAATCCCTAATAGGGGAAATCCTAGCTTGGTATCGCCATCATGAGTGACTACAACGATGCCTTCATGCGCAACCAGAACTCTGCCGTTCGGGCTACCACCAAGGGCCAGAACCGCGCCAACGTCCTGCAGCTCAAATTGGTTCGTAGTGCTCACGCTTTCGTTTGTTTTATTCTTAAAAAATTATTTGCGATATGAATAGTGAAGCCCTGGGTTTGTTTTGATGTTGGGTTTAGTTTAGTTTGATCTCATTGTCTTCTGCTGCTATAAAAGAGCAGGAGATGAAACTGAATGGTTGATTTTGTGAAATGTCCAATATTTTATTATATTTATATGTTCTGCAGATTGGGCAAAGCCATCCTACTGGGTTAACAGCAAATCTATTGAAATTATTTGAGCCTAGACCTCCCTTGGAGTTCAAATCCCCACCTGAAAAGAGAAAATGTCTCCCACTTACAGGTATTGTTGTAATTGCTGTGGTTCTTGAAGATACTGTTATGTCAATATTAACTGTTCTTTTATGAGGTTTAATTCATTTCAATTTGGTTTCTTCTTGGATAAGGTATGGCGCAATTTGTGAGTGAGTTTGCTGATGCTGGAGATCCTGAGTATGCTCCACCAGCCTCGGAGGGTGAAACTCCTGTACGATTTTTACTGAGTTTTACTCTTATCAGTGTGCTTTAAAGAAAATATTTCTTAGCTTATCTTGCCTTGAATATATAACTTCCTTCTTACTTGTTGACTGCCTGCTTCTCCCCTGTTCATTTCGAAGCAGCTTCTATGTATGTTGTAAGACTTTATTTATTGATCTTTTTGGGATAATATTGATCAGGCACAGCGAAGAGCTAGAATACATAAACTGAAACTTGAAAAGGGTGCAGAAAAGGCTGCTGAGGAGCTTCAAAAATGTGAGATTGATTGTTCTTTCCACTACTGATAGTTCAGGTTGTCATTCTGTTTATGCAGCTTTAACAACTTTAATATCCTTGTTTGTACAGATGATCCAAATAATGACCCAAATATCTCAGGAGATCCATACAAGACATTGTTTGTTGCTAGGCTTGTAAGTGTTGTCATTCTTTTTTCTTTTTCAGATTTCACACTATGTCATTTTTTTAGCTGGGACGACTTATATATTTTCATTGTCTTCCTTCAGAATTATGAGACAACCGAGAGTAGAATTAAAAGGGAGTTTGAGTCCTATGGACCAATAAAACGGGTAGGTATATTTGAGCATGTCAAAGCAGGTTTGGTAAGACATTTTTTGGCCGCATCTTTCTTAGCATTTCAAAAGAAGCTTTCCCTTCTCTTTAGGCTTTCAATTCTATTGCATTCTATACTTCTTTTTTTGTCATTTCTTTCTCTTTTTTCCTTAGCTGAAAAGTTTTTTCTTTTGCCCCCAATAGTCTTTCTACCATTTGCCTCCAATAAAATTTCTTTTAGGCTATCAAAACTTTCTACCATTTACATAAGTTAACATTCTATGGTTCTGCTCATTATCATTCATTGAAGTTGTGGTAAAGTGATGCTGAAGTTTGCTGATTTGCCGAACTGAAGACCCTGTCTGCTATAACCCCAAAACATCTGTGCATCTTAATTTAAAAATTTTACAACATAGTTTAATGAATGATGCATGATTGTTCAGCATCTATGTCAATTAGAGAAATGAGTATCTCACTTCTCTCTCACCAAAGAAAAAGCTGTGAAGTAACTTGGAAATCATAGCCTTGCTATCATGCAGCTTAAGGAGCAGTTAGGTTCGTGCTGATACTTAACGTGAATGTAAAGATATTTCAGATTAGAACCTATTACCCAATCAGAGTATGGTATGGTCACTGGGCTCTGCTTTAGCATTAAGATTCATCATTTTAACAGATCCATGGTAAGGTTTTTGTTGACTTGGTTCCCATAGAAATTTAACCTCCCAACTCCCTTACCATCCTATTGCAATGATGTTGCTTCAATCCTGTCAACAAAGCTGAAAAATAGATTGAGCAAAGCAGTGATTCACTGTGCCTTTTGGCCTTCATTTTCGAGCAACAAAAGGTGATTGGTGTCTGTTCTTTTTCGGCCCTGGGTAAAAACATGTAGGGAGTATCAGCATCTCTTTTGCTTTATTTGAATTCTCATCATCCATTTCCGTGCTACTAAAATTTTATTTTTGGCTTTAGAGACTTATCCAAACATATCAGCAGTTGAGAGGATGTTCTGGTATTTCCAATTTAGTTTACGAGTAATTTTTCATATTCAAAACATCAATTCCCTGGTAAGGGGACATTAATTTGTTCAATTAATGGTAAATTTGCCACGATATAGCTGTTTTTCTGCAACTCTAGCCCTGGTGGTGATGCGTCCCACAATTGGAGCCTATGATTAAAGGTGAGCACGGCTAATTAGGCATAGTGCCTGTCTGCCGTGCCATTTAGGATTTCACATTTAAAGCTTTCTGTGGAGTTGTCTGTTAGTAAACAAATTGAGCAACTGGTTTAAAAAGTCCTTGCTCTTTATTTGCATAATGTACACATTTCTCTTTGAGCTTCTCAGGTTAGACTGGTAACTGACAAAGAGACAAGTAAGCCTAGAGGCTATGCTTTTGTTGAGTATATGCACACTCGCGATATGAAAGGTTTGGCTTGATGTCTTGTTCCTGGTTGGATTTCTTTTATTGTTTTTTTCATTTCTAATCACCACTATTATGCATGACCAGGTGCTTATAAGCAAGCTGATGGGAGGAAACTTGATGGCAAAAGGGTACTTGTGGATGTTGAACGTGGTAGAACAGTACCAAATTGGCGACCTCGCAGGCTAGGTGGTGGTCTTGGAACTACCAGGGTTGGGGGTGAAGAAGTTAATCAGAAGCCGGAACTATCATCTCATTCTGAGGAGCCGAGGGCACGGGAAGATCGACATACTGAACGGTATTCTTTTCTTACTGTTTTTCAACCTTTATTTTACCCATCATTTCTTTTTGGAGACAATAGACCTACAAGTGAAAGCATATTGGCACAAGAACTGTGTTAGTAATAATATGTATGTGTTAACTATTGATGTTGCAATGAGGAATCTTTTGTACGAGTGATTTAGAGCATGAGGATATGACATCAAACCATTTGCAATGTCAGTTCGTAATTTTATTAGCTTACTTCTTTTGTAAATCTATTGTTTTCTGGCGCACACAGAGACAAGGAGAAATCTCGTGAAAGGGGAGGAAGGGACAGAGAGAGAGATCGTGAGAAGTCCCGTGAGCGCTCCCATGACAGGCCAAGGGACCGTGACCATAGAGAAGACAGGCACCATAGAGATCGAGACAGGGAGAAAGAAAGGGGACGTGACAGGGACCGTGAACGTGACAGGGCACGTGATCGTGATAGAGGTAGGGATCGTGGTCATGATTATGAGCGTGACCGAGATAAGGACCGTGTAAGAGAACGTGACCGTGATCGTCCTAAGGAGAGGGAGAGGGATCATGAAGGTGACCATGATAGGGATGGTCCACATTCTCGTGATAGGGAAACTGATTATGATCGTGTTGATTCAAAGTATAATAGGGATCGGCATGATGAAAGGGACTATGATCATGCTGAGGCAGAGGATGATCAGGGCTGGTATGAGCATCCAGAGCATGGGCGTCGGCGCTCAGATGTGGAACATGACCAGCGGTATGATCATTACGAGCACCACAGAAGTAGGGGACAATATGATCCTTTGGATGCCCAAGGTGACCATGACCGTTATGATCAATATCCTATTCATGATCGTGATCGTTATGAGCAAATGGATGATGATTACCGACGCTCAGAAAGGTCGCTCTCCAAGGAGTAAGATAACTAAGGATTCAACTTGGCAAAGGTTCTGCTGTGCAACATCATCTAGTTCTCCATAAAGCCCTTTTAACTTTTTCTGGTCCAAAAGCCTATGCTTGTCCCTAACTTGGTTTTGGCTTATTGTTTCTGGAAATCTCTTGGCGCTTGACTAGTGCTTCCTTTTATTATTGGATATTGGATCTAGATTCTTTTGTCAAGTTTCTATGATCTGAAGATTGTGGCATGTGTTTGCTTTCTTTTGTTTTTTATATTGTACTGTTGTCTTCAAAATTCATTCATGGTTCCTGTAGTACTGGTTGATCTCAAATTTTATTATCTGCCAGCTAAAGGACATTGCCGCTACTTGATCTATGTTATAGATAAGCTAAAATATGAAACTCCGTTTTAAGTGTTGCAGGGTAACTTGGACAATGGACATGGATGAAATTTACATACATCCGTTAGCGTTCTACCGCCAGATGGAGCAGATCGTGATGATATACATAGTATGGTTTAGGGAAACAATTTCCACTTGCAAAGTGGAGTCGCATTTCTTCTATAATAGGGAGAAGTCAATGCACCTCCAACAAATAAAACTATCCCCAAGAGCCGCGACCGATCCCGCAAAACATTCCAATATCTACTTATATTTTAAAAATAAAGATCAAACATGTTCTGTTGAATGATGATCCAAGCACCATGTTTCCCTATCTGGGTTCTGTTGTATGAAAATTTAAGATAACAGAATGAGTGAGTATATTCTGTTGTGATATTATTTGAAGATAATAGCAAAAAACATTAGAGAGCGATACATAGAATCGTTCTAGATATAGAAAGAGAAGGAAATATTTCCATTTGGTTTTTACATGCAAGTGTAGCCATTATAAATCAGCTTTAATACAGACAATATTCTATTTAGTATATTTTGGTGTAGTATTATAACCCTGAGCCTTATATTTAAACGCAACGCTTAGTACTTAGTAATTAACGTTTGGTGAGTTTTTGTTGCTCCTCACGCCATCTTCATCTTCTCCGTTTGTCTCTACAACAATTCCCTTCCCCTTAACATCCTTATCAATCAAATTAATCTTTAGAAAACTTCTTTGAAGGTC
The DNA here is from genome assembly GCA_025531925.1 of Erythroxylum plowmanianum. Lineage (NCBI taxonomy): Eukaryota > Viridiplantae > Streptophyta > Magnoliopsida > Malpighiales > Erythroxylaceae > Erythroxylum > Erythroxylum plowmanianum. The sequence goes on from JANVCQ010000232.1 coordinate 8,024,651, forward strand.
AAAGAGATATTCCCACGTTGCATTAGTGTTCTCGCCATCCGACCGTTGAATTAACAACTAAGTAATCGCGCGATTATTTCTTTTAGCCATGCATCTTCCCAATACTGCCAATGGCACACGTACAACAGGGGTGAGGACCTCTAGTAGCTATAATGAAGTTCTACCTTCTCCATGTATGCCTTCTTCAGCTGTAATACATGGAACACAAGGTGTATCAAGGTTGTTGGTGGTAGCTCAAGCTTGTAAGTCACTTTCCCAATACATTGTATCACTCTGCATGACCTATAATAGAGTGGAGATAGCTTTTGGTTGCTTCTCTCATGGAGAGAATGCTGTTTATATGGTTGTAACTTTAATAACACCATTTCGTCGACCTTAAATCCACGTTCTGATAGTTTGGAGTTGACGTATTGTTTCATCAGATTCTGGGCCCTTTGTAAGTCAAATTTTGTCATGTTCGTCGTTGCTTCTCTATCCTTTGAAACCTGGTCCATCTCTATTACCTTTGAGTCTCCTGTTATTTAGAGTATATGAATCGGTGGTGGGTAGCCATACAAGACTTCAAACGATGTGGAGTCGATGGACAAATGGTACGTCATGTTCTACCGCTACTAAAATGTTCTACCACCACTTAGTAGCCAACGATATCCAATCGCTCCATCGTTGGGGTGTTTCACTGCAAAAATATCGTAAATAGATTTCCAGAATTTTATTCAGTGCTTCTATAAGACTGTCTGTCTGAGGGTGATAGGCAGTGAAGTATTTCAGTTTAATTCCTTGCAATCGAAGAAGTTCTTGCCAGAATTTACTCAAGAAAACATGGTCTTTGTCACTAACTATCGATTCTGGCATACTGTGTAATTTAAACACATTATTGAGGAACAAAGTGGGAGTAAACCGATCGACAACTATAAAAATGACTGTCTTTCCCCTTGATGTAGGAAGTCCCTTATGAAGTCAACACTAACCTCTCGCCAGTTTTCTTCTAATATTTTAATTTACTGCAATAATCCAGGATAGGCTAAACTATCGTGATTGTTTCTCTGGAAATTCATGCATCTCTGAATATAATTCTGAACATCCCGAGCCATTCCTTTTCAGAAAAACATATTTTGTAATTTCTTCGTCGTTGCCACGACTCCTGTATGCCCTCCTATGGCTTCGTCATTGTTGATTCCTATTATCTGTTGCCGAAGTGTTTTGTTAGCACTTAGCACTAAATGACCCTTCCACCTTAGTAAACCGTCCTTCCATTTGTATACGCTAGACTTCATGCTTTCCGATTCCAATTTCCTGATGATGTCCTGAATTGCTCGATCCTCTCCCCAGCTTTTCTTAATTTTCTCTAGCAATTCTCCTTGTATTTGTGTTACTGATAGCAACAACATCTCCATACTAGTGATTCTTGAAAGTGCGTTCGTAGCCGCATTTCCTTTCCACTACAGTACTAAACTTTGAAATCATATCCGATGAGTTTAGGTAACCATGACTATTGGAAAGGGGTCGATAGACGCTACTTCAACAGATATTTAAGACTCCTGTGGTCTGTTTTAACAATAAAAAGTTTATAACTTAAATAGTGATGTCATTACTTGATAGCCTTAATTACCGCCAAATTTTTTTCGTAACTGGACAATTTGTAGTGTCTTCTGGCTAGTGACTTACTGAGGAAGGTAATAGGATGACCATTTTGTTGTAACAAGGCCCTAACGCCTTGTCCGTTTGCATCTGCCTCCATAACAAAAATTTTTGAAAAATCTGACAATGTCAACACCAGAGCTTATGTAATTTCCTTCTTCAATTTCTCAAAGGTTGTCTTCTCTTCTTATTGCCAGTCCCAATTAGCTATACATTCTTTTTTTTTAAAGTTCTATCAATGGTTTGGCTATCAACCTTATCCTTTAATGAATCTCCGATCGTACCTAGTAATTCCTAGAAAGCCTCTGAGCTCTTTAATCCCTTTAGGTTCCGACCATTCTTCAATTGTTTTAATCTCCTAGGTATCAGTGGTTACTCTCTTTTCTAAAATGATGTAGCTCATATATTCGATTTGTCGTACCCCAAACACACACTCGCTTCCTTTTAAGAACAATTGGTTATTTCTCAACGTCTGCATGGCTACAGAAATATGTTCTATATGTAATTGCAACGATGAACTGTAGATTAGTATATCATCGAAAAATACCATAATGAAATAATGCAAATATGGTTTAAATAGTTCATTCATCAATCTTTGAAAAGTTGAAGGAGCGTTTGTCAAGCCGAACGACATGACCAAGAACTTATAATGGTCTCATGTGTTTTAAAGGTTGTTTGTGAGGCATCTTCTAGCTGTATCCAAATTTGGTGGTATCCGGAGCACAAACCCAGTTTGGTGAACTAACTGGCTCTATGCAGCTCATCTAACAACTCTTCAATGAGTGGTATAGGGAATTTATACTTCACTGTATACTTGTTCAGCTGTCTATAGTCCATGCATATGCATCATGAGTTATCCTTCTTCTTGACTAGGACCACCTGTGATGCATAAGGACCATACTTGTGTAAGATGAACCCCTGTTACATGAGGTCCTTAACAGATTGTTCTATTAAATCCTTTTGTGTTCCCGAATACTAATATAGATGCACGTTAATGGCTTCATCTCCTTCCTTTAAGACCATTTGATGATTGTGTATGCGGTCTGGTGGGAGGCGAGTCAATTCTTGAAAAACCTCTGCATATTCTGATGAAGTTGCATTGATTTCAAGCAACGAATTCCAGAAAACTTTGCAACGTTCAATAGGTGGACAATTGTTTATGATGCAATTAATGATTCCCATTGGATATCAACTACAACAGATGAGGATGAAAGATGAGCAAGTGGAAATCCAATACATCATTAACCCAATCAGCCACTGTACGCTCAATATGACGTCACAACCCCCAACGACAACACCAATGCATCTATGGTGAATTGCACCCATTGCATAGTATATACGAAATTCTTTCAACATTGATGACATTTCAGCTACAATTCACCTCCTACTGTGATAGAAATAAGTTCTATATCCTAGAGATCGCACCCCATTTTCTTATTACTGATGTGTCCACTAAGTTATGTGTACTCCTGTTGTTGATCAGTATGTGAATCATTCATCTCTGATGCATCCCACTAATCTCATTTGTTTAAACTTTGTCTTTCCAGATAACCCCAACAATGGCTTGCATTGAGATCGTTGGACAATCTTCTTCTCCTGGACTTCCCTCTGATTCTTCCTCCTCTGGTTCTAGTGAATTTTTCCCTTTGTCTTCATACTACGTAAAATTGTAACTACCTCTTCTTACATTTGTGACCAAGTTGTATTTCTCATCACATAAAAATAGAGCCCCTTTGCTCTTTTGTCGTCAAAATCCTTACTACTAATATGCTTCTAGGGTTTAAAGGATCTTACCAATGATGATGACCGTAATGATAAAGATGGTGTAGGTACTATTCCCTCCTAACTTGAGTTTTTGTTTATATTTGATGCCTGTTGTCCCTGTGGATTAAAGTTGAAATTACCGCCACTATTTATATTCTTCATTGCGTTGCCTTGGTTTAGCATATTATTTCCTACTGATATTAGTATTGGCTTTTGTTTCTGAGCTAACGTATATGCCTGATGCAAGGAAGGGGGTTCGTATAATTTCACTGTTACATCGATCGCAAGTTTGAGTCCCTTAATAAAAAAAACTGAATAAATACTCTTCTGTGTTAGATGGGTCCCTCTCACATGGAGGGACACCATCTTTGAATGCAAATGGTAGGCATGCGGCACCTACCAATGTTGAATGGAAGTTTGTTGAAGCCGCTCGCAGCATTTGTTGAAGAGAAGAAAAAAGACAACTGCAAGGCAGCTGTCTTCAAGCGGTGAAGTGCCTATATAAGGCACTCCCCACTTCACAAACAACACACATAAAATCAGAGAGAGAAAAACCAGAGCTTTGTTTTGCTCTGAAGTTAGGAAAGTTATTCCTAAAGGATTGGTGAGTGACAAAATAGTGAGGTTAGTATTTTTAGGTTGGGAAACACCTTGTGATCCACTATTTTGGTTTTATCTCTGTATACTTATTATTTGTAATAATGGAAGAAATATTCTGAGTTTTGTTCGTGGACGTAGCCCAAAGTTAAGGGTGAACCACGTTAAAAATCCTGTGTCTATTTTGCTCATTTTATTTTTCCTTTTTACAAAATACACTCGCTGCGCCCAACAAGTGATATCAGAGCTGTGTTTTCACTTAAGATATTTTTTGAAAAGAAGCACGTCATCGAGAAGAGAAAATTACAACAAATTTTTTGGCGTGATCCATTCGAAAAGTTGACGTAAAACGGCAAAGGTGATGAATAGTACTAAATAGTAATTTACGTTGTTTTAATTAATTCACAAGGTGACGCATCAATAGTAACTAGGTCCGTGATACTATTTACAAGTTACTATTTATCGGGTCCCGTGACATTATTCTAGTGGGGTCCGATGAGTTACTATTTATCAGGTCTCGCAGTACTATTCTGGTGGGGTCCGGCGACACTATTCCGATCCGTGGTGAAAATTTAGAAGATATTTTTCTGCTAAATTTTGACGTCCTGATTCCATATTTGAGATCAGTTTTCTCAAATTTGGATTAATTTGGCAAATGGAGGTGAAGATGAGCAAAATGATCAATTTAAACGGTAGTAACTACCGTATATGGCGAACCAAGATGAAGGACCTCTTGATGATTACAAAGATGCATTTGTTGGTATTTTCAACAACTAAACCGGAGGAGATGTCCAACGAAGAATGGGAGTTTGGGTATGAACGATCATGTGGTTATATTCGACAGTTTATCGATGATAATGTGTACAATCACATTTATAACGAGACTCATGCAAGAACGTTGTGGAATAAGCTGGAGCAGTTGTATACTTCAAAGACCGGCAACAACAAATTATTTTATCTAACAAAATTGATGCAGGTAAAATACCAAGAGGGTACTTCTGTAGCTGATCATTTAAACAATATGGAAGAAATGGTTGATTAGTTATCAAAGATGGGCATAAAGTTTGACGACGAGGTGATTGCTTTGATGGTGCTAGCTTCATTACCAGAGTCTTGG
>JANVCQ010000232.1:8029866-8041652 GCA_025531925.1 Erythroxylum plowmanianum
TTATCTCTGTATACCCATTATTTGTAATAGTGGAAGAAATATTCTGAGTTTTGTCCGTGGACGTAGCCCAAAGTTAATGGTAAACCACGTTAAAAATTCTGTGTTCATTTTGTTCATTTTGTTCATTTTATTTTTCCTTTTCACAAAATACACCCGCTGCGCTCAACATTCTGATAATGTCAATTTGTTGAAATGGTAGTGATCAAACTGTGCACAATAGTCTAGTACTGTTTCATTTTGTTTTAAATCCTTGAAGTCACTTACTGGGTCATCAAAAATCTTTACATCAAATAGTTGTTTGAGAGCCTTAGTGAACTCATCTCCATCTTATTACGTTTTTTGATGTATAATCAATGCCACTCTTGAGCACGTTCACCTATATGTAAAATAGCTATACTCACCTTCGTCTTTTCTGGAGTTTGGTCTAAATAAAAAAATTGCTCACAATGATAGAGCCATAGCTTGGCATTCTCACTGTTCGACGATAGGAACTCGATTCGACTCATCCTCGTGGGTGTCACGTTTTCATCCTCTCCTATCTCCCTAGACTACTTTAGGTGTAGGTTCTACTACTCCGACTTCTCCCTCCTATTTCTGCAGATTGTGTAGAAGTACTACTCCGACTTCTCCCTCCTATTTCTGCAGATTGTGTAGAAGTAAGGTCTTAGCTCCATCATCTCCTTTTCTACATTTTCTGTTCTGTTTTGAATCTTCAAGAACATTCGCTCACTCCTATCTTGTGACTCCAAAAAATCCTCTCTATCAAATCTGCAGAAGCAAGGTTCTTAGCTCCATCATCTCCTTTTCTACCTTTTCTGTTATATTTTGAATCTTCGAGAACATTCGCTCACTTCTATCTTGTGACTCCAAAAATATCCTCTCCATCAAGCCCTTCAAGCTCTCTTCAACCCTCCGTAACTTGGTGCCTCTTGTGCTTTTTTCCATAATCATTTCCTAGATTTGAATGTTCTGATACCAAATGTTGTATGAAAATTTAAGATAATAAAATGAGTGCGTATGTTCTATTTTGATATTATTAGAAGAGCATAGAGAAAAACATTAGAGATAGATACATAGAATCTTTCTAGATATAAGAAGAGAAGGAAACATTTCTATTTGGTTTTTACATGCCAGTATAGCCGATATAGATCAGCTTTAATACAGATAATATTCTATTTATTATATTTTGGTGTAGTATTAAAACCCTGAGCCTTTATTTAAATGCAACGCTTAGTACTTAGTAATTAATGTCTGGTGAGTTTCCGTTGCTTCTCATGCCATCATCGTTTTCTCTGTTTATCTCTGCATCATGTTCACAAAATGAAATAAACCCATTAAAAATGTGATAAATCAAACGAAAAAGGTCGTAGAAGCAAGCAAAGAGGATAAAATCTCCTATTCTAGACATAACTCTGTCTCCTTCACAAATACATCTTGTAGAGTTAAAACTCACATAGTATTGGGTCAGGTCTAATGAGGTCAGGCGAATTTTAGACTAACGGCCTAAGTTAAGTTAAAGTTCGGACAGCCTCATGTTGCTTTAATTTAGGTTATAGATCATTGAAAATGATGTCATTTTATTCAGATGTTAGACTGTACAAGTTTTTTGGATTGAGTTTCAGGTTTGAGTTTAGCTCGAAGTTCGTTCGAATAAATCTAACCTATTAACTGAGGACTGAGCCCAAGCCTTCCTGCCACCCTTGAATCCAAAGTACCCAGGTCTAAACTCAGTCGAAACTGATAAACATCCCAAAAGCCTTTGATATATACTGCTTAGCACCCAAAAGGGTATGTTAGCATTAATTTTGTAATATTTTAAATTTTAGAATCCAATAATTTTCACAAACATAAATTTATTTAAGAAAATATGTTGAGATCTGTAATGAAAATTGATGATTTTAAAATTATAATTTTGATAGAATTTTAATAAAAATAAATTTTTTTCTCTTGACCTTAGTTTTCCAAATACAATTTTTTGGAATGAAATTAACTGTATTCTTTTATAGGCAAATAAATACTGGAAAAAGAGAGACGAGCTCATCCAAACTGAAAATTTTCGTTTAATTTTTTATTTTACTCTCTAGTGACAAAAAATAAAATATTTATTTTATTCAATAATTATTTTCTTGAATAAACTAACAGACATTAAACTTAAACAATTAAACTACAAAATATGAGCCATTTAATGAAAATATTTATCAATCTACCGCTTAATTCATATGACATAATCATGGTTTAATCATACAACATAATATGTATATATTAAAGTTAAACCCCTTTTAATTTATCTCAATATTAATTTTAATTAAGTAAAAATTAGCAAGAATAGTAATAATTGTTCGTACTTTAATATTAGGAATGTCAAAAAGAGCTTGGGCCAGGTCGGTTCAATTTTGACCTCAGTTGACTAGGTCACTAACTTGATTGTTTTTGAAATTTTTCTTAAAAAATATATAGTGAGTCAGGTTGGCCCGGCTTGCTTATGGCCCATTGAGCTACGGGTCGTTCAGCTCATTATGTAGTCGGGCCATAGGCCGACCCATTTTGACCCGTTGGGTTACTGCTCTTGACCATGTCCGGCCCATTGATATCTCTATTTAATATGACATATCTCTGTCACAAAACTAATTTAAAACTTAATTAATCTATAATGGGATATGTCTTGATTATCGAATAATAATATCTTTATAAAATGCGGTTCGGAATTTCTATTTTAACCTTATTTTTAAAAAAAGAATGATGTTATTTTATATGCAAACAAACCTAAAACGGCGTTTTAAAGTAAAACAGGATTAGAACATATTATACCGTTTAACGTGCAAACAGTCCTAAATTAGTTTTGAGGCAAAAATAAGATTATAGCTAGCACATAGGATTCCTCTCGGAACTCATTCGTATGTACTGCAGAAAAAGACTGGTGTTAGCACGACACGTCGAAAGGCTGTGACATCCTTTTTGTTATCCTAAAACCTCACTATTCACTGAACCCAAAACGAACAAGTGGAGAAGAAGCTTTCCTTCCCTTTCTAGGTTCTTCTTGCTCTTTTACTTTGGACTCGGTTCACCACTTTGGAGAGTATTTTCTTGTACTACTATTTTTATAGAGGATATGGCAGGGTTAGCCTCTTCGGAACATCTTATAATTTGTGTTATTTTCCTTGTAAAAAACAAAAACCCAAACCTTTCTTCAAAAGTTATGTGCACATAAATCGAAGTCACAATAAAGAATCCAAAATCAAGAACAACCCTCGTGTAAATGTTCACAGCGGAACAAATTGAGAAAGCAAAACAGAGAACTGCAAATTTATGAGGCAGCAAAAGCATAATATTATAATTAAACGTTTTAAATTTTTTAATTAATTTTTAAAGTAAAAAATTATAGATTCTTAAAATCAAAACTCTCATGCATGTTAGCATTAATTCTATAATGCTCCAGGTTATAAATTCAATAATTTTTATGAACATAAATTTATTTAATAAAAGTACCTTTTAAAAAAGTTAAACGAATCTTGATTTGTGAAAAAAGTTAATAATTTTAGAAATTTTGATTTTTATAGAATTATGAAAAAAGATAGTTTTTGTTTATTTCTTTTGAAATAAACTGTATTTTTATAAATAGTAATTACAATTAATACAATAATGAATGCAGTTATTATTTAACTATAATTCATTAATCTTATATAACATATGCAAATCTCAACCTTATATATACGTATATATACACACAACTATACAGAGTTTTGAGGCTGACTAGTTTGGTCTTTCTAATAATTCTAGTTGGAAGAGGGTATGCGATGGCATAAAACAGCGACAATAATGCTACATGCTCAATACTGATTGCCAAGTTGGCGCTATTACTGCAAAGCTTTGGAGAAGGCAAGTGGGAGAAAAAAAAAGGCCGTACTCTCTTGTTGGAAGATTACTGCTGCTTCTTCGAATTTTCTTAGCTTTCTAATTGGCTTGTTTGATTCAGCTTCTTGTTTTGTAGATCGGTTGTTTCGTTGACAGTAATTTAAAGTACAAAATGGGCGACATTAGGTTGAACATGGACAAAAATGGCTTCTTGGAGAAGCATTTAGAGCAGTGGACTAGCATTTAAACAACATCCTTAAATGTTAGGAGTTCTTGAAGAAGCTACGAAGCTTCCAACACAGGAATATGGATGAGTAAAAGCTAAGTAATTCGTATCAAATTTTTTTCACCTTTCTAGTTGGTAGTTGTACTCCAGATGTCGGAAACTGCAGAATTACGTGGAATGAAATCAGGAAAATACGTGACATGCATGGAGATAGAACCTTGTGAAACAAGTAACCAATTTACGACATTGGCAAACGGGAAGTTTTCCTTCCTGGTGTTTCTAACGGTAGGATTTTACTCCAACGGCACACCACACATGAACAAGCTTGGCAAGACAAAGCCATCCAGCTTACTATCAGAAACAGGACAAAATTAGTTTGCAAGATAGTGAGGAACAGAACCCATAATGATTAGTGTTGCAAAATCAACCGTAATTTACTATTGCGCAATAGAACCATGTTTATAATTTTAAAATCAAATCACTTCAATACACAATTTGAAATAATTATCAAGAAAAGCAAGATTAAAGGCAAATCTAATTAGGAGTTCTTCTATTCTTGTTTGATGAAACAAATCATATAATATTCACGTGTTGGTGTCAATATTTTTACATAGAAAATTAAATTTTGTATTAGTGATAAATATAAATTACATTATTAATTAATAATAATGATTTGATTCATTAAATTTTAAAAATTTTCAATTAGGTATAATTAAGATAATATATTAAAATTGGATTTCAATAATCTTCAATATCTTTTCTTGATGGAATAACAACTAATAACAATTTATAAATAATAATATAATTATTTAATTATATAACATTGATCACATGTTTTTATCATAATATTAATTATTAAATATTTATTAATAAAAAACCCAAAATATGAAAAAGAATAAGGGTTATATATGTAGACATCATGGAGGTACTTTGAGTGCACTTCTTTCTCTTTTCTTCCATGATTATTTCCCCCATTCAGAACTTCGTTGCTCACGCTTATAGCAGTTAGCCAACAAACTGATCAAGCCAACTAAGTTCAGAAGAAAATACCATACAATAAGTTACCGTGTTCTTGAACCCTTGCTGTGTTTTCTTTCACATTCTGGAACTATCTAAATGGCCAAAATTGTGCATATCCAGAGAGCTCTACCAATGGTAATGTTCTTGTGTCTGGCCATGATGAGCAGCAGGATCAACACGGAGAGACCATTGAAAGACAATAGACCAGAAACCTTGGTCGCTACTGAAATGAGGCCAGGTTTTATATTAAGACTGACTCATTTCCTTTGGCAAAGTGGCAAGTCTTCTTATGTGCCTGTCTGGCCGGTGAGACCTCATTTATCTTTGTATTAGTTGGCTGCAATCTTGATAGTTACTATAGACTCCATTAATCTGTATTAAATTTCTTCCAATTCCATTGCTTGTCATTTTTTTTGTTTCGAATTGTGAATTTTGTTGGCTAAGCAGGAGATGGAGTTTGGTTGGAAGATTGTGGTAGGAAGCATAGTTGGATTCTTTGGAGCAGCATTGGGCAGCGTTGGAGGGGTCGGAGGTGGTGGAATCTTTGTACCAATGCTTACATTGATTGTCGGTTTCGATCCCAAGAGTTCCACAGCAATTTCTAAGTGTAAGTGATTGCCAAAAGACATTCAAATTTAACCTTAATCACTAAATGGCTGCAGCCAACTCTCGCTTGTCATATCTCATTGTTAAATTTGACTACAGGCATGATCATGGGTGCAGCAGGATCAACAGTCTACTACAACCTGAGACTTCGACACCCAACATTAGACATGCCCCTAATTGACTACGATCTGGCACTCCTCTTTCAGCCCATGCTCATGCTTGGAATTAGCATCGGAGTTGCTTTTAACGTCATGTTCGCGGATTGGATGGTCACAGTGCTCCTCATAATCCTCTTCCTAGGTAAATTCGTTGCTACAATTGTTCCATGTCAAATTTTAAGAGTCAAAATGGTTTTGCTAAACAGAGAAAAAAAAAATGCATCCTAATTCGTATGCATAATCCCCAAGTAGAATGGTATTAATAGGGAAAATCTTGCAGGTACGTCTACTAAAGCTCTTTTCAAAGGAATAGATACCTGGAAGAAAGAGACAATGATGAAGAAGGTAACGCTTTAACTGGCAAATTTTAACTTTTAGTGGCTCCTGTTGTTGGCTCATTAATCTCTGATTGACATTTAGGAAGCAGCAAAGCAATTGGAATCAGAGTCCAAGCCAACAGGTGAGTTCCCAACGGTTTCCTCCATATATGAAAAAATTTACGAATATCAGATTAAGGCTCAACGATGGACACCCCCACAAGTTTCTCACAAATGCAAAACAAAGTTTTAAGATTTCGGTTTGGCTAATCATTAAAGAAAAATTTAAACTTTTCAGATGATTCTGAGCAAGATTACAAACCACTTCCAAGTGGTCCAGCTACTCTCCGAGATGAAGAGGTGCGTTGAATAGTAATACCATTGCCCCAGTTGTATATAATTCTGAAGATGATATCAACATCACTTCCTTTCAGGTTCCCATATTGCACAACATTCACTGGAAAGAGTTAAGCCTGCTTGTTTATGTATGGCTGAGCTTCCTTGCTGTTCAAATTGCTAAGGTAAGCTGTTCTAATCAGATAAAGAATCTAAGATGAAATTTATCCAATAGAAAAAATCAAAACAAATAAATTAAATTAGGAATCAGTCAAATTTCCTTTTTTTTTTTTAAATTTCTTAGTTGTCCATGAATCAACGTTTAATTCGCTACGTATCTGTTATAAACCTGTTTCACTTGAATCCTTATGCAGGAACATGTCACGGCCTGCTCTGTTGTCTACTGGATACTGAACTCTTTGCAGGTGAACTCTATATAGGCTCGTTGTTCATTTAGAATAGATTACGTGTATTCTCCACCGTGGTTCAAATCCTAGTGGAACTTATATATTTCTTAATATACAAGAAATGCTTTGCAAAAAATGACCATCTTTTAACAATCTGCTCGAACAACAGACAAGGAAATCTAAGTTTTGACAACACTTGCTACAAAAATCCTAGCAAAAAGCTACTGTCGTAAATCTGTTCAACTAGACAAAACATGTTGCAAGTGTTGTTAGGCTACACAGGAGCCCGAATGTGTGGATTCTGAACTGGAAAAGTATACTTGGATGCTAAGATATTATAAAACCGAATGGACTATTGAGTATTTCGTAGCTCAATATAATAACACTATTCCAAGTGCAACTGAACCTGACAAGTATGATTTGGAGATCAAAACTTTGAAATAGGCCATCTTCCAATCAAATGGTTTAATGTTCTGTAGGTACCAATAGCTGCCTCTGTTACACTTTTCGAAGCCATATGCCTGTGCAAAGGGAAAAGAGTGATAGCATCCAAAGGAAAGGAGATTACAAATTGGAAGTTGTATCAGATCATGCTCTACTGTTCATGTGGAATAATAGCAGGCATGGTAGGTGGACTACTTGGCCTAGGAGGTGGCTTCATTTTGGGACCTCTTTTTCTTGAACTGGGAATTCCTCCTCAGGTGCCGTGGCGTATCTTCTGCAATATTGAATTGTGATCATCCGACCATTTGCATAACGCATTTTTACTGTTTCAATTTTCAGGTGGCAAGTGCAACATCAACTTTCTCTATGGCGTTCTCGTCTTCTATGTCTGTTGTCGAGTATTACCTCCTCAACCGTTTCCCAATCCCATATGGTATGTGGTAGTAACCATGAGATGCTTTCTAAAATTTTTCTGTTTACTTTGCCAAGTGCAAAGTTTTTATCAAGAATTGAACCTGACGAATGAAGTAAGTCCTAAACTTCCTCTACTATTCAGTCGCAAGGCTCGATGATAAAAGATTCTTCCGACTAGACCCGAAATGCGAGTTCCGCAATATGATCATTGACTAAAGCTAAGTAGCTTGATATATTAACCCATTAATACCTTTTCTTTCATTGCTGCAGCTGGATACTTCGTTTTGGTTGCAACGTTTGCTGCCTTGGCTGGTCAGCATGTGGTGAGAAAGATAGTTGCGGTACTTGGGAGGGCATCGATAATCATATTCATATTGGCTTTGACAATCTTCGTCAGTGCTATTAGCTTAGGTAAGAGTCTACTTATCCCTGGCACTTCATTACTGTACACTAGGAAAAGGACCTTTTGTTTCTTCTTAATCTGGTTTTACGTGTTCATATCATACGACGTGCAGGTGGAGTAGGAATAGCCAACATGGTTGAGAAGCTGGAGAATCGAGAGTATATGGGGTTTGAAAACCTTTGTCACCAATCCTAAAGGCGTTTTCTTACGAGGATGACGATGGGACTTCTTTAGAAGATTAATCATGCTTCCTGTATGAGTTTTATTTGCCAGTGGACATTGAAGTAGTGTAAATGATGTAACAGACATGTCTGGCGTGCTTGGCTGTGTTTCTACCTTTTGTTCGCTTGGAATTTTGTTATTTAAAAAGCATGCAATAATTAAACCTGAAAACAGGCATATTGAAGCAAGGTTGCCATGAAAACATAAGCCAAAAGTATATTTTAAATCCTAATATTTACATCATTAACCTTAAAGTTTTATAACGTTCAATTAAAACTCAACATTTACAAAATGTTCGAAATAATAAGGAAATATTCTGTCTACTGTATCAACCGCCTACGTCTCCTCATTTTTGTATTCTAACATTCTGTACTATTATATTCTTCTGTTATAACTGTTTATATTTTTTCGTTGTAAACCTTCTCTCTCTCTCTCTCATTCACTTCACTCCTCTGAGTATATATGTACGACGCACCTGAATAATAAAGTTGAGCTTTTCATCTTTATTCATTTCTCCTATATGGTATCAAAGCATTAAAGGCTCCAACGAGCACTTCTCGCTTCGATCCTCATCCTCTGTCGAAATCGCTTCTTCAACCTCAACCTCCACAGACACTGTTCCCACCCAGACTGTTCCTTCCAACACCACCTCTGGTGAACTGGTTGTCATCAATGTCACCTCTCTCATTCTCATTAAACTCAACCCCAACAACTACGTAGCCTGGGCCAAACAGATGGAATCTCTCCTCATTGGTTATGGCCTTCAAGGATATATCACTGGTTCCCTTCCCCCACCCTTTCCCACCTATGTCGTTGATGGGAAAGAAACTGAGAACCCCACTTACATCCATTGGTTCCGACAAGATCAGCTCCTCTTGTTGGCTTTATTAGGCTCCTACGATACTGATGCTCGGTCCATCATCTCGCAAGCCACCTCCTCATGTGAAGCTTGGACCCAGCTTCGCACTGCTTTTGCCAATCGTTCTCGTTCTCGTGTACTCCATCTGAAGGAGAAACTCTCCTCTATGTCTAAAGGCACTGCCTCTGTTTCGGAGTACCTTCGATCGATTAAAGTTCTTGCTGATGAACTCTCTCTAATTGGCTATCCTCTTGATGATGTAGATCTTGTTCTCTACTGTTTATCTGGCCTTGGACTAGACTTTAAAGATATTGCCACTGTCTTGCGAGCACATCCCTTACCCCTCACCTATGACCAAATCTATGAGCAACTTCTCAACCATGAACTTCAGTTGCAGAAAGAAGAAAAACCTACCAATACTATCCTCTCTGCTAAAAAACCTACCAATATTGTCCTCTCTGCTCACTATGTTCACAAACGGTCCTCTCTTGGCAAGACCAGATTGAATGTCTTTGATCATGGGACCCAACCCAAATCAAACAACTCGCAACATCAATCCACTCCTAGATGCCAAGATGTCTGTCAGTAGTGTGGGAAGCGTGGTCACATTGCCAAGTTTTGTTTTAAAATCGACAACAACCCCAATGTCGCACAACATTCTATTCCATTCAATATGAAGCCATCTGCTCATGCTGTCAATATGCAACCTCTGTAAGATGACTAGCTCTTGGATTTTGGAGCTTCTTATCACATCACAAATGATTTTTCCAATTTATTGCTTGCTACTGCATACCTAGGTTCGGATCATCTCCATGTTCCCAATGGTAATACCCTCCCAATATCTCACACTGGTACTACTACTTTACATGCCCCTCACACTTCACTCACCTTGCTAAAGGTTCTTTATGTTCCATAAATTAATCACAATCTACTATCTATTTCTCAACTCTGTCACCACAATAATGTTTATGTTGAATTTTTTTCCACTTGTTTCAAGGTGAAAGCTCTGGGAATAGGGAAGACACTGCTTCAAGGACCCAATGACAACCATGTTTACAAGCTCTATTCACCCCCACCACATGCTCTTATTGTCACCTCTCCACCCTCCCCTGAGTGCTGGCACCAACGTCTAGGGCATCCTGCCTCTCGCACTCTTAATAAAGTTCTCTCTACTCATCACCTGTTGTCTTCCAACACCTCCTCCTTCTCATGCACTACTTGTCTTCAAAACAAAAGTCATAAGTTACCTTTTTACAAGTCCAATCTTACTAGTGAACGTCCATTACAACTTATATACGCTGATGTATGGGGCCCTACACCCTTGCCATCTATTGATAATTTCAAATTCTATGTGATATTTCATTTTTCTCGCTATGTTTGGCTTTATCCCCTTAAACATAAATTTGATGGTTCCACTATTTTTCCTAAGTTTAAAGCCTTAGTTGAAAAACAATTTAACTCAACTATCACAACTCTCTTTACTGATAACGGTGGCGAATTTATCAAACTACGCTCATTCTTGTTTGCTCATAGAATTTCTCACCTCACTATGCCTTCACACACACCTGAACATAATGGAATTGCTAAACGAAAACACCACCACCTTGTTGAGACAGCCCGATGCCTTCTCCACCATGTCAATGTCCCTTACACTTTTGGTCCTTTGCTCTTCAAACTGTTGCCTATTTGATTAATCGAATGCCCACTCCTACCCTACACTAGTCCTCACCCTTAACTGTTTTATTTCATCAATCTCCCAACTACCACAAACTACACACCTTTGGCTGTCTGTGTTTCCCATGGCTTAAACCTTATTCCCCACACAAACTTGCTTCTCGACCCTCACCTTGTGCCTTCTTAGGATACTCTCCCTCACAGAGTGCATATTTGTGTTATGATCTCCAACGTCATAAGCTGTTCTCCTATACCTTTTTCAACTCCGCACTCACTTCACCTGCGCATTCTCCTACTTCAAATACACCCTCTCCCACTTTCAACTCATCCCCTCACATCATCATCCCTTCGTCAGTTGTTTCTTCTCCTGCCACTACTCCTTGTCTGCCCACCCCAACTCACTCCCACTCTTCATCACCATTAACCTCCTCTCATCCTTCCATCCCCTTACCCACAACAATGTCTTCTTGTTCTCAGGCTTCTTCATCACCTTTGGCCACCACTCAACCGGAGCATCCGCCACCCAATCTTCTTGGCACTTACTCAATGATCACCAGAGCCAAGGCTGGCATTTTCAAGCCGAAGACTGCCTTCTCTGCTGAAAGGTATCCACTACCTAGTGATATTGAACCAACCTCACCCTCACAGCCGTCTGTGATGCAGACTGGGCGGGTGACTCCACTGATCGTCAGTCCACCAGTGCTTTTGTTGCTTACCTTTGGTCTAATCCAATCTCCTGGTCCTCTCGGAAGCAAAGTTCTGTAGCAAAGTTGTTGGGCCCCGATTCGCATTAAGCATGTTGAAATTATTTTGAGGCATGTTTCAATTATGAGGTTTTAGTTTGATAA
>JANVCQ010000232.1:8047326-8062178 GCA_025531925.1 Erythroxylum plowmanianum
TGTCATACATGTATGTACGTTCATATGCTAGTGCAATAATTGACAAATCATCCAAATTATACATAACTAAATAATGCGTGAGCATGCCAAATATGAATGCACTCTCACTGTACTCATCCCATCGGTGACGGGATGTTACACTCAAACCTACAACTTTCGCCCCTAGAGCATCCTATCGTTAGCAAAAAAGAACATATGCTTGACTATTCAAGGAAGAAGAAGAAAGGAGAATTGTTGCGATGGGAATTAAGACAGGAAATAATTACTAGTTTGAAACTGCTACCCCCACTGCCCTAACTGCTGCTTTCAGGAGGTATTCAAATCAATGAAGGAGTTGAGCCATAAATTTAAACATTTTGGAGCTATAAAGATAGTTATTAAATCGTTAGTGCCGCTTTTAACATTTTCATAATCTTGACGATTTCTTACAAAAAAATGGCTTTCTATTTACAATTGCAAGGCTTCCAAACCTTAACTACTTAAAAGAATATGAAAAGTTATCCTACTACTCTACAGCAAAAGAAATGTGGGACAAACTTCAAGTCACATTTGAAGGAATAAAGAAACATAGAATTAGTCTTTTAATGCATCAATACAAAACCATTGGTATAAAATAGGGAGAGACTATAGATGAATTCTTCGGACACTTTAACAACATCATCACAACCCTAAAGAACTTGGGAAAGATATATCCCAATGACTAGTTCGTAACGAAGTTTCTGAGGTCATTACCAAAGGAATGGAGACCTTAGGTGACAACTTTAGAAATGAGAAAGGATTTAGACACTATTTCACTCGATTGCTTACAAGATAATATGATGATCCATAAAATCGAGCTTAGGCAAGATGAAGGATCTTCCTACATAAAAGAAATGACACTTAAAGCAATTGACAAATCAAACGATGATGAAAATGACATTGAGTTACAAATAAATGGAGATGACGAGTTCAACTTTATGGTAAGAAAATATGCCCTCTTCTATAAAAAGAAGTTGATGAAGAAAAGAGAAGGAAATAAGAAAGCCAGAAATGATAAGTTCATATCAAAAGACAGCAACAACAATAGCAATACACAAAACAATCAAATCATATGCTATCACTGTAAAAAGCCTAAATACACAAGACCATAATGTCATTTTCTTCAAAAGGACAAGTTAAAGAATAGAAAATTCAGAAAGTAAGTGATGACTGTAGCCTGGTCAAAAGAAGATTTTGAAAACTTTGAAGAAGAAGGACCAAAAGAAATCAGTAATGTTTATTGCTAAATCAGGAGACGATGAGTTATATTACTCTGACTCTGATATTAAAGTTGATAAATTGAAAAATACATATCATGAATCATATGATCAGTAAAAAAGGTTGACAATGAAGTATTTCAAAGGAGTTGAGAAGTCCAAAAGCAATGATATATCTTTGAACAGTAAGATTAAATCATTGGAATCTGTGAATGAAAATTTGGCAACAAATAATGTCTCTTGAGATTGACTATCAGCAAAAGGTTTCTGAAAAGGAAGCTCTAGAAGAAAGAGTAGCTAAGCTGGAAAAAACGCTGCTAAAAATATGATTATGATAAGGTAAAATAGTTAGAAGAAAAAATCATCATTTTAGAACTTGAAAAGGAGAAAAATGTTGGAAAGATTTTATCTCTAGAAAAAGACCTGTAAAATTTTGTTGATAGAAAGAAGAATCTTGATGCATTGCTTAGTAACAATAAATGCATTTTTAGTAAGGCCAGAATAGACTACAATGAAAATAACAATATCAAGCCATACAAAAACTTCTTTGTTAAATCTAGCAGTAGCTATAGCCAAAACAGCAATAACCTACTAAGTGGCAAAAATCATAACAATTATCATTCATCTGTTTTGTGCAATTACTGTGGTAAACATGGTCACAATAGTCATTCTTGTAATTTTCCTAGAAAGAAATTATCTCATATGTATATTTGGAGACCAAAAGGTCAAAATACTAAACCGAAGGACCTAGAAAAAATTGGGTACCTAAATGAGATTATTTTTTTTGCAGATATGCTTTAAAATAGAGATAAGAGAAATTCAATGGATAGTTGATAGTGGTTGTTCGAGACAAATGATAGGTGAAATATCGTATTTCAACTATATTGAAAGGAAAGATGAAGGTAATGTTGTCTTTGTAAACAAAAATAAGGCAAAGGTTATCAAAGTTAGTAAAATTGGTAATTCTAACTCTACCTCCATTGATAATGTTCTCTTTATTGATGGTTTGAAATCTGTTGAGTGTGAATCAACTATGTGACAAAGGTTACAAAGTCATTTGCTATGCTTCTCATTGTGAAATTGTTGATATTTATAATAATAATATTGTGTTTATTAGTCCTAGAAATCAGAATATATATTGTTCTCAACTAGAAGACATGTCTTTACAAAATGTTAAGTATTTTGTCTCTCTAGAAAATGATTTGTTTATTTGACACAAGAGATTTGGACATGCTAGCATGGGCATTTTATCAAAATTGTCCAAAAACGAGTTAGTCAGAGGACTAACGACCTTAAAGTTTGAAAGTAATTAGGTTTATGAGGCATGTTTAAAAGATAAACAAGTCAGAGGCAGACTTTTCTTTTAAAAATATAGTGTCTACAAGCCGATCACTTGAACTTGTGCATTTGGATTTACTCGGTCCCATTAGGACTCAAAGTTTTGGGGGTAAACAATACAATTTTATTTTAGTAGATGATTACTCCATATTTACATGAGTTTATTTCTTATCAAATAAGGATGATGCTTTGAAGTGTTTTAGATGTTTGGTTATAGAATTTAGATAGAAAAAGGGTACTGCATCACTTTAATTCGAAGCGATCATAGAGGATAATTTGATAACAGAAAATTTGAAAAATTATATGACATCAATGGTATAAATCACAACTTCTCCTATCTATGGACGCATCAACAAAATGAAGTTATAGAGTGAAAGAACAAAACTTTGGTTGATATGGCCAGGACCATGCTGTGTGAAAGTGGACTACCTTATAGATATTAGGCAAAAGCAGTATCTACAACATGCTATGTTGTTAACAAATGTCTTACAAGACCCATTCCGAAAATGACTCCCTATGAGTTTGGAAAGGAAGAAAACCAAAATTTGCTTACTTTCAAGCTTTTGGCTGCAAATGTTTCATTCTAAACAATGGAAAAGACAACCTTGGAAAGTTCAATGTGAGATCAGATGAAGCTATTTTTTGGGATACAGTACAGCTAGTAAAGGATTCAAAGTATATAATAAAAGCACAAAGAAGATAGAAGAATCGATATATGTGGTATTTTATAAAGCAGTACTCGACAATAGCAGCTGATTCAGATGATGAAGAGTATCTTTTGATTCCTAAAAATACATCGAAGAATCAAATCACCCCAATAATACCCTCATAATTACAAAATCAAAAGATCCCATCTAAAACTAGAATAGAGCAAGCTCCTTCATCTTAGTAGCAACCTGTGTAATGAAAAACCCCGAGAGAATGGAGAGGTCTTTATACATGTTAATATATTCTTAGAGATCCCTCCGAAAGTTTAAGAACAAGATCATCGTTTAGGAATAACTTTGTAGCTCTCATCTCACAAATAGAACCAAAGATTATTGAAGAAGCCCTTATTGGAGAAAACTGGGTATCAGCCATGAAAGATGAATTAAATCAATTTGATAGAAACAAAGTTGACGAAAATGGTAAGGTGGTAAGAAACAAAGCTAGACTTATAGCTCAAGGTTACGATTAATAGGAAAGTATTGATTTTGATAAAACTTATGCACCTATTGCTAGATTGGAATCGATTAGAATCTTACTTGCCTTTGCATGCTATAGAAACTTCATATTATTCCAAATGGATGTTAAAAGTGCATTCTTAAATGGTTACATTAACGAAGAAGTATTTGTTAAGCAACCCCCAAGTTTTAAAGATGAAAATCATTTAGATTATGTGATGAAGTTATCCGTGAAAATCATTTGGATTACGTGATGAATTTATCCAAAGCCTCATATGGTCTAAAGTAGGCTCCTCGAGCACGGTATGAGAGGTTAAATAACTTTTTGCTTGAAAATAACTTTGAAAGAGGAAAGGCCGATAAAACCTTATCTCTCGAAAGAAAGGAGAATGAACTCATAGTGCAAATATATGTTGATGAAATAATATTTGGTGTTACTAATCCATCCTTCTATAAAAAATTCTCAGCATTAATGTAGGGGGAGTTTGAAATGAGCATGATGGGAGAATTATCATTCTTTCTCGGATTACAAATAAGACAAACAAAAAAAGAATCTTCAATAGCTAAGACAAATACACAAAGGAACTCATCAAGAAATATTATTTTGAAAATGCCAAATCGATGGGTACTCCTATGTACACTAGAACTAAACTTGACAAAGACGAAGAAAGCAAAGCTACGGATGAGACAAAGTATAAAGGAATGATTGGATCATTAATATATCTTACAAGCTCAAGACCAAACATTATGCTTAGTGTGTGTCTTTGTGCACGCTTTCAATCAAATCCAAAAGAAAGTCACCTTCAAGCAGTCAAAAGAATGTTTCAATATCTTTAAGGAATTATGAACTTTGGACTAGGGTATCCAAAAACTTATTCATTTGACATAGTATGTTTTTGCGATACAAATTATGCAAGTGATAAAGTTGATCAAAAAAGCACAAGTGGTCACTGTCAATTTTTAGGAGGATGTCTAGTATCTTGGTTCTTCAAGAAAAAAATTACACAGCGCTTTCAATGACTGAAGCGGAATACATAGTAGGTGCCAACTGTTATGCTAAAATCTTATGGATGAAGTATCAACTATAAGATTTTCCTCTAAACTTTTCTCATATTTCTATATTATGTGATAATATGAGTGTTATAAATCTTTCTAAAGACCCTATGCATCATTATAGGACTAAGCATATAGAAATCAAACATCATTTTTTTAGATATCATGTTTTAGAAGGAACCATTAATCTTTTGCATGTTAGTACTGAAAATCAAGTAGTTGACATTTCACCAAGCCACTCTCTGAAGATAGATTTTGCATGTTAAGAAAAGAGCTTGGAATGTGCAAACTCTCTGATATTATTTCTACAAGAATATTCTCTGCTACTTGTTTTTGCATTTCATTTAACAAGATCCTTCTTTTATAATCCATTATAAGCTCTCTCTTAGTTTAGTAGGCCCCTTCGGTTTACAAGGCTCCTCTTGGTTTAATAGAGCAAGATTACACATGTACTAAAAAGATCAAAACGATAAAAGAAAATTCCAACTTCTCCTAATAGTCATGGTGAAGCACATGTTATCAAACCCCAAATATTAAAAGTACACTGGGTTATAAACGATGATGATTTAGGTCAAGAACCTTCTCAATTGATCAGGGAACCACGAACCAGAGGAAGTCTTACAAAGCAAGCTGAGAAATTTTCTAAACAAAAAGAAACTACTGATGTTGAAAAGAAAGATGAAGAACAATCTAGGAAAAGAAAAAGGGAAGAAATAAAGAAAGGGAAAGCACGTATGACTAAAGAAACTATCAAGGACTCCATTGATAGAAATGAGTTGTTTCGTGAAAAGATAATTCCTAAAGAAAACATAACAAAGAAGATAAAAATAGCTTCACAAAAAGGAAAGATATCAATACCACTAAAAATGTTTCAACCAACGGAAGCTGAAGTTAACTATAAAATGCAGTACAAGAAAAGAAAGGTGGTTTGTTGAGAGAGTCTTGCCTCCCATGATGTTTAATAACATAGGTACACCTATCTCTCCTTATTTTCTTGCAATTAGTTGGGAAAATTTCCTGAAATTAGATGAGACAATGTGTGATGAGCTAGTTAGGGCATTCTACACACACATGAGAAAGGAAGTAATTGATGAAAAGCTAGACTTTGTTTCATGGGTATGTGAAAGCGATATTCTAATTTCTGAAGAGATTTTAGGAGATATATTAGATATAGATCCTATAGGGAGAACTGATTTTTTTTTTGTTATAAATGGAATGTTGATGATTTGGATTTCGGAGAAGTTGTTAAATCCATCTACCTTAATACTGAAAATACCCAAGATGGGAGACCTTGGAGCATGCAATTTGACTTATTACCACGATGCTTTGCATCGTTATCAGCTACTTCTATTTTTTCCAGGAGTATTTCTGTTGAAAAGTACAGTTTGCTAGATACTTATGTAGTGAATAATGTGCTGAAAGGAAACATGATGAATCTCCCTACAATGTTCTTAAGATTTATGGTGGATAAAGGGAATCACAATAATACAACTGGTTTTCTACCTCATGGAATGATGCTCACCAAGATTTTCAACCATTATGGAGTACCTTTTGCAAATCTAAGTTGGTATGTACCAGCTAAGTTCCATCTTTCCATTCCTTATTAGTTCAGATACAAATTGCAAAACAATATTTGGGTAAACAAGAAATCTATAAGAGAAGCAAAAATCATAGGTTCTCCTCTAAATCAACAACCTAATGCTCCTCCTTAAGATGAAAATAGTGCAAATCTCTAACAATAGTTAAAGAACATTCAAGCCAATCAAGATCAAATGCGAGAACAAATAGATTTCTTGACATGCAGATTTTGCTCAGAAGAATCCTTGAATCTCTTTAATAACTCTATCAATACTTGCTTTCTGCCTGGCTTATTTATACTCATGGTTTTGTTTGATACATCATTTACTTTTTTCCTCTATTTCATTTTATTTTATTACCTCCCTAACTCCTTTATTTTTGATAATGACAAAGGGAAATAGTTTATATGATATATTTTTACATATATGATGATATATTTCTAAGTCCATATTTCTCATTGTTGCTCGAATATATATGTGATTGATTATGCTGTTGAAATCGTGAAAATCTGTGATATATAAACAATAGGTTCCTTTCTTAAGAGACAAGCTCCTGCTAATTATGACTAAACATATAAAAGTCATAGGTAACTTTTGAAATCATTTATTATCTCTTTGAATTTTGAAAAATATATTTATTATTGCTTGTCATCATCAACAAAGAGAGAGATTGTTAGCTCAAGGTTTATATTTAACGACTGTGATGATAACTGTATAATATTTCAATATTGAAATTAGGTTTATTTCCTTGTAAAATTAACGGTCTATTTTTCAAAAAAGAAATAAAATTATAAGAAATATACTTTCTTTCTTGCACGAACCTTTTTTATTAACTTACCTTATTAAAAATGGTTTATTCGATAGGATCCTACTAATTATGAAGGTCATATATTAGTTCTGTGATTACTAGAAGATTTTTGGCAAAGATGACATTGAAGTTATTAAAGATTAAATATATTCAGTTGACTAAAGATGCGAGTGAAGTAATGACTAGTTGAAGAAATTGACTATTCAAAGAAAAGCAACAACACTTATAAAGCATAATGAACATATTCAGACTGTCAAAATATTTTGAATAGCATCTATATTCTTAAGAATCATATCATTATTATTGTGCTTAAGAAAGTGAAACCATTCTATCAAGAGAGAAACTGTTATTTTGTTTTTCTATGAGCTTTTTAGAAACTTGTTATACACTTTGAGTGTTAAAGGATGGAGAACCTTGAAAAATATGTATTTGTGATCTTAGAGAGACTCATTATTTAATACTCAGTTTTTATAGTAACGAACATATTCAGACTGTCAAAATATTTTGAATAGCATCTATATTCTTAAGAATCATATCATTATTATTGTGCTTAAGAAAGTGAAACCATTCTATCAAGAGAGAAACTGTTATTTTGTTTTTCTATGAGCTTTTTAGAAACTTGTTATACACTTTGAGTGTTAAAGGATGGAGAACCTTGAAAAATATGTATTTGTGATCTTAGAGAGACTCATTATTTAATACTCAGTTTTTATAGTAAAACACTCAAGTTGGATACTTGGGGACTAGACGTGAGCTTGGGTTGTAAACTGAACCAGTATAAATCAACTATGTCTTTCTTATCTCTCTCTTTGTGTATGTGTTGTTTTTAAGAGGCTCCTTCACATTTATAAAAGACTTCTTTTGTTTTGAACTTGTAAGAGATTCCTTTCAATTTTAACAAGAGCCTTTTGCTTTTAAATTGTTTTAACAAGATTTATCATTTAGTAGGCTCATTTCATTTAAGCAGGGTCCTATCTCACAAAAGGCTCCTATTGACTAATAAACTCCTCTCATTTAAAAAGACTTTATCATATGACAGCTTCGACTATTTTAACTAGGATCTGTTTATTATAAAAATTGAAACCACTGTGATCTTATCTGCTACATCATCCAAGATCTTCTCATCTCTATCCGTTGATGATGAGTTATCCAAGCCAATAGTATATTGGTCCATCCAATGCTTTCCCATGCCAATTCTATTAGTTATGGTCTGTCCATCTGAGCACACACTAAGTTCTTAGTCCATTGAGAACCTAGCCTTAGTCAAGTCAACTTGTACAAGATCCGAAACTCTACTAAAACTCACACTAAGCTTGATCTAACTTGCTAAGTCACCTTGGAGCTTTCACATGCCACCGCCATATGTGTGATCCAGCTAATCTTCCACTTGATGTCCATCTCAAGCCTTTTTAAAATCTTACATCCAAATCTTGCATCTCATCGAAGATTTCTTCCAATGTGCACCAATGCATGCCAATGCTTGACATTGCGTCTTTTTCTTCTTGCCTCCTTGCAAGTCTTTGCCTTGTTCTATTGTTCCGCATTTCAAACATTGATCAAGACTTGCCAATGCCCGCACAATTTTACTATCTTGGACTTAGGGGTCTAACAGTAAGCCTATTAATTGTTTCAACAAAATTCGTTAATCACTATGAAATAACCATCCAACTCCAAAGCATCATCATAAACTCATTTTGTTCTTATCATAATTTTAACTTCTTTCATCATTAAAACAACCTTGTAAGTTCGAAGTTGAACTAAAAAAACTTTGACCTTAGATACCTGGACGATAATCTATTAAGAGCCAGATATATTGTTCATATCTGGATAAGAAAAACTTTTCTCAAATTTAACCCTTCTTGAGTTGTTTGAAGTTTGATACTGATAATCGCTTGTTACTTTCACTGCATTGTAAATATAACACGCCCTAAAGATTGCTACAACTCCATGCCTAGACAACTGAATATTTATTACAGAACTGCCTCAATTGAATGTTCTGCTTATATTGTATTGAGACCCTCCTTCAAATCAATTAAAGACGTCCGTATGGGTTACAAGAACATGGCTGCTATAGAAAGTGCAAAGTAGTTGTCCGGCTGCATGCTCATGATCTTTTTGATTTTTAAGCTCCTTGTTAAGTTATGATCCCTGGGGGACCAGTTTCTTCTAACATAGGTGTCATGAGTTACAGAAGAGGGAATTAGGGGAGTAAAATCAAAAGTCAACGACAATGTGTGGCACACGGTTACATAATTGCTCTAAATTAATGAGTAGGTGACCACTATTCACCTTTAAAAGGAATACAACGTGCCTCTTTCGTTTCAGCTTCTTTGTTCTCTGTTTTATATTGATTTATGGTTCTTTCAAAACACTAATTTGGTTTTCTTATGATGCTTCGAGTAACAATTTGGTCAATAGGAGCTTATGGACAATTGCAGTTTGATGTTTCAAAGGAATGCTGACCCCCCTAATGGCTATTTGATTGTTGTATAGCAATTGCTATGTTAGTTTAGGTATTGTTTTGACTTATCAAAGTTATTTAGGCGCTTTTGTATCCATTACATGGAAGATTTTGAAAACTAAAGTTAGATTCTTCTAGCTGAGTTATACGTTATCTTGACCTGTAATCAACTAATTATACTTGGATATAAGAGGCTTGTTAGAAGAAGATTTAATCACTGCCATAACAAGCTGCAACTGCCAATGACATACGGAATTGTCTTCCATGTGTAGGAAAAAGTGAGTTTCAGTGGCACAAGAAAATATGTCTACGAAATATGTTGTCTGTATATGGAAGTGAACAAAGTCAGTAGATTGGAGATCTATCCAGAAAGGAATATAATAGCTATTTTAAGAGCAGCAAATGGTCCTATCAAAGAATGTGACACAATTGTTTCATCAAGTTGTCACAGTTAGGCACATAAAAGGCCGAAATTCTCGGCCAATCAATCAATGCTCTTCCACTTAGTCGAAATAATTGTAAAACTCCATGTGTTGTTTAATGTTACATTAGCCTAATCCCATCATGAAAGTTCCAATTGTGCACCAAAATATTAATTCTTTTTCTTGAGCAGAAGTAATTGCTGTGGCACAAATAAGCGATAATGCGAATATTGCTGTGACACTAAGCAACTTCGGCCACTTATTATCAAGTGTTGGCTGCTGGTGTATTGGGAAAATAGCCGAAAGGAAAGGAGGAAAAGGAAGGAACCTTAGATGGAGCATTCAAACAAAAGGTTTATTTTTTTTTTTCTTTGTTTGTTTTGTATCTAAGCATGCTTTTGCCAGTGGTGGCTGGCGAGGTACTTGATTCATTATGCCAAAAAGACCTTTACTATAACGAGCCTGAATTCAGATGATCGATAACTACATCAAGCTTTCTAGGTCTAATTTGCCTTGATAATGTATGTTATGAAAGGATGGTCTTTTATATCAATAGACAATAGAAGAAACAGATGACACCACGTGATTCTCAAGCACCTCTTGCAAGTTTTTACTAAATAACTCGCTTTGTTCTATGCACTATTATCTGAGATTAGACTTGTCTATGTTCATGTGTTTATATGATATTCACCACTTGGATTTGCCAATACTTTGTTCTATAACCTTAAAAATCGATCCATCCCGGTCCACAAGCAATTATTCATTTCCCATGTTAGAACTGATCTCAATTTGTGTCATTGTGTTCTGGCCGTGTCAATTTTCATTATCTTTACGACAAATATGATATGTGGAGAGGCATCCATAATTATCTAGAGTGCCTTCTATAATCCAAAACTTTGATTCCCACATGAAACTACGAGCCAAAAGAGAGGACAATATGTGTAGAAAGATTCAGGAAGTGGTCAAAGATTGTCAGCCCTTCTCATTTGTTTTGCCTGAAGAGACTAGACTAGAGAGGCCAAAGCAATCACTGAGGTCTCTTTTTATCATTGTTCAAACAAGATGGCACCTAGCTACACGCTTAAGTGGGTCTCTCCTGCTTTCCTATTTCCGATTATTGCAAGGAAATCTTCTTATTATGTATTATGCAAGTACTACGTAGCGCATTTCAAAGCATTCACAATAATGATAAGAGAGAGAAATCTGGAAGCAGGATATAAGGATGTTACACATTCGAGCAAAGCCCTCGATAAAGTTTCTTCATTGCAAGTCTTGGGGGTTGCCTGCGAACCAAAGACATCAGATGATAGAACGTAGTGGGGTTGCTGTCTGTGTAATTAAGTTTCATATTAGTTTGATGTTAGATACCACTGTATGTTCTGGAATGATTAAAAGTTTGAAATTTTATGATCTGAACCAAATCAACTTTATATGTAGCAAAAACAAAACAGCTTGGTCACTAGAAGTATTAGAAATATCCTTTCCACGCACCGTCTAAAAATAAAAGAAATCATCTAAAATTTTAGACCGAAACAATGTGATCTCAAAGCTACAACCACAGAACAGTACACGAAGTATGAGATTTGGTATTCCTCGAATCCTCTGATCATGAATAACCCGAGTGATATTAACACAATAATATTAGATACTATTTGAACTTGAGTTTGATGTTCCATACAGGATTTGAAGTGAAAATTTTCCATTCTCCATGTCATTCTTCTTGGACTGAAAATATTTGATTCTACAAAATGAGATAAAAGATACAAATCTAATAGGAACGAATTTAAATGGCAAAATTCTTTCTCTTTAATCCAACTAGCATCAAAATTGGAATGACCATTTTATTTGACAAAAAAGCAATGAAACTACCTTCTTTTAAATTCACAAACTCATCATCAAGAATAGTCTCATCCACTTATTCAAGGTGTTAAAGTGAAGATATTAAAGGTATACCTTTGCCAACTCCATATGCAAAGATACTAAAAGGTAATGCCTAAGGTTCAAAACTTTCTCTACGAGGTATCAAATCCTCCATAGTAAAAACAAAACTAATATCCATTTCATTTAACAAATCTAAAAAATATGCATTAAATCTAAGTTTATGGATGATAGTGTGAGGACTAGTGAAGTTTCTTTAGAAAATATTTTGGAATCTTTGTTAGATGAATGTGAACCATGACAAGGTCATCAACATGAAATTTCGTGGACCTATGATGCATATCAACAACAAATATATACTTTTCATCACTTAATGCAATATTTCGCCTAATCTCAATAAGTAAGTATGGATGTCAATGAGTCGAGCGGGCTCAGGCTGCTCATGATTCGGACCAGCCTGACCCCCAGTCTGTGTGACCTGCAGCCCGTGGCTTGGCCCGACCATAGGTTGACCGACCCTTGGCTCGACCCGACCAAGGGTTTGACCAAGTCAGGCAAAACCCGACCTGTCATATATATATTTTTAAGAAAAAGTCAAAAACGACGTCGTTTTTGAAGTGATAATCAAGCCACAAGCCATGTAACATCTTGTTTTCATACTAAGAGTTAGAACCCTAGATTTCTGTAAACGAGAAATAGCAATGAGAGACTAGGAAATGCACTTCATACTCATGCATAATATAGTACACATATATGTTAATTTGATTATTGCACATATTATAATGATTTATTCATGCACTCATTTGACATTTTCTGGGTATAAATGATTGTTTTAATGTGATTATGATATAGATATTGAATATTTTGGCTTAAAAATTGATCTGGTGAATTAAATTATTGATTTAGAATTTTTGGTAAAATTTGAAAATTTTCTAAAATTATGGGTTTTTTTGAACTAGGAAAAATGTCAAGTGGCAAGACAATTAATAAATAGTAGTAGAAATAAATGTCAAATGGTAGTGGAAATTAGTGATAAGTGACATTAAGATTTAATGACAAGTATCATTAAAAATTTAGAGACAACTGAATTAGAAATTGAAGACAAATGGACTAGCTTTTTAAAAGAGTCAATTGGAGATCACAATAAAATGACAAGTGGTAAGTGACAAGTGTCGTGACACTTGTCACTCACCACTCACAATTTTTATTTTTACGTAAATTAAAGACCATCTCTTGGTCTTTTACTTGTCATTTTCAATACATGCTTCTTTTCTTCAACTTCTTCAATTGCTCTCTTCTTCACTCACGACCATCTCATTCTCGCCCTCATCATGTTGATTTTTCTCCAACTCTTTCACTTTGTTTCTTCAAGATTCGTTTTCTTCTCCATCTTGTTACTAAAAGATCTAACCCTTCTACCTTGAATGATGATGATGATCATGTAAGTCATGGAAAGCTAGGGTTTCATGGTGATTGAAGAAGCTTGGAGTTTAATCAAGTAAGTTAAACTCTATTCTTCATGGGTTGTCTAAATAGAAGCATCTATGATGATAGTTGGTGATGAAATGATCATGAAAAAGATGTTGAAAATATATGTGTAATGTGGGTGAACAATGAACACATCCATGTCTTGCTTTTATGTTTTGATAGGTAATAGATTATTGAATGATATAATGTTAGATTAATATAGTAAATGGTGTTTTATATTTGTAGGAACATGGGTAAAGAAATGAACAAATTGATTTCTTGTTTTTATATTTATGATGATCAATATTTCATAAGTTTTTGTTGGGATGATTTGAGTTAGAATGATCATTAAAGATTGTGTCGGAAAAAGTGCAGAAAATTTTGATAGATAATGGGTTTTATGTTTTGTTTTCTTAATGTATTAATATAGATCTCTTTGGGTGTTTTGGAGATGAACTAAAATGAGTCTAGAGATAAAGAAAGGGAGTAATGTGGTGTCTTGATATGGGAAGAATTAAGGTGATAGTTAGAAGTGAAATAAAAAGTAGAAATGAAGTTGAACATGTGTAGAAAGTTGATGATGAATGTATATATGTATATGTTCTGTACCTAGTGTTGGATTATAATTTGTTTATGGATGATATTCGGCTGAAATGGAGTTAAGAATGGTGGGGAAATGATGAGTAACTAAACTAGAAATGATAGACCAAGCATGAGGTGTTGAATGTAGTAAGAAAAGAGTTAGAATCTGGAAAATATGGATGCAATTGGATAGATTTTGTGGCAAGAGGCATAACTTTTGCTATGAATGTCATATTGAGGTCATTTAAGTATGCTTTTGAAGAGGATTTCGAGTTCTACAACTTCTATGAAGACTCTAAAGGGAGATTTTGCTGTTTAAATAGTCAAAATTTCACATTTCTGAAAGTGACCCATGAAGATCCACCTAGTAGACATGATGTCCCTTCAAACAGACATGAGCGGAGCTGGAAAGTTGGAAAACCCAAGAAGGTCATCTCAGCGGACATGACGTTTGCCCAACGGACATTCACTGGCCATTTAGACTTAATTTAGGCTTCAATGGAGTTTGAATTGATCCTAGAATGATGCCTGGATTAAGTGATCAAATGTGAGATATTTATGAAGTGATAATTGGGGTTATAACTTAATGAATGAATTGATGATATAAAAGTACCAAAGGCATAAATATAATGGGAATGAAGATATTCATATGATTGTAGTTATGATTCAAAGGATTGAAGTAATATGTATTAAGTAAATGTGAACGAGAATTGGGTATTATGAGAGCATATAATGTTAGAAAAGAAATGACAACAAATTGATTTATGATATTAGAATTGTTGGACCCCATCTCCGAGGCCCAACATTCGAAAGCATGAAAGCATAGAAGACCCATGACTGACAACATACTGGCCACAAAAGGGAAAAC
>JANVCQ010000232.1:8071307-8081515 GCA_025531925.1 Erythroxylum plowmanianum
CTCACCTTCTTCTCCTATGCCATCAACACCTCATACCCAGAAAACATGGATGCAAGTTGCCAGGGACCAACTTACCTTCACTCTTATCTACTATCCACCACAGGACCTGGATGGTAAACTTGTTGTTTGTCTAGAGCTTGCAACACTCCAAGAGGGTACCAAGAGTAGGAATCAACATATTGCCCTTCCCTTTTAGGCAATATGACCACCCTCACACCATCTGATTTCCCACCTTTCCCCTTAACTCTGATCCTCCCCCCTCACACTCACCTTCTTCTCCTATGCCATCAACACCTCATACCCAGAAAACATGGATGCAAGTTGCCAGGGACCAACTTACCTCCACTCTTACTTACTATCCACCACAGGAGCTGGATGGTAAACTTGTTGTCTGTCCAGAGATTGCAACACTCCAAAAGGGTGCCAAGAGTTGGAATCAACAATTATTGGGTTCTGTTTTTACCAACAACCAGCCTTTCCCCTCATGGGCCAACAAATTATGGAAACATAGAGGTCTCGCTAATGTCTTACTCTCAGAGGACAACCTTATCCTTTTTACCTTTTTCTCTATCTCAGAAGCACACAAACTACTTAAAGATGGTCCATGGCACTTAGGCAACTAGCCTATCTTCTTATAATAATGGCAGCCTAGATTACAGTTTGAATCCATGAAAAAGTATAATGTCCCTTTTTGGGTCCATTTCTCTAATGTTCCCTAGAGTATTAGACTACCTAGGGGTTGAGCTAGTTAGCAAGTTATATTAGGAAATCGTTGTGTACGGATGATAACACAATAAGGAAGAAGAGAATAGGTTATGCCTAAATATGTGTCAGGAACTCCCAAATGAAATACCTGCCATGCAGTTAGGTGAAGATAATATATTATAGGAAGACGTTATTGCTATATCTTACAATTAGAAGCCCCCTTCTAAATCTTAGAGTAAGGTTTGGAAAGCCACAAGAAACATTTTCTAAACGGACAACTACTAAGAACTAATGAGACTTGATGACTCTATCCAGGAAGAAACTACTTAACCTCAGGAATATACTATCATGCTAGATATCAATCCTGATCTTGTCCTTACTTTTGCCTATGGAAGAGATACCCCATAATCTTTGAAATTAGGTACATGCTTAATGGATGATGTTCAAACCTTGGAAATTCCCACAACAAACTGCAAAAGGTAATCTTCACATGTGCACAGTTATTACTAGGAGAATGAACCCAACCTTGAACTAATCATCTATGCTTGTTCATCTGTGGCACTCACTAAAAGCCGCAACCTTAAATCTGAAAAGTCAACAGGCACTTCACACCACACTACACCTTCTGAAATTCCAACTGTTAGCTTATCAATTGAGGATTCCTACACCCAGGAACCAGGTTATAGTGAATCATTTAGTACGGAGAATCGGAGGCAACCCAAAAGGGAAAACATAAATTCCTCACCAACCTTTCTAACTAATATGTCAATCCTCATTTGGAATATAAGAGGAATAAATTGTCCCTTAAAACTTTTGGTTCTAAGGGACTTTGTCTTTCTTGAAAAACCACTGCTTGTAGCTCTACTTGAAACTAAAATCAAATATGAAAATATGATGAAGATGCAAATACTAGTCCTTAATGGGATATGCTTTCAAACCATCGTCACATGCTTTTAGAAGAATTATTATTTGTTACAAGAAGGATGAGATAAAGGTAAATATGGTGGACACCAATGACCAAGCTATACATCTGCATTTGTTTTTTCTGCAGATCAATATGACTATTTCTTCATCCTTCATCTATATCCCAACTATGACTTTCAGAGAAGATATTTATGGAATAACGTCCAAACCATTGATATGGACAAACTATGGTTGATATGTGGGGATTTCAACTCAGTTCTTTATCCTATTGAACTTCAGGGCCACTGCAACTTGAAGAATTATTCGACTGAATTTAAAGGCTGTGTTCATAAACTTGAAATGACTGATCTAAAATTTATTTAACAATCCTTCATTTGATCTAATATGCAAACTTCTGCTTGGAATATTTGAAAGAAACTCAATCGCGCACTTGTCAATGATATCTAGTTAAATACATTCCCCAATAGCTTTGCCAACTTCAAAGACCCTCTATTTTTGGATCATACCCTAATCATCATTGACAACTTGCTCCAGAAACATATCATACATTATCCCTTTCATTTCAAAAATTATCTAGTTCGTGATCCTGCATTTTATAAAGCTTGTAGCAGAGAAGCAAGCCATCCATATGCTGGAACAAAACAATATTGTTGCATGCAGAAGCTTAAATTCATTGGACATGAACTTAAGTTATTAAAAGTTGTGAAAGGCTCTACCATGAAAGCTATTCAAGCCACCAAATTAGTTTTTGAAAATATTCAATTAAAACTCAATTTTCAGGATTAATAAGAAGTAGATCATCTAAGTTAGCACATATGGATCTCCTAGGTTATCATTACCAAGTTTATTAATCCTAGCCATGATTAGCAATGGGTCGAGGGGCTTGGGCTTAACCTAAAAATTATTAACTGAGCTTAGACCCAAAACATATAGCAAGTTTGGGCCTCATAGGCAAGTGCTCGTGCCACGTCTTTTTTTAATTTTTAATTGTTATATTATTTTATTTAATTTGAAAATTAAATAATTTTAATAAATGATTTCAACTAAATTTCAAATAATTGAACTTGTGGGTAATATATAGAACAAATATTAATATATTTTAAATAATTTATAAATAATATAGGCACTATCACTAATTATTTTAGATATATTAATGAACTTCTACATGTAAATTTCAAGTATACAATAAAAATATATCGTATCAATTAGTAAATATGTTTGTAAAAAGAAAAAGAATTGTTTAAAATTTGTATAGCATACTTTATTGTCCTAAAACTCATTTTTCATTAAAAAAAGCTAGTATGTGTCATTTTATATGTAAAAAAGTGCTATGTAACTCATTCATTTCTCAATAAAGACAAATGTTATAGGCCTTAATTTTAAATTTTAAATATAGTTTTAAATCTTCTAAATTGCATAATTTTAATTTTGTCATATTATCTCAATGATAATAAAGAATGCATATTCAATTTAGTTTACTAAATTAATATTGTTAATTTTATTTTATTTCTTTTAACATAAAAACTAATTAAAATCTATTTGCTTAATTTTTAAATTAATGTCACTTTAAATTATTATCTCTTTTTGTTACTAATTACTATTTGCTTATCTAAATCTAATAGTAAAATGATGCTTGGTCCATTCAAAACTTGAAAGAATAATATCAATTTATGAGTTTTCCTATGCAATAAATATCACAATACTATTATGAAAATAACGGTATTTTTAAAACAATAGAGTATCATAGTGATATTATTATCCAAATGAAAACAAGATATAAAAGGGAATTGTCAATTATAGTTAGAAACTAAAGTTGAGCTAATAGGAAAAGATATAGAAACTAAAGTTGAGCTAATGGGAAAAGATATAGAAACTAAAGTTGAGCTAATGGGACAAGACATAGAAACTAAAGTTAAGTTAACGGGGAAAGACATATGTATAAAATTTCCTTTGTTAACTTGTATAAAACAACATAAGTAAAGATTTATATCTTCAATTGTAAAAATTCTAAAGCAATCAAATGAAAAATAATAATAAATTCAGAAGTAAAGATTAAAGAAAACAAACCCACTACAGAGAAAAGCGACTAGCTAATCATATAATCATGATCATCAATAGTTTGCACCATTTTATCTACATATAGAAACATTATTATGAAAATTATACTCAATTATGTAATAATTACATTAAATGAATATTCAACATTTGATAATTAACAATTAATATACTTTCATTAATAAATATTTGTTTGATGAAATTTTCCATTGGAAGATTGGTCTCTGTACCTATATCAATATAAAAAGACAATATAAGATAATATAATATATGATTGTTAAAATTATTAAGGTAAACAAAACTAGCATGCAATAAAGAATAGAGTTTACCATGAATATCTTCAGCATTTAACCATCTTTATGCAAATATAAGGACTTTCACAAAATTAGGATAAATTCGAGTACGATGACAACTAACTATCTGACTGCTAATAATAAAAGCAAGCTACAAAGCAATGATAGATATTAGAATTGCTAAGAAGTTTGACATTATTGGTTGCATGATTGAAAAATCACTTTCATGTGTCTTCCACTATATTCATATATTGAACTATACATTTTCAACTTCAATCACAACACTTGTCTTTAAATAGTTGTCCAACTCTAAAGAAGCCATAGCCTCTGTTATTTGGTGAGTTGTGAAAATTAGGGGCACATACTAGTATTATGAACACTAAATGAAGCTGAAGCTAAAGCTGATATTGAACAAATGTGATCTTGATCTTTGTCTAATCTTTGTTAATAATCATTAAACAAATCATACAAAATTTGTCTAATGATATCAACTTGTTCTTCAATCTGATAACCTTATACATTTTGACAATAAAAATATAACCGCTCCATCTTATATCTTGGGTTTAACACCAAAATAAATATCATAGTTAGTTCGATTATATACCAATCAGATTGAGTTTCTCCATCATATGTTCTACCATAACCTGAGTCACCTTATTATAATAAAATATCTAACTAGATAAATCTCATTTGATCTCACATATATTATTAAAGAAAATGAGTGAAGTTAGATATTTTGTTCCTAAGAATAACTCAATAGCATTATAAAATATCTCCAACTTTGCACAAAGTGCTTTAGCCAACTCCCATTACTCCTTTATCAATAAAGAAGCATACTGAGAATCTCTTTGTCATAGCCTACTAAACACCTAAACATACTTGGTTGCCAACTCCAACATCTTAAATGTTAAATTCCATCTAGTAGGATAATCCAAAAATAACTTCTTCATGAACAAAATGCGTAGTTATCGTGATGTTTCTTTAAAATTTTTCATTATTTTAGGTGTTGTAATCTAATACACTAAACTATTTCAGATTGACTTTATTGCTCCCTTTATCACCTCCAACCCATCCTTCACAGTCAAATTCATGATATGCACAAAATAGCACATATGGAACAACCTTCCGCCAAAGAATAAGCTCCTAACCCTTAACTTGTTCTTCAATTTTTCTATTATGGCATCATTTATGCTACATTTATCAAGATTTATGGTTGAAAGCTTGGTATTTATGTTCCAATCTATTAAGAAATCCACTATCAACCTTTCAGTTATATGCAACATTGACAAATAAGTAGATTTACCATTTAAAATTATGAACAAATATTAATTATAATATGATCAATAAATAAATGATAACAATA
This sequence comes from Erythroxylum plowmanianum, assembly GCA_025531925.1. Classification (NCBI taxonomy): domain Eukaryota; kingdom Viridiplantae; phylum Streptophyta; class Magnoliopsida; order Malpighiales; family Erythroxylaceae; genus Erythroxylum; species Erythroxylum plowmanianum. The sequence goes on from JANVCQ010000232.1 coordinate 8,076,648, forward strand.
TTAAATAATATAATTTACCTTAGTTGTTGATTGCATAGAGTCTACTCGTTGTTAATATAGTATGCCATTAGTACCATAAACTCATTCTTTTTGTTTTCAAGCTTTCATATAAATGTTATGATGGGTACCCATATGTAAATACTCGACAACATATTTAATATTTTTATATTGTTGATAATCTTGAAAATGTCTTTCTTCACAAAATTCTAAGTTGGAATCTTAAAGTTCAGTTAGAGTATGGTAAGCAACATCCTAAAGTTTTTGTTATCGATATTAGAGAGAAGTTGTTCATCATCAATGATCATCTTAGCTATCAAAAACTTTTATTTATTGTTGTTATAATTTGTGGTAGTCATTTCATTATTCCATCTCGTTAGGTTAGGGGGGAAAATGTTTGACTTTATGTTATCATATTTTTCATGTTACAAAATTCCATGTCTCTTTTCAAATGTCCCACGTTTAGAACTTCTGGTTAACATCTTGTGACAATACTTACATTAAACCTCTTTTACTCACTTTATTGATATAGTCTTGTTGAAGTGATTGTAAACACTACTTTTTATGAAATGTTCCTTTAGCTTATGGTACTTGATTAAAACTCTCTGCTTGTATACTACTCGGTACCGGATTAGAAGAATCTATTCATCTATCTAAAACATCAACATATATGAGCATATAAATTATTCATGGACATTTACATATATACATACACTTTAATGAACATTTAACATAAAGTAAGATAATAAAAGTGTAGTAAACAACTATTATTTATGTTAAGATTATCATATATAGGAGAACATGAGTCAAAAGAACTAGTTCTCACCATGTTCAGGCTTGGTTTATATTATCACATATATGAAAAATAGGTTGACTTTGAACAATCCTTATGTGTAACTCTCTATGTTTCACTTTATATGACAGATATTGTTTTTCTAAGACTCCTCATCAACATTTCTTTCATTGGTGGGAGTGGAATAGCTAGGTAAGTATCTTCCTCTTTTAGCTATTTCCTTTCCAATAATACATTTGATATTATTTTCTAGCTTTCACCATTATCAGTTAATTTAAAATGCACTAATAATTGTTCAAAAATCTAAAAAGATATTTCAATAGTTGCATATAAGCAAGAAAGATACCTCTTTGATCCCTAAGGATCTTGGGCATGGTTTTATAGGAAAGTGACAATAGAGGAAAGAGAAGCTAAAGCAAAAGGCTTAAATTTAAATATGTAAAATTTGATGAATAAAATTAGGAAAGGATTTATTGATAAAAAATATATGATTACGATGAAGGTGGAGTATATGTGCTAAACATTATGAGTTTAAGTAATGGTCTTTTAAACTAATTTAAATAACTATCTTTTGATATAAAAAAAAAGAAAAGAAAAGAAAGAATAAGTACTATAGCTATATAATTTATCGATGCTTTCTCTTATTTATTTTGGAAAAGGCAATATTGCCATTTGTATGCATATATGATAAACCATGCCTTAGCTTAGCAAACAAAAAATTGAGTAAGATGCCTAATTAAGGGTATTGGTAGAGTTGATCCCATTTTTATACATATAAACTATATGGACAAAAGACAGAAGAAACTCCAATTGAATTCAATGTTACAACAAAAACATTAGAAGTAGATTATATGTCTAAAGAGTAGGAAAATGAGAATATGTACCATGACAACATCTCTTTGCCACTTCATATTTAAAGTTCTAATAAGAGTGGTAAAGAATTGGCCTCATATTTGATTAAGAATACTCCTTTAGCAAAGTTTTGGCCAAAGCTAATCCTTAACTTTACTTCATTTAAAAGTAGCTCAAACTGAGGGAGGATAAAAATAAAATTAAAATTTGCAAAAACAAAGTATGCATTCACATGACAACTATATGCATTCACTTGACAGCTATGTATGGTAAAAACTAAAAATACATGTGGTGAGCACCTATAACATCACTACAACTTGTTAACTGATAGAGGAATTAGAGATGGGAGTTACAACTCATGAAGGTATAAGAAATATATGAAACTTCCTATAAGTATTTCATTCCATGTCAGTGGAAAGAAATGGCAAACATAGAAAATATAAATTTTTAGAGAAAATAATCATCTCATGCCTTCTCTTTTCATAAACAATAAAAATTAAATTTCTTTCTCGATTATTTCTTAATGATGAATGACTTAAATCGTAGCTGGATATAAAGCTTATATTCCAAATTCCTCTCAAAGTAAATCAACTAATCAATAGATAATAATTGTATAGCATTTATTATAAGGACATTTAAAAGCCAATCTAAAATAATTTCAACTATTGAGATGACTATCAACATTGACATATTCATATGATTATTCAATTAAGAAGAGAAAATAAAGAACAAATAAAAATATTATGCAAGAGAGCATAATAGGAAAGGAGCATCTCTGTTGAAGAAAAAAGGAACAACATAAATAACTAATGTTCATTAATTAGGGAAACTGAAGGTTAAGGCAATTAGGCTTCATACAAAACTAATAAATGCATAGAACAAAAATAGGAAGCTAGTTTTTTTAATCCACGGTTGAATCTGCCCAACATTTGTGCATTGAATCATAATAGAAGTTATTATCTAACATAATATCTACATATTTGCTATAAAAACACCTATTACTTAATGCAAAGGTGAGTAGAGTCAGGCAGGATTGTGGGAGCAGAGGAGTAGTGACTATGGCAGATGCAAGGTCTGCAAAGGGACAAAGACATAAAGCAGTTAAACAAAGAAGTAGAGGAGTATATTAGAGGATAAACAACGTTGTCCAATAAGGAGTAACGAGCTCAAGTGAGGAGGATGAGAGGAGGAATTTAATTTCAATTAAGCTACAATGAAGCTAGATAAGGAAGATGAGCCGATTTTGTGTGATTATATCTATTGAAATAAGTCATTTTATCTAACATAAAATAATGTTGCATAAAATGATGTCATTTCACCTATACATATATAAGATGGTTTAGGTTTTGGATCAAGATGGGTCGGTGTGTTTGAGCCCAAGTTTGACTTAAAACATGGTCACCAAGACAGGTTGGACTTAGAAAAAATGTCAATTCTAATCATATACAAGCAATAAGTTAAATTAAATAAGATTTTTAAAAGGTAATTAAATTACTTATCAAGAAGAAATCCACATAATAAAACACAAGGGGTTTTGGGATTCAATTATAAGAAGTTCTAATTATTAAGAAGAGTACTTATCAAGGATGAAATAATGATTAACCTAAGATATCTATACTCTCTCTTGAGGTCACACATGTATATCTAATTAAACAATCACTACCTCTCGATGGAAAGTTGACCTAATCAAATTCATTAAAAATAGTTAATCTATTAGTTATTATAATAGTCTAGGATATCTCTTTCACTAGATCTAAAGTGTTTATTCTATTAGTACATGAATTATACTTCTACTTTAAGTCCTTCATATAATCTTTAAGATTGAATCTATAATGGCTAATCATATATCCAATGATCAAGATCATAGAAAATAAATTCAACCTAAATAATAACTAATTATACATTAATAATTAAAATATCCCATATAAGTTATAAAACCCTAAGTAAGGATTTAGTTCATACTAGAATAAAGGAAACTAATAAAAAATAAAAAATTATCATGGATCTTGAAAAATTGATATTCTTTGTTGAATCCTGATAGAATCTTAAACTTTCTCTAAGGTTCTCCCTTTATTTTTCCAAGACACTTCAATTCAACTCTTCTTTTTACCCCTTGACTCTTAGCCCGCTTGATCATTTTATAGCACAAAATCCTACAATTTTCATAAAGTCTAACACTAACATAAGACCAACACTAACATAAGACCAACACTGGTTTGTATTAGTCTATCATGTCTTTTAATGCCTATTTCTAAATTTTTTTCATAACAAATCACTATCAAAGTAGATCTAGAACACAATGATTTATTTAGACAATATTGGGCTAATAGCTACTTTTTTTGTATTTGAAGGAAAACTTGATGAAAACATGTATCAAGTTCATAAATACGAGTTCATTTTTGGGACATGCTATGGAACTTGAGTCCTTATTTGACCCATGCTCTTTATGTAGCAAATTGTCTAAGGAATACGATATAGTGTTTTTGTTTTGTTACTGAATACCAGCTAATATTGGTGTTGTGTTTCTCTAAAATTATATAAAAACGTTTTCAACTTGGCTGCAACCTTGTCTGAATACGTTCCTTTTACATTAGAGAACTAGAATAAGGCTAAAAATAATCATAAATCATATTAAGTACCAAATAATATAGAAATCATCTAAACAAAATACAAAAACTTTCTAATTGAAGACAATTTTTTATGTCCTTGTTATTTGAAAGTTATAAGTGCTTTTTTCCTTTATTCTTCGTTGAACTTCAAACTTATTAAAGAATTATTTTTTGTGGTGTTGAAATACTTAATGAATTTGGTCATTGATGCTTTATAATCAATATCTTAATTCTTTTTATACATCCATTTTAAATTTCTTGTGTTTGATTGAAACTTGTTCGTGGGCTCTCTAAGATATAATCCTAGGTAGTTTAACATTAAATTTAGTGAAAATATTTATTATTTCACATTTTTAGAAAATAATTTAATCGAAAAGTAAGTTAATATTCATCACTCAGTCTAATAAAGTTTTCTATTTCATAGAATACCATAAATGTAGGTCAATATGCAATATAGTTATGATATAATCACTCATATTTAATAGCCTTGTGTTATTAGTGTGCCCTAGGCCAATGGATATTTGTGATTCATGTATTAATATTATGACTTGTTAATAATATATTATGAGGTATTCCTTTCATATATGCATGTATTTCATTTATGTAATGTGATTTAC
>JANVCQ010000232.1:8081615-8091861 GCA_025531925.1 Erythroxylum plowmanianum
CTTATAATAGCAATGTTCAAGATTAACATTTAATAACATAGAATTAAAGTAGTTTTTTTTCCTTTTCTTCTTTTTTTAACTCAAGAATTAATATAGTAAATACTAGTGAATTTATTATTATTATTATCCTCTTAAATTATATCTAAATATAATTTAGGTTTTTTGGGTGTTTTAGGTTCAGGTTTAAACCTAGAACCGCAAGTTAGAAACTTGAACTTGAACCATGAACCTGTTTTTTCAGGTTCAGTTCGAACCGAACCTAAACTCAGGTTCGGTTAACCTTATTTACAGATTCGGTTCATGTGGTTCAGGTCTGGTTCATAGGTTCGTGGGTTTTTTTGAAAACCCCTATCCTCTAATGTCTGAATGGCCCTCTCTGACTTACCATCGGTTTGGGGGTGGAAAGTAGTACTAAACTTTAGTTTAGTCCCTAAAGATTCTTGAAATTTCAGCCAAAATTATGAGGTGAATCTTGGATCCATATATGATATTATAGAAATTGGCACCCCATGTAGCTTTACAATCTCATTGATATACAGCTTTGCCAATTTCTCCAATGAGTAGGTTGTGTGGATAGGCAGAAAAAGAGTGGACATCGTCAATCTATCCATTATAACCCAAATAGCATTGTGACCCTTTGATGTACAAGGTAGTCTGACAAAAAATCCATTGTCACATGCTCCCACTTCCATTCAGGAATAGCCAAATACTGTAACATACCTGCTGCTTTCTGATGCTCTGCCTTAATCTGTTAACAGGTAAGGCATCTAGCCACAAATTTTGCTATGTTTCTCTTCATTCCCAACCATCAATAACTTTCTCTAAGAGTTTGATACATCTTAGTGCTACCAGGATGTATAGTATAAGCCGAACTGTGAGCTTCTTCCAAGACAGCTCGCCTGAGGCCCTAGTCATTTGGCACACAGACTCTGTCTCTGAAGACTAACAACCCGTCTTCTCTCAGTTTGAACCCCTCACTCTCTTCAGATAGCGATTTCTCCTGAATGACTCTTAACTCGAGATCGTAAGCCTGCAATCTCCTGATCTCATCCAATAATGTCGATCGAACTTCAAATTATGCTAACGAAGCTCTGTCACCTTCTGCCACAACGAGTCCAACCCCAAGGCTCTGCACACTCATTAAGTGCGTCATATAAAGATCTTGCCTAATAGTTTCTGTCAAACAGGACTTACGACTCAATGCATCGGCTACCACATTTGCTTTTCCTGGGTGATAGTCGATTATTAAGTCATAATCCTTAATCAATGCCAACCATCTCCTTTGTCTGAGGTTTAGATCCTTCTGTGTCATTAGGTACTTCACTCTTACAGTCAGTGTATATACGACAAATCTCCCCATAAAGATAGTGTCTCCAAATCTTGAATGCAAACACTACCGCTGCAAATTGCAAATCATGTGTAGGATAATTCAGCTCGTATTTCTTTACCTGCCTAGAAGCATATGCGATCACTCGCCCGGCGGCCTGCATAAGTACATAACCAAATCCTTGGCAACTAGCATTACTATATACCTCATACCTAACCCCCTGGGTAGGTAGGGCAAGCACTGGTGTAGAAGTCAATCACCTCTTCAGTTCTTGGAAACTTGCCTTGCATTTATCATCCTACTAAAATTTTACCCTCTTTTGGGTAAGCCTCGAGAAAGGGGCTGCAAGTACTGAGAAATCCTTAACAAATCTTTGACAATAGCCATCTAACCATAGAAAGCTGCAGACTTCTGTCACATTCTTGGGTTGTTCCCATTCAAGTATAGCTTCCACTTTCTTCGGATCTACAAAAATACCTTCCCCTGATACCTGATGGTGTGAATATTTGCTAATTATACTAATGATTTTGTTGATGTTTTGGGTTAATATTCATGTGGAAAGGGTAAATTTTATTTAGTTTTGTGCATTTTGAGCAAGAGATAACAATTGAGCCCAATTGGAGACATTTTAATTGCCATTGCTTGAAGTTTTGAGATGTAACTGCTTATCTGCAATTTTTGGACTGACACCAGATTCTAGGTAGTAAGTCATGCCTATGGCTTAAGGTTGCGTGTGAATGAATGTCTGGTACAGAGTTGGGGTGCGATTAAGCTTTTAATTTGAATATTCTTCAGATCTGTAAGGGGAGATTTTTTTAGATTAGTGAGGGAAGTTAGGGATGCTAATTTTTAGCCTATTTTTCTCTCTCTTAAAATAGGATTCTCCTTATAAAAGGGGGGTTAGCAGGAGATTGAAAGGGGCTAAAGACTCTCTTATTTCTTATTTTACAAGTTTTGTATAGCCATGAGTGGCTAAACCTACTTTAGTTTAGCAAGGGTTAATCAATTCAAGTTCATATAAGATGTGAGATCTAAGCTTAATTTTTATCATTAAAATTTAGCAGTATTTATTCATTCTCTATTTTATTGATATTATTATCTTGGTTGTTGAATAAGAGCTCGTTGTGCAATTGGCAGGGTTGTAATTAGCCAATTAAGATTTTTAGATCCGTAATTATCTAGTTAATTTTGATGACAATTGTAGGTAATATAATCTGATTATAACTAGATTTTCAAGTTATATTATGAGAATGAATAATCTTATTGAAACAATCACGCTTATTGATCTTGTTGATTAGGGTTGGGTCTTTCTAATTCTTAAAACTATTAGCAAATTAAATCCTAGGTGCATGTTGGGATTGTTCGTAATAAGGGGTTAGTCATAGGCGCGTGTCCAACTAATCTAAAATTTAGGAAGGATAAGATTATTAGAAGCTTTTCAATAATCATAACCAATCTAATATGGAATTTGGACTTATTCTTTGTTTCAATGATCAACCTTAAAACTTGAATGCGATTACCTTGTTAGATGTTATTAATCTGATTTCTTTTCAATTTAAATTTATTTGCTTGCCATTTATTAAATTTAGTATTTTTACTCACTAGTTACAAATCCCCTTTTTATTTCCTCGTTCTTGATTTCTTGTTTTTCAATAGGATTGAATAATCTCCAATCTCTGCGGATACGACTCTACTTGCTGGACCTCGCTTCAGGAGCCCTAGCATTTAAAGTCACCTAAACTGAAATAGTACCTGACCTCAACTACTAAACCTGTTTTGGGACAAATGGCATAACTTTCTCTACGGATATCGGATTAAGGTATTTTTTAGATGGTTCGAAAGAGGACTTCAAAATCTACAATTTTTATGAAGACCTTGAAGACAAATTCTATCTTCAAATGGGTCAAATTTAGAATAGATGATAGGATTAGATGAATAGTGCACCAGATGATATACCTTCAACAGGCGATGCATCTTCACCAGACGATACGTCTCCCCTAGATGATACACTTTCAATAGACGATGCATCTTCACCAGATGATACATCTCCACTAGATGATACACTTTTAACAGACGATGCATCTTCATTAGACGATATGTCTCCACCAGATGATACACTTTATCGTGAGACAATATGACGTCATCGTAAGACGATAGGACATCATCTAGTATCATAAAACGATACGTCTTCACCAGATGATACACTTCATCGTAAGATGATATGACATCATCGTAAGATGATACTTCTTCATCAGATGATACACCTCATCATAAGATGATATGACGTCATCATAAGATGATATGATGTCATCGTAAGACTATACATCTTCACATGACAATACTCATCATCGTAAGACGATATGACATCATCGTAAGATGATACATCTTCACCATACGATACACTTCATCGTAAGACAATATGATGTCATCGTAAGATGATACGTCTTCACTAGACAATACACTTCATCGTAAGATGATATGACATCATCATAAGACGATACGTCTTCACCAGATGATACTCGTCATCAGACGATACTAACTATAGTCCTAAGCATCTCCACTTATAAGGACCATAACTTTTGACTTCAAAGTCTGAAAGTTTCATACTATATACCGTTGGTAAGCTAGAAAGATAAGCTACAACTTTCCAGAAGGAAACTTTGACTAATTAGCCTAAATTAGTCCAATTTTTTCTTTGAAGCCAGCACACAATTTCTACACTTAGGAAAGACTTGGATTATGTAATGTACAATTACAAAAGAAATATGCACATACACTTAGGGAACTTTTCAGTTCTAAACTCATTTGCCAAAATCAAAGAAGTTCATACATAACTTTAATTACATAATAGCCTCATAATCAAAGGCTTAACACAAATTACAACATACAGAGGATGCTCATTGCTTAACATGCTTGCAAACCTATCCAAAAATGATCGAACTAACTTAGTTACAAAAGTTTCTAATATCTTGGAGTTTTCGTTGCCTTGCAAAGATTGCTAATTTATGCTCAATTCAATCATATGGCCATACTTTGATGCCTTTTTCTTCTTTTCATCTAATTCAAAATGTTATAATCTTTTTCAAGGTATAACATAATTACAATACATCATGCATTTCCAAACATTCGCAATTATTTCACTTTTAAGCAAATCAACATACACACAAATAGGCAAGAATTTGCCCAATCACACAATAACTATAAATGCATTACCCACTTAATTAGCTTGTGAGAATCTAAGTCAAACTTGCCTTTCTCCTTGCTCTTGGGTAGAATTCCCTTGGTTTCCTAAAACAACCAAGGTTCCATTCCAAACACATTCCAATAAAAATTCAAAATCATATAAATTACAACAAACAAAAATTAAGCTCAAATCTAACCTGCACATAGTCCATCTAGGTTAGAAAACCTAAGACCTAGTTTAGAAACCCTAAAATCAATTGGGTTCTCCTAATCCATCTTCTTCTAACACAAACCTTTCATTCTCTAAACAAACCCCTTTAATAAGGCAAGAAGAAAAGATGGTAAACCTACCTTAACAAAACTTACTTTCTCTTCTTTTCTTCTTTCACCGAAACCTCTCTTCTTCTCTCTTATTTTCGTTTTTCACTCTCCACCCCTTCAATTCACGTTTTTCTCTTCTTAACAAGCAAGATAAATTATTCTTCTTCCATTTCTACCCTTAATGAGTCCAAAAAGTCCATTTTATCCTTCCCTATAAGCTTATGTTCTTTTATGCTTAAGTGATCTCCCAAAAATGTCCTTGAATATCCTTATTACATTAACACTTTAATTCCACTTACCCATTCAATAAATCCTACTAACTTTGACATAATTATAACTCCAAAAATTAAATATATCAAAACCTCAAAATTATTTCAAATCATGCTTAACTTAAAGAAAAAATTTTCAGGGTCTAACACTACTCACTCTAGTTACAATTTAATTGATTTTCTAGGAGTAGATTTTATTTTTGGTGGATTCGACAACCATCAAATTTTGAAGCCATTGTCGGGGACTTGTTGGATTGCTTTTACCCTTTTATGACCAGGTTTGATCGTATAGGATCACTGCAGTATAATTTTGAAATAGAAAAGACGATAAAGAGGTTAAAGAAAGAAGCAAAGTTGCGAAAGCTAGCATCTTTTGTTGTGATTTCAGTGACCAAAGAACAAATAAGCCATGAATCACTTTATCTTTCTAGCAAATCAAATCCAGAAAACGAGATGGCTCAAGAAAACCACACTCTGAGAGAGTTAGCAACCCCCCCATCTATTAGTAGCCATTATACATTACTTACCCGAATGTAAAGGCTCCTTTCGAATTGAAATCAAGCTTGATCCACCTCCTGCCTACTTTTCATGGATTGGAGAACAAATATCCTCATAAACATCTCAAAGAATTTCATGTTGTTTGTTCAACCATAAAATCACAAGGAGTGACAGAGGAGTAAATTAAATTGAGGGTCTTTCCATTTTCCCTAGCTAATTCAGCTAAGGAATGGTTGTTCTACTTACCCCCTGGGACTATTACTTCATGGACAGATATGGTGAATATTTTCCTAGATAAATTTTTCCCTACCTCCCGTGCCACTGGGATTCAAAGAGATATTTGTAGGATTAAACAAAGGGATTCAGAAAATCTTCATAAGTATTGGGAGCGATTCAAGAGATTATGTGCCAGCTCCCCCCAACATAGGATATCAGATCAAGCCCTTATTCAACATTTTTATGAAGGGATATTACCCATGGAGAGGATAATGATGGATGCCACAAGTGGAGGAGCCATTGTCAACAAGACACCACGGGCAGCTCGAGATTTAATTTCTACGATGGCCGCAAATTCTCAATAATTTGGGTCCCGTCAAGAACCCTCAAGAAGGGTTAATAAGGTAAATGTATCTTCCTTAGAAGATAAACTAAATCAACTAACCTATTTGGTTCAAAATCTTGTTGTAGGGAATACATAATAAGTGAAGGCATATGGGATTTGTGCCTATACGGGTTGTCCTACGGATATGTGCCCCAGTTTGCAAACTGATACTCCTGAACAAGCAACTGCCGTTGGAAATTTTCCTAGCCCGCCACAAAGGAAATATGACCTATACTCAAATACTTATAATCATGGGTGGAGAGATCACCCAAGTCTCAGTTATGGGTCTAGAGCGCCAAATTTTTAGCAATTTTAGCAGAGGCTACCCAAACAAAATCCTCCAAAATCAGGTATGTCTCTTAAGGATATAGTCAAATCACTTGCGACTAACACACAACAATTCCAACAGGAGACAAGAACAAATATAAAAAATATGGAGAATCAAGTCAACCAATTGGCAATGTCCCAAAGCAAGTTAAAGTCTCAAGGTAAATTACCTTCTTAAACAATAGTGAACCCAAAGGAAAATGCAAGTGCAGTTACCTTGAGAAGTGGAAAAGAGTTGGAACCTGTTGCTAGAAAGGGGCGTGGGCATGTCTTAGAACTAGCTGCAAAAACAAAGGTGGAAATTTAGAAACAGACAGAGCATCTAGTGAACTTTATACCAACAGAACCCAAAATTCTAGAAACTAGACCTCCTTTTCCAAAGAGATTAGCTATATCCAAGAAAGACAAGGAGGAGAAGGAAATTCTCAATACATTTTGAAAAGTGGAGATTAATATACCTTTACTCGATGCAATCAGACAAATACCTAGGTATGCAAAATTTCTGAAAGAACTATGCACTAACAAGAAAAAAATATTCGAGTATGAAAAGGTAAGTGTGGGGGAAAATGTGTCTACTATCCTTCAAAAGAAGCTACCCCTTAAATGCAAAGATCAAGGTATGTTTGCTATATCTTGCACTATTGGGAATGTGGGAATAAAAAGGGCAATGTGTGACCTAGGTGCTTCAACCAATGTTATGCCATCGTCAATTTATTCTTCTTTAAATGTTGGTCCATTGAAAGAAACTTGGGTAATCATTCAACTAGCTAACAGATCAATAGTTTATCCCAAGGGCATGTTAAAAGATGTCTTAGTCCAGATTAATGGTCTAATTTTCCCTGTGGTGTTCTTTGTTTTAGATATGGAGGATGATAAGTCCTCTAACTCATCTGATATTCTTCTAAGGAGACCCTTCCTTAGTACTGCTAGGACAAAGATTGATGTTCATGATGGAACATTGACTATGGAATTTGACGGTGAAGTGATTACATTTAATGTTTATAATGCCATGAAATATCCTAATGATGTGAACTGTGCATTCAGTATTGATATTATCGATCCATTAATTCAAACCGCATTTGAATTAGATATAGAAGACAAGTTAATGATTGCACTTTGCAAGAGTCTAAATTTAGAAAACATTGGTAAGATCGACAAAGAGCCCTCACATGATGAGCTCAACAAATTGGTGTATGAGTTGGAGGCGTCTAAGCTAATGGTGAGTTCTACTCTTTGCAAAGAATTATCCACATCAAATACCACTCTCTTTCCTTTTGTACTACAACCACCAAAATTGGATTTAAAGCCACTGCCGAACCACTTGAAGTATGCATTGTGGGCATATAAGACTCCTATAGGCATGTCCCCATACCGCCTTGTCTTTGGCAAGCCTTGTCATCTTCCGGACGAATTGGAACATCGTGCTTATTAGGCTGTCAAGCAATGTAATATGCAATTGGATAATGCTGGAGAACATAGGAAATTGCAATTATAGGAGTTAGACGAAATCAGAAATGATGCATATGAGAATTCCAGAATTTACAAGGAGAAAATGAAAGCCTTCCATGATCACATGATTTCCAGGAAGAACTTTTTAATTAGGAAAAAAGTCTTACTTTATCATTCATGTTTGAAATTGTTTCCTGGGAAATTGAGATCTAAATGGATTGGTCCCTTTGTTATTACTAATATCTTTCCCCATGGTGCAGTTGAAATTTAAAGTCTGGACACTCGTAAGGTTTTTAAGGTGAATGGACATCACCTCACACCTTTCTATGAGGGCTTTCAAGCTCAAGGGGTCAAGGAATTGACCTTAGCTAAGGACCATCAAAGGAATTAGGAATGCAAGACGTCTAGCCTAAGACGCTAAACATGGACGCTTTTAAGAGGTAACCCAAGTTTAAGGTGTGCCCACGCCTTACATATCCTTGTTATTTTACTTCTATTTTTACTTTTGTTTTCTTTTTATCTAATTTCCTGTCATCTTCTTCCCTAAGTTTACTCTAATGCTCTATTCTCTGATCTCTGAGCAGGTCAATTCTGAAGTTTAATGGTGGTGGTCTCAATTATTATTATTATTTTTTTATTACTTATGATTTTTATTTTTATAAAATATATATAACCCCTGCCTTCACATCTCTCTTTTTCCCTCACCCTTCCCAGTCGTCGCCACCGTCATCAAGCACCCAGAACAGATCCCGCCACCCAATGGCCACCACTCACGATGAACTGACCATCGCTGGCTCCTCTAGAGTTTCTTCTACCCTCACAGATCCCGCCGTCACCCACCCAGCACCACCGACAACTTGGCATCAAAAACGAATGGATAAACGTCAGGCTCCACGTTCACCCTCACCACCGCCATAACCAATGGATTCTTCTTTCGGTGAAGATGTAGTCCCTTCTCAGCGCAAGCCTCGATCTCACCTCAACAAAAAGATGCGTTCCAGTCAGCCTTCTAGTGTTCGTGGTACTCTCCATTTTGATGATCTCGCTCACCAAGCCAGGTATGATTCTCTCTTGCGTCATCCTATAGTATTATGTAAATTTGTTGATGATGATACCCTTCACCTTCTTGGTATTCATGATGATGTGTTGCATTTATTTAGTAATATTGGTTGGTTAAGTTATGTTTCTATCAAATACCCTGCTTTTGTGGAATTAGTTCAGGAATTTTATGCTACTTTTGTTTTTGACAAGCATAACACTTTTGATATTTCTACCCATGACCTGATTAAATTCACCTTGATGGGTCAACCTTTTTCTTTATCTATCTTTGAGTTTAATGTTACTTTGGGCTTTGTTGACGATGGTACCTTTGCTCAGTATGCCCGGTCTGCCCCTTTATATCCTAATGACTTTTGGGCTGTTGACACCTATCGAGAGTTGACTGGGAACCCCATGGTTGATTATGACCCCAGCCAACCTAAGGCACATTATATTGTTGATCCTGCTTTGCCATATATGCATAGATTCCTTGCTTTTTCCTTTTCTGGCAGAAAAGATAGTTCTGCCATTTTATCCAAGGCTGAATTATTTTTCCTGTGGTGTATGGTGCATGGTAGGAAGGTTGATTTAGGTTGTTGGTTTGCTACTCAATTCTCCACTATGATTTCTTTTAATAGGCCTTTAATTTTAGGCTCTTACATCACCCAAATAGCTGTGAAGAAGCATCTGTTTAATTTGGATAATTTGAGTGGTGTTAGGTTACATCTCGCCTGTCCTATACATCTTTGAGATCTTAAAACTTTGAAAAACATGGACCTCATTCATCAAGCCGAGGACGGTAGCTTGTCTTTTGTGCCTGTAGGTTCAGTCTCCTCCAGAGGACAGCGTACCTCTGCCCCGCCCACTTCTGTTGCTCCTCCTCCACCCACTCCTTCACTTGAGGAGCGCTTACATCGCATAAAACAATCCGTGGAGACCCTCACCACTCTGGTCGCCCGAATTGATGCTACCCTTCTCACTTTTCACCACCATTTTGATGTTGCTCCACCCACTCCACCGTCCTAGTCCACTTTCCCTACTCGACCACTCAGGGCAGTAACCCTCCACTTCTTTTTTTCTCATATTTTGCTAACCTATATTTGTGTTTTGATATGATACTCATTGAGGTCAATGAGAGGTCTAAGTGTGGGAGGAGTGATCGCGGCTCTGTCGATTCGACCTTGAGATCGATCCTTGGAAACCGGTCAAAAATAATTAATTCCAAGATTGCAG
>JANVCQ010000232.1:8095980-8107375 GCA_025531925.1 Erythroxylum plowmanianum
TAGAAGTTATATTGAACTAATTCTTGTTCATACACATAAGTACTTTATTATATTAACAATCATTAATATATGATGCTAAAATTATGCATCAAAGTTTACAATTAAAACCTACAGTATTTAATGGCACAATAAGCAATTAAAACCTACAGTATCTAATGGCACAATAGGCATTTAATGCTTCAAGAGGCAACTACATTTAATGACACAAGAAGTATTTAATGCATCAAAACAAGTACTGCATCAAAACAAGTACTGCATGAATTCATCACGGCAACTCACGAAAGTAGACATTTCATGAAGCATTAAAGAGGCATGATGAAGGAAATAAATTAAAACGCACAAGAGAGAGAGAATACATAAGAGAGACACAATCAATGAGAGAGAGAAACTGTTATGTCCATTAATGGAACCATCAGTAACGAAAAACCATAAAATAAAAGAAAACATTTATAAGGAATGCACTTTATTGCGTTGTTCATTTCAGGGAAGCATTTTAACATTGTCGTTCCTTTATCATCTTGATAACGTGCGTTTCGTGAAACAAAAAAAATTTACCATGTTCCGTATAAAAGAAAGAGACATGATTGTTTCCGTTTCAAACCAAAAGCTTCCGTAATTGATAAAATATCTTTTGGATCATGTAAGTAATTATAGGATAATTAGTCTTGATATAATATCGTCAATGGAAAATTATTGATTCTCAAATTCACGGCTCTGATACCACATATTAATATTTTCTTACATAATAAAATTCAGGATCTTGGAATCTAATAAATTTTCACAATAACATATGCTTGATCCATCGTATATCCGATACTTGATAATCTTCGCAAGATATCCTTTAGATTTTGTTTTCTTTCTCTTGACCTTTGTTTCGTAACTTTCCGTATATTTTTGATGGAGAGATATATGGAAAACTTTATAGGTAGAAAGAGAGAGGTAGTTATTCGTTTGATCCTTATCTTTACGTTCCATCATCGTAAATACATCATGTTATTTATTTTAATTAAACTCAATATCTCTTATTCAAATAACTAATGAGATTTAATATACTTAAATGATTAAACCAAAATATATGGGTCACATATAATGAAATTATCTAACAACGGTATCTGACCTGAATTGGAAAAGAACAAATTATGGGCTCATCTTCCTAAATTGAGATGGAGGGAAAGAAACTTCACTTTAATCAATTGTTGCATCATTTCTTAATCCTTAATTAACTGTATTTTACTTTGAATGAAATGCTTAACGACCCTAATTAACGGAATCAAGTAACTCTATTCTTTCGTGTTTATCAAATGTAAATTTCTGTACACAGGTAAGTATTCCTACTGCGCAAGTTTCTGATGGTATATATGTAATGTTTGCTATATTAAATATCTAATACTTTTCTTATTTTAGTGCGTAAAGGTACGGAGTACAAAACTTGAGTTGTGATACCCGTTTTAAAAATTTAGATACTCTGATCTAAACTTATTTTATTAAATTTTATTTATATATTTATATTTATAAATAAAATATAATAAACACATTATAACCGAAACAAAAAAATCTGATATCGGATACACATAAAGCAAGAATTCAAGCAACTGACAAGCACAAGCTCATATAATTATTTTCTCTGGAGTTTATTTATCTGCTCTTCTTTGATTTCATTCTTCAACCATCATACAAAAACCCAGAGGGAGTTGTCAAATCTATAACCCGGCCGCTTGTCCTACCAAAATTGGATAATTATTTTAATTTTTAAAAAATATTTTGATTATTTTTATTTTGCACACAATGCACTTTCAAGTTATGTTATCCAAAAGTATATTTCTTTATAAAAAATATTTTAGTTTCACTTCCTGAACAAGCGAGGATCATTTAAAATATAAAAAGAGACAACTTGAGAATATTTTGTTATAAGAAATATCTATTATAAATTTCACATAGGGAGCCACCATTGGAGAATACAAAAGAAAGATTCTATAGAATACACCAGGAAAAAAAAAAGCTTCCGACCTGTAGAAACCCGAAATGGTTTCTTATATATGTAATTTTGCATTTTTGTTGTTCTAGCATTTATCATACATGGCAACTAGGACACGTACCCTATCCATACAAATTGGACAAAAGTCATTCTTATACTAAAGAAGAGCATATAGTTCGTTAACTACCTACATAGATTGGTTCTAATGATTTGTGTTCATGGACAGAGAAAAAGATCAGGAGCTAACTTATTCAAAATAATACAAAAACATTTAAAGGGCTGTTTTGACATAATTTTAAATTTTTTTGGACAATCATTAATATATTTTATAAAAATTAAAATCAAGAAATCAAAATTGATATGGATTAAAGATAATATAGAAGCTTAACAAATGATCTAGTTGAAGTTCACTGAAGAAAATGACTCTTTATCAGTATTGAATGATAATTTATTATACCAATAATGTAGAGACTTAATAAAGTTATTATAAATACTTGTTAAAGTCTCCCATTGTCTACTGAAGTAAGTTTATAGACATTTAGTTTCTCTTACTCGTTAAGAGATTCACATATTAAGAAAAACATAAAAAGACGCTAAATGTTAAAATTATACAACTTTTATAAAAGTTATCGAAAGTTCTAGCAACTTATTCATTCTTCAAGGAGCTTATTCAACTTATTTATCATACATGGCAATTAGGATACGTACCCTATCTATACAAATTGGACAAAAGACATTCTTATAATAAGCAAGAGCATGTAGTTCGTTAATTACATGCATAGATTGGTTCTAATGATTTGTGTTCATGGACAGAGAGAAAGCTCAGGAGCCAACTTACTCAAAATTCCAATTTTTGGAATAATATAGAACATTTAGGGGGTTCTTTTGATGGAATTTTAAATTTTTTTGGACAATTATTATTAAATTTTATAAAAATTAAATTTAAGAAAATCAAATTTGATATAGATTAAAGATAGTAAAGAAGCTTAACAAATGATCTAGTTGAAGTTTAGTGAAGAAAATGAGTCTTTATCTGTATTAACTTAATTATCATTAATTAAGCTTGTAATATGGAGACCTAATAAAGTTATTATAAATACTTGTTAAAGTCTCCTATTGTCTAATTAAGTAAGTTTATAGACATTTAGTTTATTTAATTCGTTAAGAGGTTCAGGTATTAATAAAAGCATAGAAAGACACTAAATGCTTAAAATTATACAATGTTCGTAAAAATTGATCGAAAGTTATCACAGTTTATTCATCCTTCAAGGAGCTTGCTCAAATTATCTAGTAGTTTGTTCAAGTTGCTTATAAGAAAATGGGTAGCAAAACATATTATTTTCTACATTATCTCCGTTTATACAAGTTTATGCTTGATCATGAGTCGATTATTAAGGTTTATGTTATATCTAACGTATGATAGTAGAGCAGTTCCATGATTGTATAATCAGAACATAAATTTTTATGTTTCTCTTTAAAGAAATTGGAGATATTATTATATTTTGCTTGTATAAATTACATATATATATGTAGCTCGGATTGGTTTTTGTACAAGTATTGCTAGGAAAAACAGGCAAAAATAGAGTTTTTGGTGATTATCTGATTAAAAAATCTAGTCAAATTTAATGAGAATCACCGAAACAACTGTGGAAAAGTGCCTATTATGACAATAGGGAAGAAGAAGGAGCTCTCGCATGGGAGCCGCACGTTGGAGCACACCAGCATCTGGCGCTTGCATAGTTGCATGTCGAACATACTGGACAGTTGGCTTATGCAGTTCACTAGCATTGGACGAGTGTCCGATAAGTGCCGTGGACACATTATAATTAAGGCAGTGGGTGCGTCACGCACATCTAATGCGTGTTACACATGTGCTATAAAGCGGTTGGTGCGTTAGGGCATAAGGCCCATGTATCTCACATGCCATAAGAAGTTATACATGTGTGGCATATAGATTACACATGCCATTAAAGGAAACACACATTGACTGCAAAGATTGCATGCGCCTTATGCGTCCAGTGACTTCAAATTTGTCGAATTCATAAAGTGGTCTCTTATGTTATTTTATGCTAGTTTTTGGTCCTGTGAATTCATAACGTAACTTTTTTTTAAAAATTATAGATTTATTACATTGGTAATAAATAAAGTTTAAATCCAAAAAAGTTTAAATAAACATTATAAAGCCATAATTAAGTGAATTTTCAAATAATTGACTTGAGGTACAAGAGATGCTTGTTGGTTTATTATCTCATATGATTGATTTATTATTGTGTATTATATGATTATCACTTTATTAAGAATTTTGTGATAAATTCTCAATTAAGGATTGTTAATAATGTTCTACAGGATTGACATATGACATAGAGAAAGTGCATGAGGATTTTGCATAGATTAGTGGTAAGTTGTTGTATGTTTATGCTTGTGTAAATGAATATGAGGATAACATACAGATATATCCCTTATGCTTATGGAAGAGTTTGAGTCCTAACGAGAATATGGTCACCATAATATCTTTTCAAGTTCGTATTTAGAATATTTTACTCATATATTAGGGGATGTCTCTAGTTTTATATTTTGTTATTCTACTTGTAGTTTTTGACTTTATATGAGACTCTGAGATGTGTAAAAAGACATGACTGGAGATATGTATTGCTTAAGTGATCTATGCACCCAAAAGTGATATTATCACAATAGTTAGTTTTGTGTACTTTGATTACTTTTATGTTAAAATCTTATCTATATGTATTATGAACTCATCCCGCCATAAGTATTTCATGATATATATGTGTAATAACATGCTCATACAAATATTGTTTTATGGCTTTTAATAGTATTGTTATCTTGCATTTGTGTTGATGATTAACATTATCAATCACATAGTTGCTTCTTTTATTAATGATAACAATGTCATTGTTAAAACCTTTACTGTTTTCAATTTCAAGAAATAAAAGTAAGATATATAATTTTCTTTGGATATGACAGATATTAACATAGCCATGAACAAAAACAAGATGGCAATTCCACATCCATCAGTATTGAGACCGAGAAAGCAACTTATGTAGCTTGGAAAAGGTTAAATATGATGTCTTATTTAACCATAAAGATATATATCTCAAACCATCTGCTAAGTGGACTTCCAAAAACTAACATAGCAATAAACTTCCTTAATAATTTTCTCAAAGACATATGGTATCTTTAAATACTTAAATAGGTATCACACTAAAAGAACTATATTTTATGAGATATATTAGAGCAAGGGGAGTAAGGGAATATATCATTAGAATGGCCGCATCTAGAGTAAGCTTAATGGTTTAGAATTTTTTAATTGATGTTTATATAGTTCACTAGGCTCTTAATACTCTTCCCATAGAGTTTGACATTTTGATTACCGTATACAGTTCTTCTGATAAGGCTTGGAATATAAATTTATTGATTACTAGTGGCATTGCTGAGGAGAAAAACTGAAAAATATCGGTCAAACAACATTGATATTAACCAAAGGGAAAGCAAAGGTCAAGCTAAAAGATTCAAAGGTAAGCCTTCTAAATTCCCTTCCCCTAAATATATTGGCCATGCTAGTACTATTGGATGTTGTAAAGAGTACGAGTATAAAAAGCTTCTTTTATAAGAAGAAGAGAATTAAAAAATAGGAATGCCTAAGGCTATGCTTGGTTGGATGTAAGGTTTTGAATGGAATAGAATATAAATAGATGTAATATTATAAAATTATTCTTTGAGAGGAATGGAAAGGTTCACAATGTAATATAGTGAAATGTTATTTATCATTTTACATTCCATCCTAAACTCTCAAAATCGGAGGTAACTTATTTTCATTGTTTAGGATAGAATGAGATGTAATGTGAAACTCTCCCCTCCCCTATTACATTCCATTATAAATCTACCTCCCAAACGATGGAATAATGTTATATTTCATTCTATTCCATTAATAACCACCCAACTAAACATAACCTAAAGTATAAAATTTGAAAGGAAAAGCAAGAAATATCAGGTAACTCTTTGGTTTGTATGACTTATAAATCTAATAGTGATATAGCCACATCAAGATCTTAGTGGAAAAATATTAGAGAGCTTATAATCATATTGCCTTCATAATACAAAGATTCATACAAAAGAGAATGTCAAATAAGGAGGGGCCAAAACTAATGGTGGGGAATAATGAATAAGTGGATGTTGTCTTAGTGGAAGATGTTTATTTAAAACTAGATGTATGATTCAAAGTTGTATTGCATGACACTTTCTACATATATCATCTTTTAGGTGGAATTAGATTTTTGTTTTAGTTTTTAATAATGAGAGAATAATTTTGCACTTGAAAATTATGTCATACAGTTATCTTTCAATACAAAACATAAGACTACAACCTTCTTGTCATCTAGTTTATATAAAATATGTGTAACTCCTAATGAGATATATGCTTTTTCATATATTACTAAGTATGTTACTAGTAAACATACTCTAATAAAGGAAAATTCATATATATTGCTGTATAAAAGATTGGGTCACGTTTTTAGAGACCAAGTTGAAAATTTGATAGAGAATAACATTATTTCAACTTTAGATTTTGACAATCTAGAAACATATGTTGATTGTTACAAGCAAAAATTTACTAAAATAAAGAAAATGGGTTAACTAATACTTTTGGCCTTTTAGAGATCATAAACACTCACATACATGGACCTTATATATCTACTATCTATAATTCACATATTTTAACATTCTTTGATCATTATTTCCACTATGGACATGTGTTCTTTCTTAAAAAGTTAGAAGCTCTTTAAAAATTCAAGATGTTTAATATTGAGGTTAAGAAATAATTAGAAAAGTCAATCAAGATTGTCAAATGTGATCATGGAGGAGAATATTATATAATATAAGGATTTTTAAAGTTTTTTTGTCAAATACTTGGAATTGTACATAATAACATCTCAGTTTACTATGCCAATAGTCTTAAGCAAAATTGTATGTCCAAAAGGTATAATTATACCTTAAAGGATACGATGAGATCAACGCAAAGTAGGACTCTCCTACCAGATTACCTTTAGAGCAAATTCATAAGGACTACTATGTACATACTAACATGATTCCAAGAAAATAAATACCAAAGATGCCTTTTAAAATATGAACAGAGTGAAAATTAGCCTTACTCTTCTCCATGTATAGGGCTACCATGTCATGGCCCATTTATGTAATTCTTAGAAGAATAAATTACATTCTAGTTCCAAGTGTTTTTTGTGGTATATCTTGACCACCCTAAAGGATATAGATTTTACTATAGAGAAGGAGGATTCGAAATAATGCAATTGCAAACAGCTAAGTTTTTTGAAGAAAATGTTTGTAATAAGTGTGGTCTCTCTCATCTTCATCTTTCATACGATAAAAGAGTGAATATGACTGTTATATCATACCCATCACTCACTCAATTAGGACAAGTAGATCCAAGTATGAATATCATATCAATATAGGAACATAAACCTATACAAGTACGCACTGAGGTTTTTAAGGTACATGGCCATATTAAACCAGTTTAGTTAAGAAAATTTATTTGAGTGAGGAGACCTACAATATTATCTGATTACATAGTATATCTAGATAAATAAGACTACGATATTGGACAAGTAATGGATCCAATTACTTTTACAAAATTGGTTTTTATTCCTAATGTAGATTTATGGTAGGATTTTATAAGGGACAAAATGCAATCTATTAAGCATATTAGGTGTAGAAACTTATAAATCTACTTCATAACTGCAAACTCGATTTCTATAAATGCATTTATATGATCGAGAAGGACTCCTAAGGTAAGATTGACTAGTTTAAGGCCATGTTAGTTGTCAAGGGATTCACTTATAGAGAAGGTATTGACTTTAATATCAACTTTTTCTTTTATGTCTTTCAAATTTAGAGTGATTTTGATATAGAACTATATAAGATGAAAGTTAAAACTACTTTCCTAAAAGGAGACCTTTATGAAGAGGTCTATATGGAATAGTCTGAAGTGATTCAGAATCAAGATAAGACTTATATGATCTGTAAATTAAGGAAATATATATATATGGTTTAAAAGAGGCTTCCAGGCAATGGTACGTGAAGTTTGATGAGATTGTTACCTCATTTAACTTCATAAAAAATAAGGTTAAAAGACATTTATATTACAAAGGTAAGAGGAAGCAAGGTGATTTTTCTAATTTATATGTAGATGATATTTTGCTTGTATCGAATGACTAAACCATGTTGTATGAGGTTAAACAAATTTTGGCTAAACATTTTAACATGAAGACCTTATAAGGCATTTTTCGTGTTATGTACTCATATTCATCATGACAAATCTTAAAATTTATTGGGTCTCTCACAAAGTACATTTATTATATGTATATTGCAAAGGTTTAATATGGCTTATGATAAACCTATTGCAACATCCATCTACCATAGTGAGAGGTTGTATTTAGCATAGTGTCCACATAATGAGATTGAAAGAGAGGTCATGAGGAATGTCCCTTATTTTAGTGAGATAGACTATTTGATATATGCTCAGGTATACACTATATCATACATTATATTCCCTGTTGGACTGCTAGATAGTATTTAGCTAAACCATGTACAAATTGTTTTATTGTAGTTAAATGAGTTTTGAAATACCTTAAAGGAACTAAGAATTATATATTGACATTTAAAAAAGTCAACAATTTAGACCTTGTTAGTTAGACTTTGTTATATGTTTAGATATGTTGGGATATATTTTCATATTAGTAGATGGTGTTATCTAGTAAAAGAGTATCAAGTACACACTAGTGACATCTTTGATTATGAATATAGAGTTTTTGGTATGTTATAACATTGTTTCACATGAAATTTAAGTTAGGAACTTTATTTTTGAGTTATTTATTGCTAATTCGGTTGCTAGGCTCATTCAGTTATATTGTGATAATTTTTTGTATTATTTAGTAACAACAATAAGAATATCACATAAGTTAAGTATTTAGAGGTCAAGTATTTAGCCATAAAGGGTGCATACTGAGATTGAGTATATCTTGGTTAATCTACTGATTAAAGGACTTTGCTTAACTATTTTTCAAATATATGTATACAATATGAATTTTCTGAAAATTGTTAGTTAGGGATCGTTATATTTCACTCCTAATACAATTGTATATTTTCATGGATTATGATAGTACTTTCTTATATGCATAAATTGGAGATCATCAAGTTATTCTTAGTTATTCAATTTATTCTATATTGTCATAATATAGGTGAAAGTCTAGAGATTTGTATCGATCTTAAACATTTTAATGATCATTAAGTATATATACATATTGACTTTGATCCTATGTCTCTAGAACACACTTAAATGTTTTGTGAATCTATAAATTTATATGACATAGGGAGTTATAAGTATTTAATCATATACAAGTTTTCTCTAATGCAGTTTAGATCCAATGAGAAAGGGCAAATTTTTCTATGGCAATTTAACATCAAACAAAGAGAAATTGAGACCTACAAATGAAAAAAAAAGATACATTTTATATCATATAGGTATCATTGTAGTTTGTCACTCTCTATTTTTCTTTCATATTAATAAGTTATTACAAGTATAAGATTATAATATATATCACATATGACACATGTATATAATATTTTCTACTATCGAAAGCTTTACGAGATAGAATAATAGACTTTCATTATCTTTAGATCAAATCTTTTACGATAGTCAACTATTAAATTGATTTTCTTAGCCACTTTTATTATAACTTTTATTATTAATATTTATCCAAGAGAAAATGCTAGAATTTTAAATTATTCTTTGGATACTAATTAATTATGAGTTTTGTAAAAATTAAGGCTAAGAAAATCAAATTTTATTTGAATCAAAGGTAATAAAGAAGTACAATAAAATACTTTGATTAAATAAAGTGGATTCTATTTACTGGATATAGACTTATAATTAAAAAAAAGTTGACATACCTCAATGCACAAGGGTTCCTGTTTTGCGAGAGTCAAAAGAGGGTCATTTAACCATAACTTTTCCTTTATAGTTTTTGCAATGAGGTTGTTTTCATTATTCAAACCTATAACCTTATGGTCACAAAAGAATAACTTTTGCTAGTTACTCCAAAGTTCTCCCTCATGGACTTTCAATAAATTTACTATAAATTTTTTGTAAGGTCTTTTTTTTTACTAAGTAAGTTCATCATAGATATTCAACTTCTCTCTTGTTTGAGGTTCATTCACTAAAAAGGACATAACAAGATGTTAACAACATAAATTTAGATAACTTTTGTAAGAGTTGATTGAATAATAACTTGCTCAAGTTTATCAATAACTTGTTTATTGGAAATGAATAGTAAGATAAGTAATTTTCTACAATTTTCATTTATTTAAGTTTATGGTTGATCATGAACGGGTCACCAAAGTTCGTTTTATATTTAACATTTTTTTAGAAATATGTTTTTCTTTTAATTAATAATGACAATGACAATCATATTTGACTTATGTCATTTGAAATTGAAGCTTATTGGATTTTGAATAGCTCAAACCTTTGTTGAGCATTAATTCACAATTTTATAGTTGTTAAAGTTTCTTTAGAATACGTCTTAGATATCTTCGAATAAGTCTCAGATTATCTTTAATCTTATCTTATAAGCTATATTTAGTGGTTGAAAAAT
This sequence comes from Erythroxylum plowmanianum, assembly GCA_025531925.1. NCBI lineage: Eukaryota > Viridiplantae > Streptophyta > Magnoliopsida > Malpighiales > Erythroxylaceae > Erythroxylum > Erythroxylum plowmanianum. The sequence goes on from JANVCQ010000232.1 coordinate 8,106,637, forward strand.
CTATTTTAGTTGTTTGTATTTTTTCTATATAAGGCAACCAAGTTTAATAATAAAATTATGGGAGTGTTACTTCTTTAATCTTTATCTTATCCCATCTTATTCATCTTACTTTATCTCAAAATTTCAACATGGTGTCAGAGCTTTAGATCCTTGAGGGTCTGTGAGATTGAGTGAGAAAATATATAGATAAAGTTGTCATAGCTGCCAGCAATTCAATATTTACCTCATCCCCAAGTTTCAATAGTGAAAATTATCTAGTATGGGCTGTTAAGATAAAAACTCATTAAAAAGGTCTTAGCTTGTGACAGTGGGTAGAAAATGAAAGGAAATTACCACCTATGGAAACACTCAATCAGATAAGGGCTCAGAAGTGGCTGAAGAAGAAATTTTTTTTTGAATTAGTTGAGAGAAATGCTCAACAATGGAAAGTTGGTGAGAAGTACACCAAGATATGTTTGGAGAGAAGTGCCCCAATAATTGCAGGTTGATGAGAAGGGCATCAACGGGAATTGGTAAAGTGAAGTGCTTCACATAATAATCTAAAAATTAAGAAAGCAGTGCACCATCCTTGAAATTTTGAATTAAGAGAGAATGTTGAGAATTGATTCAAAATTTTATAGTTGTTAAAATTTCTTTAGAATAGATCTTAGATTTGTCAAAACATTTATCGGATCGATTCGTTTTTGCGCGTACCTGTATCCATGATTGTTTGTCGTTATTGTAAGATATTGATTTATTT
>JANVCQ010000232.1:8107475-8139589 GCA_025531925.1 Erythroxylum plowmanianum
TCGGTTTTCAACAATAATAGTTCAAAAACATTACGTTATGAACATCCAATCATACATAATTGATCCACGGTGGATCATAAATCATGCAATACTTAAGGAATATCGTAAATGAACAGAACAAAACAAAGTCATACCGTAAACAAATCATGGAACATTATCGTTAAAAATAGCATAAACAACCATAGTGTATGGTAGATAACAATAATGTAATACTCGAGGCTCTGACACCAATTGTCAAAACATTTATCGGATCGATTCATTTTTGCGCGTATCTGTATCCATGATTATTTGTCGTTATTGTAAGATATTGATTTATTTCCTCTCATCTTCTTCCTTTAGCAAATTCCTCAATGGTTCAGAATGATTCTCATTTCATAAGTTTTGCAACCTATATATCATTACCAAATGACACGTCCTTTGGTAAGTGGAAGAGAGAGGAAAAAGGTCTGTGACCCATTTGAGACCCATTCGAGTAATACCCAATAACCATTATCTTGGGTGTATTTCATAGGACTCAATCAATAAATTAAATGGGACATTAAATAATCTAACAAGATTATCTTAAAATAAGTCTTAGATTATCTTTAATCTTATCTTATAAGCTAGATTTGGTAGCTGAAAAATCTATTTTAGTTGTTTGTATTTTATCTATACAAGACAACCAAGTTTAGTAATAAAACTATGGGAGAGTTACTTCTGTAATCTTTATTTTATCTCATCTTATTCATCTTTTTTTTCCCTCAAAATTCCAACAACCCTCCTAAAGCTCATCCTATCCCATCCAAAAACCCAACGATTTCTTTGTTAGAGGATAATCACCGCAGTTGGTGTCCAAATCAACTTCAGATCCAAAACCAACTCCAAAACCATAGCCACCTTCAAATCAAACCCAGCTCCAAACTCATACAGCATGGCAGTTGTAAGAAAAGAGCGTAAGAAGTCTAAAGTCTGGTGTGGACGCAAGAAATCTTGAAAAGAAGGTGGTGAATGATGGTAAAAAAAAGAAGAAGAAGAAGAAGCAAGCGGCTGCCACCATAGACAGGACTAACATATTCCAACTCCTATCTTACCTAGGCTTTTCGCCTATTTGGGGTTACGTTCATATCTACTCAAGCAAAACAGCTCATGAGCCGTTGAATCAGAACCACCACAGACAGAACTCATTGCGCGCTAGTATGGAGTAGTTTGTATCACTGAATTAGGTTGGTGGGCTAGAAAATAGGCTTGGCAAAGTACTGAAAGAAGGCATACATTCTTCCAAGCAATTATCACGAAGTAAAAGAACAAATTAGAATTTTTTTTAAAAAAATATAATTCTAACGCAATTTGAAATTAATGAATTTAATTAAGTCTTATTTGCCAAGCCTACTTCCAATATTGTCTATGATTATAACAGCTAAAGAAACGTTTACGATCCATAATTATGGCGATATTGGCTAATGGTCGTGATCGCCAATCAATCAATCAAATGAAAGTAATATAAATTTTTATGATAATGAGGTAACTTCATTATTGTGATGTAGAAAAGAACTGCAAATATTATCAGAGGTCCACGTGCATTTCACTGTCAATGTTGCAGGCTCATTATCTGAGGCAGCACCGCATGTATTCTTGCTTTGCCTCAAGTTCTTACTAGGACTGCACGATATGCACCAGATTCCAAATTAAAGTTGTATCTATCTCTATGGAATTATTGATCATTTTTTCTTCAATTTCTGCTAATTGACTCGAGCTCGAAACGTTACGTACAGGGAAAGAAAATGTGAACAACTTATTGACAAAGTAATATTCGAAATAAAATTCTAGACTATACCTTTGAATATTTAAAGAATTGTCACTGAAAAAAGGATATGTCGTTCTTTTTTAACGTGTGCCAGAACTCAAGACCGAAACAGGGAAGGGTTGCAACTTGCTTACCCGCCTATGAAAAACTCTCTTATACAACGTCAATACGTAAAGAATACATGCATATAAACCAACAGAAGCATAACAGAAACCGAAAATACTTCCAGCCATGCATTGCCCACCGATAATCCTCTTGTCTCTGAGTTTCTGAATCTTCTATCATCTCCTTAGCACGACCGATGGTGTAAATAGATTTTTAGTGAGAATAGGGACTCAAAACCAACGTTTTTAAACCACTTCCATACCTACTACCCATCACAGAGGAGGAAGGTCAGAAATGTGGGGGACAACATCTGCGTGTACAGAGGACAAATGCTTTAAATGGACCATACAATTATACGTGAACAATAGGAAGGTTAGGTAAAATCTTACATTCTCTTATTTGGTCCATTTAACCTAACACTACACATAACAAGAAAATAAGTATATGAATCATAACAATAGGTCCTCTTATAATGAGTACTATCTTCCATGTATTACATATACAAAATTTCTCATTACTATCCCTTAAACTTAATGAATAAACCATATGTTTATTCTAGATCCAAATTAAATGACATTTCTCAAAACTAATTAAAATATGTGTGCACAAAATTTATGAGAAAATATCACACTGAATAAGAGTTCCTTTGAATCAACAAATGTACAACAAAATTACATTATGAAACCAAGTCCTATTTGCACTACGTGATCCTTAAGCTGCTTTGGTGACTTGCCTTTAGTTAAAGGATCTGCAATCATCAAATCAGTGCTAATGTGCTCTATGACAACTTTCCTTTCCTTAACACGTTCTCTTATGACTAAATACTTAATGTCGATATGCTTACTTCGACTTCTACTCTTGTTATTTTTAGCCATAAAGACCGCAGCGAAGTTGTCACAATACAACCTTAATGGCTTATAAATTGAATCAATAACTCTAAGCTCAGATATGAAACTCTTCAACCGTACACTATGCAAGGTGACCTCAAATATGATACGAACTCAGCCTACATAGTGGAAGTAGCAATCAGGGTCTGCTTTGCACTTCTCCAAGATACAGCTTCACCAGCTAGTATGAATATATTACCAAATGTTGATTTCCTTGAATCAATGTAGCCAGCAAAGTCTGAATCAGAGTATCCAACAACTTCTAAGTTCTTAATTCGTCTATACAAAAACATGTAATCCTTTGTGCCCTGAAGATATCTCATAACCTTCTTTGCAACTTTTTGGTGGTCAATACCTGAATTATTATGATATCTTCCTAACATTTCAACAGCATATGCAATGTCAGGTCGGGTGCAGACCTAAACATACACAAGGCTTCCAACAGCGAATGCATATGGCATTGTTCTTCATGTGTTCCTACTTAAAGTTATTATTCGGACATTGATTCAAACTGAATCTATCACCCTTGACTATGGGTGCTACACTTAGTGCATAATCTTTTATCTGAAATCTCTCTAAAATTTTATTGATATAGGTCTCTTAAGACAAATCTAAAATACCTCGAGATCTTTCTCTACGGATCTTAATGTCAATGACATAAGATGCCTCACTTATATCTTTTGTATCAAAAATTTTTTTTGAGAGAAATTGATTCACCTCATATAGCAAACCCTTATCATTAATTATAAGCAAAATATCATTCATGTATAACACAAGAAAATAAGTCTTACTCCCATTGACCTTCTGGTGTAAACACTGATCTATTATATTCTCTTCAAAATTGAATGAAGTGATAACCTCTTGAAATTTTAAATACCACTGTCGGAAGGCTTGTTTTAACCCATATATGGATTTATTAAGCTCCTCTAGTTTACCATTGAGGAATGCCATTTTTACATCCATTTGATGTAACTTAAGATCAAAATGAGCTACCAATGCAATTATTACACGAAGAAAATCTTTCTTAGATACAGGAGAAAATGTCTCCGTGTAGTTGATTCCTTCTCTCTGAGTGAATCCTTTGGTAACAATGCTTGCTTTATGTCTCTCAATATTGCCTCGTGAGTACCCATCTACATCTAATGGTTTTCACACCATTTGGCAACTCAACGAGATCCCAGACTTGATTAGATGCCATAAAATCCATCTCATCCTTCATAACATTTTACCACAAGTTTGATTTTTTAGAATTCATGGCTTGCGAAAACGTTTTAGGATTATTTTCGACTCCAATGTTGTAATATGACTCTTATATAGTATATCATTTTCGACTCCAACGTTGTAATCTGACTCATATAGATATATTATATAATCACTAGGTATTGCTGACTTTCTAACCTTAGTAGATCTCTTCAATGTTGTATTATCATCCTCACGAGAAACTTATTGTTCAACCTATTGTTCAACTGGTTGCCCAATAATTTTTGGTTGTTCTTCATTTATAACTTGATCTACTGGATTAGTATTAACAGCTTATGGAACTTCAATAACTGGTTGTCCCACATCCGTTTGAACTTGAAGGGTGTGAATGACAATCAATCTATCACTTGAACCAGAGGGTTGAGCTTCATAATGGCCCCTTTCAGAAACTATGTCCAAAAAATGATCACTCTCACTAACCAAGTCATTCTCAAGAAATTTAACATTTCTTGATTCTACAATTCTAATGCTGTGAGATGAACAATAGAATCTATACCCCTTAGACCTTTCAACATATCCAATGAAGTACTCACTAATGGTCCTTGGGTCTAGCTTCTTCTCTTGTGGGTTGTAAATTCTTACTTCAAACGGCCATCCCCAAATGCGTATATGCCTCAAACTCGATTTTTAACCCTTAAATATCTCAAAAGGTGTCCTTGAGACAGCCTTGGTTAGAACTAGGTTTAATATATACATAGTCATCTTTAGAGCTTCAGTCCACAGGAATTGAGGAAGTATTGTGTTACTCTTCATACTTCTCACCACGTCTATTAAGGTTCGGTTTCTTCCTTCTGCCACGCCATTCTGATCCAGAGAGTCAGGCATGGTGTACTAGGCAATAATCTCATGTTCTTGAAGAAACTTCGCAAAAGACCAGGTGCTTGTCCACTTTCAGTGTATCTACCATAGTACTCTCCACCTCTATCTGACCTCACAATTTTAATCAGCTTTCTACATTGATTCTCCACTTCAGCCTTAAACATTTTAAAGGCATCCAAAGCTTCATCCTTAGAATGAAGCAAGTAGAGATACATATATCGTGAATAGTCATCAATGAAGGCGATAAAGTATTTTGGACTATTTGTGTCTATATCTAGACAACAAATATCTATATGTATGATTTCTAACATGTTTGTACTTCTCTTGGCACCCCTTTAGACTTATTAGTTTGCTTATCCTTAATGTAATCCACGCAAGTCTCAAAGTCAACAAAATCTAAAGTACTAAGTACTCCATTTATTAATCTCTTAATTCGCTCAATATAGATGTATCCTAACCTACGGTGCCACAATATAGAGGATTCTTCATTCACAACACATCGTTTCAATCTAGCAGTGACATGCATCGAATTATAGGCATCATAATTTTGTAACTGAATGGAATAAAGACCATCAGAAAATGCACCATAACTAATAACTTTGGATCCATTACATAAACTAAAACCAGAATATAAAAAGTTAAAGGAAAAACCAAAAGGTACAAGTCTTGATACAGAAATCAAATTTCTAGAGAAATTTAGAACATAAAAGGTCTTTTCCAAGCACAAAATAAAGTCACTGTTCAAAACCAAACTACAAGTGCTAATGGCTTTCAGATGTGAACTCGTCTTGCTTCTTGAATAGATGAATTATTCACTTCCCACCAGCTTTCTTAATTTTTGCATACCCTACAAGGTATTCAAAACATGGATTGTAGAATCAAAATCAATCCGCCATGTGTTATGATTAACATTAACCATGTTAGACTCATAACAAACAAATAAATTTTGAGTACCTTTCTTCTCGAGCCAGTTCTTAAATTTAGTGCAATCTTTCTTCATGTGTCTCCTTTTCTTACAGAAGAAACACTTTGACATCTTCTTTATATCGAATTGAGGAGTAGTTTTGCCTTTTCCCTTATTTTTGGCATCATCTTGCCCCTTCTTTTCTGAAACGGTCAAATTGTCCCTTTTACCCTCTTCCATCAACAACCTCTCCTCTTCTTGCACACACATGATCAACAGTTTATTGATCGACCAATTGTCCTTATGTGTGTTATAAGAGATCTTGAAAGAATCCTATTGTTGAGGCAGAATGCACAGAATGTAATGCACTAAGAAAGACTATGATATAGTAACCTCCAACACTTTCAGCTGAGCCGCTATATCCCTCATACGAATGATATGATCATGTACGTCCTTTATCCCATTGTGCCTCAAGGATGACAACTGCATAATCAAAGTGCTGGCAAGGGCCTTATCAAATGTAACGAATTACTCATCAATGGCCTTCAATAGATCTCTGACGTTACTATGCTGTTCGACAAAACTACATATGCTAGCAGATATCTTAGTCTTTATGAACATCACGAAGAGACAATTAGATCTCTCCTGCTTTTCATAAAGAGCAATAGTTTCTGGAGTGCTGGTCTCAGTTATACTCGATGGTTCATTTTTTCTAATAGCATAGTCTATATCTATCCAGCCCAAATGAAGTAGAATTCTCTTCTTCCACACTTTATAGTTATCGCCTCTCAATTCAGGAATATCACATTTAATATCAGAAATATTAAATGTTTGAGTAATTGCAAATTGAGAAAAAAAATGCTTGTTGTATATATTTCAAGACTAATAATAATTCATGATTTACCAGTGTAAATCATGCATTTAACAGATGAATCTAGTGACATAAGATTGCTTGTAGGCTAAAGTTCTATTCAATTAGATTCATCTAAAACTTTATAACAAAACTATTGAATTATGTTCCTTTTTCTTAATTCCTGTGAGTAGATTAAGAAAATCCGATATTTCATCCTAATTAATCATACAAATATAACAAAATTTCTGTGAGTAGATTTTATTATATTACGTATGATTAATCACAATTAATGATTTAGTATGATCTTAAAACTAAATATATAATTGTAATTAATTTGAGATGCTGTAGCTACCTCCAATTAATTAAAATCATATGATCACTTACATTATCTTAAGCTTTAAATTAAAGCCTAAACATTTGCATCAATTAATAAATAATGCAAATAAATTAAATAGTAATACACAATTTATTTAATCTAATTTTGCATGTATAATAATCAACAAAATTATACATACAAATTTTTTTCAATTAATCACATGTAATTTGTGCAAAAATTAAACAATTATAATCTACATGTCAAAAACTCAAATTCTAACATAAGACATACATAATTAAAAATTAATATTTTTCATAAAATAGTAATGTCAAAATGGTTTTATAATTAAAATCATAATATACTGAGTTAGTTCTGAATTAACCAAACTAGTTATTAATATTAACATAATTAATATTTAAAAAAATGTTAAAAAGAAAAAATCTATTTGTTTTCAACCTTTAGCCGGATTAGGTGTGTCCTAGCTAGACCTGTCGGAGCCCCGACGGTATTGGCCAGAAGACGCCAAAAATTGCAAGAAGGCTGGAGATAGGATGAGGAGGACCAGGCGACGCACACGAGACGTAGCAAAACCAACCTTGCAATGCTCCATAAATGGCAACGTCTGAAACCTCACATACGGCCATCATTGTCCCTTCCTCCCTGCACGGTTTTGTCACCGTCGAGTGCTCCATGGAGCATAAAAACACGACTCTAATGTCTCCAGCATGTACCAATGTCGAAAAATACAACAAACTCTAAAACATGTTTTCGGCAGAAACTCAACCATAACAGGGTAAAACAGGACATGCCTTTCGGTGGTTTATTCCCTTTGTGAAAAGAAAAACTCGCTTTAAGGACTAAAAAAGGAAGGTTTCATTCTATAAAGTTTGATCTAATGTTAAGAGAGAATCAATTTGTCATTCAAATTTATGAATTTAAATATGATTACATGTGAGAAAAGTAGTTAACTATTTTCGAGAAATAATTGAATTTGGCATTTAAATAGGTTCATAGTTTCTTAAAACTTGGAACCATTACTTAAATATGTATTGAAGTCTTAGGGTCAAAATCTTTTTTTACATAATATGAGATCAACCTCCTCCTTATATCCATTTACAGATAAAATTTTACTGTGGACCAGTGGACTACACAGAAGTCGGTTGGTCCAATGTAATCTTAAAAGAAAAAAGAATCAACTTAAGAAGTTGGATAAAACTTAGATTTGTTGGATGCAGTGGTAAGTCCCCTATCCCAGGTCTAGATTCAGGCCTTTGGTTAAGGGATTTGCAATTTTTTAGTTAGAGAGAACAGAGCAAGGGAAGTGCAGAGAAGTAGAGTCAGCTAAAGATAAGGTTTTTCTGATTGATTGTTGTCCACACCCAGTTGGATTGGTGCGATCAAAGGGCATCAGCTTGAAACCTGACACTATTCAAATATTAATTTACTTCCGGAAACGAACTTCTAGTCTTTAGCTGAAAAGGCATACCCCTAGCTCTCCAAAGTTGCAAAAGAAAGTTTTGAGACTATTTAGCTTGTTTCATATAACGAAATTGTCATATGCGTGTATTAAATAAATCTTCACAATTAATTTATTTCAGCCAAAAATTTTATAATTAAAAAATAAGTATTTAACTTTTTACTTTAACCAGAAAGAGAAACATATTGAAACAAAGATTTTGATAAAAAGGAAACACAAAGAGTAATCAAATGGAGATAAAGAAGAGAAGTATCTAATTTTGTCGCAAGGAGACAGAAAAGAAGCTTATAAAAGCAGCCTATCGGCGTTGAAAGGCTTTCATTAAGTCTGTTTTCACCAACATCACTCCAGCATAAGGGACTTTAAAATTACGATCTTTTCATTTGAAAGGCTTGGTAGGACAGACAATCCTGAAATTAGATAAACCGTTTGCTCTCACTTTGCTTAGAACAGCTAAGCAAAAACCAGAGAGAATGAGTGAGAGTCAGGCAAGTTCCATGTTTGACTCACAGCTGCTTGTTCTCTTTCTTCTTCCATCACTTATATCCCTACTTCTGATCTTTATTATTGTTCAAAGAAAACAAGCTAGCTTTAATCTCCCACCAGGAAACATGGGCTGGCCATTTCTTGGAGAAACTATTGGCTACTTGAGGCCTTACTCCGCTACTTCAATTGGAGATTTCATGGAACAACATATATCAAGGTGAAAGAAAACTACCCAGAAGCGAAAAACCAACATTCAGAACAAAAATATAGCAGATATTGTTTAACCATAGCATTTAAACTTCAATTTTAACGTGCAGGTATGGAAAGATTTACAAGTCTAATTTATTTGGGGAGCCAACGATTGTGTCTGCAGATGTTGGGTTGAACAGATTTATATTGCAGAATGAAGGAAGTTTGTTCGAGTGCAGCTATCCGAGAAGTATAGGTGGAATTCTTGGAAAATGGTCTATGTTAGTCTTAGTAGGAGACATGCATAGAGATATGAGGATAATATCACTCAACTTTTTAAGCCATGCCAGGCTTAGAACACATTTAATGAGAGAGGTGGAGAAGCAAACCCTCCTGGTTCTAAGCAACTGGAAAGACAATTCAACATTTTCAGCTCAAGACGAAGCAAAAAGGGTAACTTTTGACATTTGCATTACAAAAATAATGTAACATTAATGTCTGAATATTATTTGTAAAGAAACAAGTATAGCTTATAAGAAGAAATTGCAGTTCACCTTCAATCTGATGGCAAAACATATCATGAGTTTGGATCCTGGGAAGCCAGAGACTGAGCAGCTAAGGAAAGAGTATGTCACCTTTATGAAAGGAGTAGTATCTGCCCCTCTAAATTTGCCAGGAACTGCATATAGAAAAGCCTTGCAGGTAAGCTAAGAAAATAGAAGATATAATGCTTCATCTTCACCTTTCAGATTCGAGTTTAACGAGTTCTGTTCCTGCATGTTCTTTTTGGGCAGTCTCGTTCATCCATCTTGAAATTCATAGAGGGGAAAAAGGATGAGAGAATTGAAAGAATGAAGGATGGAGTTGAATATAGGGAGGAAGATGATCTTCTCGGATGGGTTTTGAGACATTCCAACCTTTCGACAGAGCAAATCCTTGATTTGATACTAAGTTTGCTCTTTGCTGGGCATGAAACTTCCTCAGTGGCTATTGCTCTGGCAATTTTCTTCTTACAAGGTTGTCCCAGTTCTATTCAAAAGTTACAGGTAAGTAAGCAAACATCGTATACAGAAGCATGTTATGTTAGTTTTTATCAGTAGCCTTGATGTTTATTTAACTTGCAAGAATTTTGCCCAATTTTTTCCTTAATAGGAAGAACATATCGAAATAGCCCGAGCAAAGAGGCAATCAGGAGAAACAGAGTTGAACTGGGATGATTACAAGAAGATGGAATTCACTCAATGTGTAAGCTCTGTTAATCTTCATTATCCAGCCAAATCAAAAAACTTGCATTCGTGCTGTATTAAAGAAATGAATCAGCTTCTTTTCTTCGTTCAAGGTTATCAGCGAGACACTCAGACTTGGAAATGTTGTCAGATTCCTCCACAGGAAGGCTCTGAAAGATGTTCAGTACAAAGGTAAACATAATCCCACGTGTCCCAAAACCAAAGAAATCTGTCTGTTTTGTCTGATTTACTGTAGATTTGCAAATGAAAATTGTAATGTTTAAAGGGTATGACATTCCACGTGGATGGAAAGTGCTTCCGGTGATTTCAGCGGTGCATTTGGATTCTAGTCTTTTTGAACAGCCTCAGCGCTTTAATCCGTGGAGATGGCAGGTTCGTAAAAGCATTTTGATATTGACTACAAAAGCGTTGCATCTCCTGTTTCCAATGTTGTACTTGTCATAATCTTCTTATTCTTTTCCTTTTAACCATAAAAAACCCTGCAAGTTTTCCATCTTGTTTCTTCTACCCTGAAGCTAGCATCCCTGATTCCTTCTGTCTTCTCTTTGAATTTTACACTCCAAAACGCTGAGGCACTAGAGAATAATTATGTGACTGAAATATGATTAGTATAGACGAAACTCAAATTATGTTGATAACTTGTACGTCGTAGCTTCATCTACATAACCTCTTACTTTTCTTTACTTGTCACATGAGGATTCCAAGTTGAGTCCTTGGAGTTGAAAAAGAAAGGGTATTGCATGTTACAAGTACGGAAGTTACATTATGGAAGTCAAAGTCTTTTAGGACAGCATTCCTTTTCATTCATGCAATTGAGTTCCAGGACTTTGGTGGGATAGATTTATGATTAAAAAAATTGAGTGTTATTATTTATCGACTTTTATGATCATAATTTAAATTGATTAAATTAATTTTGTATATCATAATATAAATTAATTTTATATATTATATTGTGAAGAAGGGTTGATTTAATCATTACGAATCATAATGATGAAAATAATATAGGCATGTATGTAGTTGAGTGTAATTATGGCATATTGGAGGGCTACTTTTATTGGGTAGTTTACTTTTGAATCTACTAGTTTAGTTGTACATGTACGTACATCAAAGTCTCAAGTATCTTTATGTAAAACTTGGAACGTTACACGAGGCTTACGAAGTTTAGAGAGTTCCAAAAATCATGTACTTCAGCGTAAGTAAGTATGCGTTTTGGAATGGTTAGTGGTTACTACTTCCTATCCCCTAGAATGGAAAAGCTGTAAGAAAGCAGCCACACCACAATTATTTGGGTTAGAGCCTAGACGTTAGTATCTGAAAAAGGGATTGGCCTCACCTGCTAACTTGGTTTGGCGATAAGATTTAAGAGACGTTAACATTAAGTGGATATATCCTCTAAACATTGCATTAAAGCCATTATTTTGCGCCTCGTCCAGGGATATTTACTATACATTGCTTAGGATTAGGGGCGAGGACGTCCTACGTTCTTACGGTTTCTCCACTAGATCAGCTCTGCACTGTCAGGATCATTCAATAGGATGTTTTGCTTCTTGATGCCGGGAAGCTGGTCCACTTTTAACACACACAATCTCTATCTTTCTATTTGCTTCGCGTGTCGACGATATGATATGATTAAAGCCACATGTGAAGGTGGGGCTCTAGGGTGCACGTGCAAGTGTGCTTTAGTTGCTCTAATGGGTCAACAAGCAATCAGCAAGCTGGTCCACGCCGGGGTTAAGAGATGTACATTGAAAAAAGAAGCTAACTAAATAGGTTGGTGTGAATGGTTTAGTAATCTCATCTCTTAATTAGAGGTCTCGAGTTCGAGTCATGAAAATAGAAAAATCTATTTAGCCAGCACTTTACCTCTTACAGGTTGACCCGGTGCGAGCGAGGATTAGTCTGAAAATGGATGGCTTAAAGACGTCTTCTCATAATTAAGACTCTCCTAAGATACCTCGTGGATTAACTAAAAAAACGAAGCTATGGTATGTTTAGAGAATCATTAGGGTGCACCTTTGAAGAGAAAAATTAGATGGGAATTAATTAAATGTAAGTTATAGGGGACTGACTTGAGTCAGTGATAAAAAATAAAAACGAGAATCCAAAATAAAAAGAAAATTATTAATTATGCAAGTTTCGTAGATATGAAGCATTAGATATTAATCATAAAGGAAGTTTTTTTTTTTTGCTTTAGTTAGTTATTAAATTATTTATTCTATAACTAATCAATCAATATATTTATATTTTATAAATAAATAATTAAAATTATTTTCAATAATTTATATAGTATTAATTTTAAAATAAACAGGAATATAAAATTAAAGAATTAAAAAGACTTGTTTTACTTGATATAATATCAATAATAACATAAAATAAATTTAAAGAAATTAGATCTAAATTAACGTAGTATACAATTTTTATAATAATATTATGATAAAAATTAATGTTATAATATCTTGAAATATCTTAATAATGATTTAATAGTATTCTACTCAATTTCTTATTCTTATTTTTATTTTTATATTTGATTTCATCTTATACTTACACTCTTCTTAAAATAAAATTTTAAATTATTTAAAATATATTCTTATGATTTCCTATTTTGACCAAACAATTATGATTTCATTCTCACTTTTTTGTTATGACTACTAAACAAGACTTTAATGGCACCATATATATATATATATATATATTCGGAAGTAATGGCACCAGATATTTTGATAGTCACAACGATGCAGAAAAAAATCATCTGGTTGGTGATAGTGTTTGGCACTGGTCACTCCTTCCTTCACGTCCATTATTGAATGGTTGTTAATCCTACAGGACCTTATCTGAGTAAAAACTACTTGCTTGTATTTCGTGCTCAACGCATAGATATGCTAGTGATTGATCGAGCTAGCTTATCTACAAGTTTGTGATATCCTTCAGACCAGTCAAGGTAAGGAAAAGTCAAAGAAGTCGAATTCATTCACTTTGGCCAAGCCCAGCTCGTCTTAGAAGTTTGGTATTGGTTTAATCTAAAGGATTGAAATATCTAGGAGGAAGTGGTTGCAATTCTAGTCCTCACCATCACATTTGCTTAACCAAGTTCAAGTTTTGGACTTTGTCAAAACTATACCTTCTTGAAAGTAGTGAAAATGTAAAACTATTGCTCTGTTAACATCTATTTCATGTTTATAACTTGCTTATTTTTGCCTTTCTAATGGTTCGCGGTGGTGGTTGTAACAGAGTAATGGTGCTCGTGGATCTTCTATGGCGGCTAGTAACTATTACATGCCATTTGGTGGAGGACCACGGCTATGCGCGGGATCAGAGTTGGCAAAGCTTGAAATGGCAGTTTTTATTCACCATTTAGTCCTTAGCTACTACTGGGAATTGGCTGATACTGATCAAGCCTTCGCATACCCATTTGTCGATTTCACTAAAGGTTTACCTATCACAGTCAAGAACATCACATTTTCACATGAATGATCATCGTCTCATCCCTCTGTTACAGAGACTTCTCTCTTGCTCTCAGCCTCTTGAAATGCACGCACGTTGGACTATATAGAGGTAGATACAGAACAAGAAGGTCATTTCTACGTGAAAATTGAGTACTTTTTGACGTGATATACGTCGCCTCACGTGAAGGAATTGAAGTACATAGATATTAGAACCTCTCTTTCTCTCTGCCCACTCTGTAAATTCTACGTTTCCTTTGCCCCGTTCTTCGCTGTTGGGATTAAGGATTGGACTGTTTGTTTTTAGAGTTTTACTTTACTTCTGTAATTAATAAGGATTTTACTTTCATATATTTCAGTCCGGTGCTATGAATGGCAAGTCTGCATGCCTTTTTCCTTTCTCTCTTTCTGCTGGGAAAACCAAATTTCTGCAGATTGTTTACAAAGATTTTCTGGGAAAGTAGGACCTGAGCAAGCAACTTTTAGATTCTTGACTGATCATGTTCCATCAAATAGTCACTGGAAATTTATTGTTATCAATGATCATTAATAACTGACCCAATATGTAACACTAGGATCATCGGAATCGAATGAATGAGTATAAAAATAACACTAGGATCATCGGAATCGAATGAATGGGTACATGCACACGACTCCAATAGTAACAAAATACGGAAAAATAAAGTTAAAAGAATTTGATATTACCATATGTTATTTATAAATGCTAAAGAATTTAGATATTATTCTCAAAATCTATAGAGAAAATAAATAATTTATAGAGCAAAAATAAATATTAAAATGTGTGGAAATTAGAATAAATTGAAATATAAGACTGTAATTAGTTTGATTCATCTATAAATAATATTTATCTCCCTTCTTCTATCATGTATTAATAAATAAATTTAAGCATCTAAGATTATACTTTGTTATAATCTCAATCTGATAGGTTAAATTGTATATTTATATCTATAACCAATGTTTTAAAAATAAAACTAGACATCAAGTTAGTCAAATGAAAGATTTAAAGCTTAAAGGTTCAACCATTATCAAACCAGTATATTATAAATAAGAAGTAAAAATTATAAGAGTAAGTAAAAATAAAATATTTATTGTAACGGAAAATACACTAATGTTTTGTTTAAATACTAATATTTTGAACATTATAAAAAATTAAAACTTACATCTACATTTTAATTTAAAATTTTTTATTTATGTAATCTTTCCTCTTTTTATGAAAACTAGAAAGTTAAAACTTAAAATAAAACAAAATTCTTCATGTTTGTTAACTTTCCCATAAATGCAACACTTATGTAGAACATTATAGATGATGTCATGACAATGAAATTATAATATATTGGTGACCAAAAGAAAAACAACAAAGAATATGGCGTATTCTTTTTATTCAAAACCACTATACTGTAGTTAATATATTAATATTTTCAATTAATAACCTTAACCAAGGTTTTGAAACTCGGATCGGACGTCGAACCGAAGGCTTTACTAGTCATCGGTTCGACCGGTTCGAACACCGGTCGAACCGGTGTGACGTCATAATTATACAATAATTATATTTAATTATATATAATATTAGTAATATTAAAAAACAATAGAAAAATATATCAAATAATATAAATAAATATAAATAACCGGTTGGGTCCTTTGAATTATGTACTTCTGTTAGATTTTTGGAGAAAGGTGAGTTTTACTTTTGAAAAAAATCAAAAAACACATATGCATTTTAGAAAGAAAAAAACAAAAAAAATTCATTGAACCAGTGACCAATCGGTTCGATCAGTCCCGGTTTAACCAGTCAATTGACCGGTTCTCACAGATTCACACTGGTTCAATTGGGGACTGATTTTTAGGGTTCACCCGAACCGGATAGCCTACCGGTCATCAGTCGAACTGGCCGGTCCGGTCCGGGTTTCAAAACCATGACCTTAACTTATGGATCATCTCTCATCTTGTATCGTCTTCGTCTTCTTTGTACTCTTTCTCTCTCTTATAACTACATGTTCCAGAATGTTGTTCATCTTCTTCTCATTTTTCGTTCAATCTTCCATTGCCATGTTCAAAGTTGCCCTTAGAAATACGAGGAATACTATCGGGTGGTGAGCCTGAAAGTTAGGCGATGAGAGTGAAAGTTGGGCATCAGAATTTGAGGTTTTTTTTTTGAAATAGGGGTATTTTTTTTGTTCAACGCAGATGAAGCATTTTTCTTCCAATGAAGTCCAACCAGTATGTCACACACTAGAAGAAGTTGTACTACGTAGCACAGGCTGTATTTCGTACCCAGGATCATACATGAAAGGGTAAAACTGAAGGAAATGCGGAATACTTGATTTCGAGTCCATTCCAACTTCCGAAGAACTTTTTGCCATCTAAACGAGCTCCGATCCTCTCGAGACAATTAAGGAAGTTGTTACCGTCGTTCGGTCTAAGCCTTTCTACAGTTTCCTCAAAGCACGAGCTCTCTTAACGAGTCAGAGAACTTTATGCTCGTGAATGATCTCTAAGTAACTGTAAGAAACCTTAACCTTCATATAGCTTCCATATCGAGCTTCCTCATCACAAAGCCGATATGGACCAGGTCCACACTGAAAGGGATCCAATTTTCTCTCGAACTTCGACCCATTAATTTAGATCATTTATTGGGACACTTTATTACCCTTATCTGGATCGAATTACGTAATTTAACCGATAAATTATTAAAAATCAAAATTACAATTAATAACTATCCATTTAAAGGAGAAAGACAAAAATGCCCTTAACTTTAAGGAAAAATGTCTAACACTCTCCCCCTTGGACAATTATTAATTGCAGTTTTGTCAAGTTCAAAGCAATTAAAAATTCGGTTAAGTCACGCTACTGTATTGGTACCAATTTTAAAAAAATATTCGATCCAAAGGTAATGAAAGTCCAACATTCTGTCCTGCAAGGTTTTCGATATCGAAAATATCAAATAAATGTGTCATATATGACACAAGTCCAATATAATCACAAATATCTAATACCTCACTAACATACCTGTATGATCTAAAATATATCATCTTCATTTGTAGGTCTCGATTTCTCTAACTTTATGCTAAACTGCAACAGAGAAATCCTGTATTCTCTTACTGGATGCTAAACAGCATTAGAGAATATGTTCTCTAACTGAATGTTAAGCAGCGTTAGAGAACTCCTTTATAAACTTTAAGGATATCCATACAAACTTTAATTGTTTAATGACATAGACACAAGGTCAATCTTTATATATGCCCTATGACCTTTAAAATGCTTGAGATTAACACAATTCTCAAGACTTCCATATGTATTATGACTATGTACAAAAACAGTTATTACTGAGGATAAAAGAAAATGATCATTTTAATTAACAAATAACCATAATGTCATAATACATCACAATACACAAAATATTAAGGAGCAAATACAATGATCCCTAACTAATGCTGTCTAAGGACTTTAACACACCCATACTAGATACATGTCTGACAAACACTAATGGACGAAGTCCTTTAATCAAGGGATCAGCTAATATTTCCTTAATCCTGATGTGCTCCACTTCAACGTCACCCTTCTAAATCAACTCCTTTATGGTCAAATATTTGACCTCTAAATGCTTAGACCCTGTGATATTCTTGTTATTGTTACTGAACAACATTGCAGCAAGATTATCACAATATAACAGAATGGGTCTAGCTATCGAATCCACCACAGATAACTCAGAAATCAAGTTTCTGAGCCAAATCGCCTGTGTAGCAGCTCCATAACATGCAACAAACTCTGCATGCATGGTAGAGGAAGTTAATAGTGTCTGCTGGACACTCTTCCACGATACTGCACCATCTGCCATCATAAAGATGTATCCTGATGTGGATTTGCGATCATTTGAACACATAGCAAAATTGGAGTCCGTATACCCTATGAGGATCAAATTGTTGACATTCTTGTATGTCAACGAATAATCCTTGGTATCCTTCAGATATCTCAGCACCTGTTTGACTGCATACCAATGGTCTATGCCTGGGTTTGCCCGATATCGACCTAGCAATCCAACAACAATTGCAATGTCCAGTCCAGTGCACACTTGTGCATACATCAAGCTACCTACTGCACTAGAGTATGGAATATTCCTCATAGCCTCTCTCTCAACTTCATTCTTTGGACATTGTGTCATATTAAACCTTTGTAGCACTCGCTCGATGTATGTACTTTGCGAGAGGCTTAATGTGTGTTGAGATCTGTCTCGGTGAATCTGTATACCTAAGACAAAAGATGTTTCACCTAAATCCTTCATGTCAAAATGCTTGGCCAAAAGTTGCTTTACTTCATGCAACATAGTTAAATCATTCGACGCAAGCAAGATGTCATCGACATACAGAAGTATAAAGATGACTTTGATCCCACTGACCTTATAGTATAAGCATCTTTCGACTTTGTTTTCTACAAAGCCAAATAAGGTCAAAACCTCATCAAACTTTAGGTACCATTGTCTGGAAGCCTGCTTCAAACAGTATATTGATTTATTCAACTTACAGACTTTTTCAATTACATCTTGATCCTGAAAACCTTCAGGTTGCTCCATATAGATCTCCTCATAAACGTCACCATTTAGGAAAGTGATTTTAACGTCCATCTGATGTAGCTCTATATCATAATGAGCTACTATAGCCATCATCACTCTAAATGCATCCTTCGAGGATACAGAAGAGAATGTAACATTAAAGTCAACTCCTTCTCTCTGAGAGAATCCCCTGGCAACAAGACACGTCTTAAACCGCTCAACTTGACCCTGTTTGTCCTTATTGGTCTTAAATAGCCACTTGCAACTAACAAGTCTACAATGTTGAGGTAAATCAACAAGCTCCCATACCTTATTATACCTCATAGATTGCATCTCATCCTTCATTGCTTCCCACCACATATCTGCATGAGGTCCAGAAACGGCTTCTGCAAAAGTCACTGGATCCACAACATGTCCTATATCATAATCTTGTTCACCTAAATAGACTATGTAGTCTGATGAGATAGCAGGTCACCTCTCTCTGGTGGATCTGTGCAACTGCATAGGTTGTCGCACCTCAGAAAGCTCTTCCTGAATAGGAGTAGGTTCCTGTACCTGCATAGGCACAGGACTCAGGTTCTTGTCCTGCAACTCCATGTCTGCCATAGTATTCACCTCCTCTATTAGATCTGACAATCTTTATTGATTTTCCTAATTGGTTCTCAACTTCAGTCTTAAAGATCTTGAATTTATCAAGAACTTCAGACTTCTCTTTAAGCAAGAACACATAACCATAATGGGAATAATCATCTATAAATGTCAGGAAGTACCTAGCATTGCACAACGTGACTATATAAGGACCACTGACATCTGTATGTATGAGGTCCAATAAACCAAAAGTGTGAGTTGACCCCTTTTTCTTTATCTTGGTCAACTTACCCCTACAACAATCGATATATGTCTCCAAATCACTGAAGTCCAGAATTGGGAGAATGTTATCCTTTATCAATCTCTCAACCCTTTCCCTGAAAATGTGGCCAATACGTTTATGTCATAACATGTACGATGTTTCCTTTATGAAGGTTCACATTCGAGTAACAAGTTCATCAGCATATGTAGAGGCATACATTTCATTAGAAGTAAGACACATTCTATACAATCCATATGATAAGAAGGTAGTACCGATATGTTTTGTATTGATAGAAATATTTACAACCGTATTATCAAATACAAAACGAAAACCTTCTTTATCCAAAAATGATACAGAGATCAGATTCTGTCTAAAAGACGGTATATAAAATGTGTCCCATAAAACCAGTACAAACCCTGTATCAAGGTTTAATCCTACATCTCCTACGTACAAAACATCTACCTCTTCATTATTTCCGACCATCAGATTCTCCTCCCCCTTGGTCGGCCTTCTCCTGGATTTGAATCCCTACATTGTAGAAGCAACATGGTTAGAAGCTCCACTATCTAACCACCAAGAACTTGATGTGGTTATAGCAACATTAGATTCCTGAATCATAAAGGCTGAGGAGTTACCTGACAAATCTTGTTTGACCAACCACAACTTGTACTTCTGGCACTCAAACTTCCTATGTCCCTTCTTCTTGCAAAAGAAGCATCTCATCTTCTTAAGGTCATGTGGGCCCTTTGCAATGCTGGACTGCCCACTCTGATTCTGAGGAGAGGGTTTGGATTTCTTACCCTTATCCTTACCTTTAGACTGCTAGGGTTTAGCCTTCCCTTTACCCTTCGCGGCTACATACATAGCTAAATGAGGAGAGCTCCTGATCTTCTCTTCTGTTGTAGCATAACGGGAAATTAAAGCATTAACGTCCCAATTCTCATCCTGAGATATGTAAGAGGTGGCCAACATCTCAAACTCCTTAGGAAAAGTATTTAGTGCCAGATGCACTATCAGCGAGTCCTGAATTATTATATCTAATGCCTTCAGCCTACTTTAAAGGTGCACCATCCGGATGATATATTCTCGGACGCCTCCCTCTCCAATGTACCTCATGGAGAAAAGTTCCTTGATCAAGGCACACTGCTCAGCATGAGAACAGACCTTGTACCTTTGGGATATACTGTCCATGAACTCACGAGCTACTGTCGTGTCTGGCGATCCACTCAACAGATGATCCAATATCGACCTCCTAGTGGTCAAATAGCACAGTCTATTTGACCTTTCCCAGGTCGCCATTGTTGCTTTGTCAGCTTCCGAGTTGACATCTGTAAGTGGGGAAGGACTCTCTACATGCATGGCCATACTGATATCCGCTATCTTCAATACAAAAGCTACGTCCTTCTTCCACTTCTTGAAGTTGAAACTGTTCAAGGTTTTAATAGTGACAGCATTATTGTTGACTGAGAAGGTGTCTGAAGAATAGAAAAGACAATGTTAAAAACAGTATAAATGCAGGATAACAACGATACTCAAAGCATTAATTATGAAACACCTTTAGGCTGAATACATAATATATGTAATTAGATTCCCACATAAAAGCAATCAGAATACAATCCATCAACTCTTATGATACTACCACCTTTGGGTGAATAGACCATTTAAGCAACGACTTTCCTCTATCAAATGCCTTTATGAACATCTTAAAACATTATGTAAGGTCAACACCTTTGGACAGAATAGCCAAACATAAGGTCAGAGGCATCCCCAAACATGTTAGCAAATCAATCTAAAATACTGACTTGAAAGGCCACTTTGGTGACTGCATTCTCATAAGTACCCTAGAAAGTCCACACACACAAGGGATATAACTTTATGTCATCCTCACATTCTATATGGGCATAATGTATGTGAAAACCAGTCATAAATGAAGAAACCAGATTCACAATTAATTAATCACATACTAACACTGAAAACATTGTCTTTCAACTTTATTTGAGAATTTGAAAAATAAAATATCACAATCGGAGTGTTTATCATACTTTTTGAATACCGAACCTTCCGCACGAGACATTAGACCTAAAGTGTCTCCCTCATGTGCTATTCGAAGTACGAAAATACACTCAAAATTGGTTTTGAAAAGTTTTAAAACTTTTCTGCAATTGAATTACCAACATAATAAATCCAGAAAAATTTAAAAACTACTTTAAAAAATTTCCCCAAACCTGAAAATTGACCTAAAAGGACCCAGGGCACCTTTAAGGAAATTTTGAAAATTTTCCTTTTTTTTAAACACTGTAGCATGGGTCATACGGTTGACGTCAACATGACATCAGCCGGCCAACGTGGCAATTCACGTCAGCGCACATGCGTGCGGACCGCGTGTGACATGCACGCTCGAGCGTAGACGCGTGCACTAGCAGCCTGGCCCGTGTTCGACACGCACCAGCCACGCACACACGCGTAGTCACTATACAGCGCGTGTGTTGCACGTGCCAAATGCGACACGTGTCATGCACGCGCCTGCAGTTCAATGCCTGTGGGAGTGCGCTTCTTGTGAGGCATGTGTGTCGCAAGCGTCACACGCGTCCCCCTTCCTGTGGTGCCACTTGGCGAAACATGTCACATGCGCCAACCGTACCACCTCTTCCCCAACCCCTGTAGTAACGCCGAGTGCGTGCGTTGCACGCACCGAACGTTGCATCGCCCTCCGACAGGGAGGGTGATTTTTGGCAACTCGAAAGTCAATTTTTCACTCCGTTTGGCCCGTTTTTAACTCGTTTTTTATAGCTAGCCTTATGTATACTACTTTTACATAATTATTTACATAAAAAAGTTGAAAAACGAATCTAAAAATGAAGAAAACTATAATGAATGGAAACTGAAAAACCTTCATTTTTTGTCAACCCGATCATGTAACTGCTCTGATACCATGTTTAATACGTAGGACAGACCTTATTACGTACCCAGGATCATACATGAAAGGGTAAAAATGAAGAAAATGTGAAATACCTGATTTCGAGTCCATTCCAACTTTTGAAGTAGTTTTCGCCATCCAAATGAGCTCCGATCCTCCCGGGATAGTTGAGAAAGTTGTTCACCGTTGTTCGGTCTAGGCTTTTCTACAGTTTTCTCAAAACATGAGCTCTTTTAACGGGTCAGAGAACTTTATGCTCGTGAATGATCTCTAAGTAACTGCAGGAGACCTTAACCTTTATATAGCTTCTATATCGGGCTTCCCCATCACAAGGCCAATATGGACCAGGTCTACACTAAAAGGGATTTATTTTTCTTGAGACTTTGACCCATTAATTTAGATCATTTATTGAGCCACTTTATTACCCTTATCTGGATCGAATTACGTAACTTAATCGATAAGTTATTGAAAACCAAAATTACAATTAATAACTGTCCATTTAAAGGAGAAAGACAAAAATGCCCTTAACCTTAAGGGCAAAAATGTCTAACAGAACTGTCGAGTTGATTGGAGCAAGTGAAACATGCGGTGAAATCCTTATTTCCAGTTTTTCATGGTTTAGAGAAAACCAGCTAATTTTCACTAATAACAATTAAAAGTAAAAATTTAATCGAAAATCAATCTGATTCGTACCTGACTTGGTCGAACGGACCGATCCAGTCCGGCTTGTACATAATTATTTATAACTTATAATTAGCAAGTGTTTATAATATAACTTTGTTTTTACTCATAATAACATTTTGTAAATCATATTTCTTTCAATCTTAATTAAGTTGTGATTTAATATATCCTCTTAGTTATTCTAATAAGTGGTATCAAAGTTTATCTAAGGTGTATGTATATATATGCTTGTCATATGCTTTATAGATACTATTATAAGTGAATCATTTAAAAAAATAAGTTAATTATTATTTACCTTTTAAAAAACTGAAAACTATTCACTTATACAAATATCATGCACATAAGGAGTCATTTCTCTTAATTCAAAGCATTTTGGGATAGAAGAATTTAAGATTGAGAAGTTCAACAAAATAATTTATTATTATTAAAATTAAAGATGAAAGTATAGAATTTAACAGTGATTAATAGCTATTCTAAATTGTCTTTATTTAATAGAGAAAGCTTTCTTATATAAAGAGATTTTGTCTTAAAGATCAAGAAATTAAATATCTAGATTTTAAATGTATTTACAAAAATTTGCAAATTTAAATATATACAAATCAATCTTCCTAATAATCTAAAACTAAAAATATAAAAAACTTAAATTTTCGAATTTGATATAATAGGTTATTCCAAATCTTTAGCAGTTGTCTTCTTAATTTTCTATCCTATTTGCCTACACTCCCTCCTAAACTGATTGGTATAAGTCTACTGACCCTAACTTATCAATCAATATATCAAATTATTGTATAGATAGTCTATTAATAAGGGCATTAACTACTTCTATTTTATCTGTATATATAGGTCAAATAAGCTACTTTCCCAATTTTCTTTTTAGAAAATATTTATCAACCTCTATATGCTTTATTCTATCATGATGGACTAGATTATGAGCAATACTAAAAGCTGCTTTATTATCGTAGTATTCTTTCAACAATCTTTTTTTTTATTCAAATCAATTTATACTTTTTAGTTGCCAAGGAATGAAAATATACTTCTACATTACTTCTTCCTACAATTGGTTGTTTTTACTCCTCCAAGTGACCAATTTTTTATACATCATAGTACAATACCCAAAGGTTGACTTTTTATTATTAATGTTATCAGTTTAATCTGCAACTATATATGCTTCTATACCTCATTTATTTGTTATTCTGAAGTAAAGACGCTTAGTAAGTGATGTGAGCACGACTGTCAAATAAAGGATCCATAATATGTAGACTTGGGTCAATTGCAAGAGCTAGAATTAGTAAAGATTTAGAAGCAAATACTCATCTTTAGATGAATATGGTCTACAATTTACATCTATGAGTATATTCCAATACATTTCCATCCTTCCAGAGATACAAAAGGATCCACAATCATTAGACACAGGTATCGATGCAATATGACCTGACCACAATTATGTCGTAGACTGCGCCCGCTTGAAATCCTTATTGTACTGTTGTTTAGTATTTAAGGCATGTTTCTAATAGTTTGAGACAATTTTGAGATATTTGTTTATTGAGAGCTAATAGATTTTCTTCCCCTTGTTCTTCATAGAACTTTAAGATTATCAAAAAATTATTTCTTTGTGGCGTTCAAAATAATTTATGAATTTGGTTCTAAATTCTTTACAATCAATGAATCAATTCCTTTATACATCTCTTTTTAGCTTCTTTTAGGTTTGTTTCAAACTTGTTCATGAGCTCTATAGGTATCACTTTCCTTTCATCTTTATTTCTCTATTTCTATTTTATCCCATGTCAAAAAAATTTGTGTATCCTTTTGGTTCTTTTTCATTCTATTGCATCATATTCTTGTTTATAAAGTTTGACTCAAAAATTAAAAATTCATTAATTATCTTCTTTTAGGATTTTTTTATCTCTACTTTTTAATTAGAGTTTCTTTTTTGTTTAATTTCTTATTTTGTTTCGTTCATTACCAGTTATTTATATGCTATTGAAAAGAAAACAAAACAAAATGATGTTAAAATAGTGACTTAAAGAAATCACTTTTAAATACAATTTGGAGTTTTTTCTACCCTTCCTTGTTGTTGCTTGGTTTATGCATTCCTTATTTAACCTATAAGTTATTTTCTTTTATTGACCAATATTTCTTTGGTTTATAGACTTTACAAGGCTGAATTTTTGTTTGTGTTTGTCAAGTTCTTTAAAGAACTTATGAAGGAAGAAATATGGTTGGTTTTCCATATTTAAGAGCATACATATGAGGAATCGTGTGAGAAAAATTTATTTACTAACTTTGCTTATAGCTTTTAGATATGCCTATTTAAGGAGATTCAATATTAAAGGAGGAGAGACACAACTCGTACTTTTGTAGGCTTACAACAATCTAAGAGTATAAACATAATGCTAAATAAGGTGAATAAAATGTTATTGAGGTGATCCCATCCACTTGCAAAATTGCAAAAGAGAAATCAACCTCAAGTTTTTAATAAGAGGAGGTCTACTAGACATTATCCAACACCTCTAATGAAAGTTAATGAAAAGTGTTTTGATCGAAGTTTTGATAGAATTAATCTAGCTTCAAAGTTTGAAGGGGAAAGTTTCGACAAGATAATGATAAGAAATATTTATGATCAAGTATAAAAGAATCTATGTTAACACTTAATGACTCTAGGAATGGTGAAGTTGGGTATATTGTTAAAAGTGAGATAATTGTTACTAGAAGCAAATGAACGCAGCCCAAATGGGAGCTAAATCATTATAGATCAAAATCAAAAATTAAGAATAAATTAAACTATTACAACAGTGACAAGAAAGATTGCTTAAAAAAGGATTATTAGAATTTAAACTAGAAAATGTTCAAATTTTGTATGTAATTTAGACTATGGCCACTCTGCTTTGTGAAGTAGCCACAACAATGGAAATTAAGAAGTTACTAATTGATGTATGACTCTTTGATTCAAGAGCTACTTTTCACATTATGTCTAAAAATAATGGTTCCATCATTATGAACCTTTCTTAGGAGGATCTGAGTAACGTTGTGATTATTATTCTATAAAGGTTATTGGTATTGGAACTATCAAGATGAAAATGTATGATGGTATAACTAGTACTCTTCAAAAAGTACGACGCGTGGAGAATATGAAGAATAATTTGTTATATCTAGGAAAACTAAATGATCATGGGTGTAAAATAAAAATTTTCAATAAGATTTTGAAAATAATTCAAGGTGCACTAGTACTTTATTAGAAAGAAAATGATTTATTATATATAAATGTATTCATATTGTTTACTAATTATGAATATTTTTGTTCTCCTTTATTCCATTTTCCTTTGTTATCGTATTTAAATATTTGACCCTATTACAACCTAAAATAAATTACTTTTTATTTTTACTTATCATATCTATTTAAGTAGTAGAGATTAGATGACTTCCAAGCTTATGGTAAATTTACTTCCATAAAAAGATATATCTTATGAGGACTTATCAATTCATAATATTTGAGCTTGAAAAAGGAGGTAAAATAGTGTTTACCTTGTTTTATTTGTAATGAGATTTTCTTTTGAAAGTTTATAATTCCATTGAAGTTTAGATTTGTATATGGTGTGTTGTTAATTGAAGTTAACTAATGTATATGTGTTTAGGTCAATACTTAGGGGTAGCATTTAAATAAGTCCTTAGGAGACTATAAATCCTCTATTAGGGACTCCTAGGGGTTTAAAAGCTTATGATATATGTTAAATGTCATCATACAACTATGGAAGTAGAGTTTTTCTTGTTTTAATTTTTTTATTTTAAGTTAGTAGTTATGGTTTAAGTACTTTGAGGACAAGCAATGAGGTAATCTTGAAAGAAACTGATATTTCAATATTTTACATGTTATTTGGGTTTAATTTAATTATTTAATACCTTTATAACATATTTTATATTGATTTCACTATATTTTCTGTGTTTAGTTCATTGTCTTATAGGTTATGAACTTGAAAAATAAAGATAAATTAAGTGCAACTTTCTATACAATTGTCTAATTGAGGTGATTTTAGAATCACTGGAAAGCTAATTTGATGTGAAAATTTTATATACGACATTGGGAGCTAATTCTAACATAAAGATGTCAAAAAGTGGAGAAGTGTTGGCCCCCTAAATTTTTTTCTTGAGGATCAAGTATGATTTGAATAAATTATAAGGTCCTTAAGGGATTATTTTGTGGAGTTAATTATTATGTTAATATTGGTAAGATTTTATGACATAGATTAATTGAATTGAAGTATTAATGTTATACTAATGAATGAAAGGCATTGTTGGATGTTCACTTAAGCGTATAAGACATAAGGCTTAAAGGAAGGGAAAAAATGGACATACACTCATTAAGGCTATTAAAAGAAGAAGAAGTTATTGTCTTGTATTTGTTTTAGAAGAAAGAATCGTGGGTGAAGAGAAGAAGAGAAGAAAAGAAGAGAAGAAAAGAAGAGAAAAAGAAGAGAAAAGCTAGGGTTTGGAGATTCTTTAAGAGTTTGAAGAATTTGGAGCTTCAACAAGTTAGTACAAGCATCGTTCTTCTTGATTAGATGAATAAAACATGTTTTGATGTTAGTTAAGATGTGAATATGTGTGGGAAGTTGTTGAGAATGGGTAAATGTATATGTTTAGTTTTTGGGGTTAATGATCAAAGATAGATTTAGATGTAATTGTCAATGATATTGGGTTGAAATGAAGTTGAAAATGAAGTAGAAGTGATGGTTTAGTGTTTAGATGGGTTATATATGAAATGTGGGAAGTAGAAAGTTGGAAAATGTAGCAAAAATTGTTCCCAGAGTTCGTTTCTGTAAAAGTTTGCCACGACCAACTTTCCAGCACAGAACGTGCTTTAGTATTTTGGTCATAACTTTTAGTGTAGTTATCCAAATAGAGTGATTTTTGATTTGGTGTAAACTAGAGACATAGGGATACAAATTGTATGAAGAATTTAGTTTTAATTCAGTTTCTAAGGATATTAATATTTGGATGGAAGTTGATCATAGAATGTTGTTTAAGTATAAAAAGAGCATAAAAATTATTGGGGCATAACTTTTAGAGTATTAAACCAAATTGAATTATTTGGGTGTCATTAGAAACTTAAGACAATGAGAAACAATTTTCTAGAAGGAAGTGTTATCAAATTTTGTCATTTACTTAATCAAAATGATCACGGAAAATTGACTCAAAGGTTGGAACTTTTAGAAGAGTTTGAGTGATTAGAATTTATCTTAGTGAATGTGATATATATGGGTCCTCCAATTGTATTCATATTGAATGGGAATGTTTGTCATTGATAAAGGGACTCAAGGAAGGCAAGAGAAGCAAAGGGTGAGGCACCTTTGAACAAGTCTTTAAGCAAGGAAATCAAGGTGGGTTTCATGTTTATAATAGAAGTAATGAGCCTTAAATGTTTTCTATTAAATCAAGAGAGTAAAATGATTTCAAATTGCTTCATAATTGTTGCATCTATTGTTTTTAAATGATTTGAGGAATCTTTATATGTTCAATATATGAATTTTGTTGATGAATTTCGAAATAACGATGGAAATGCATTGAAACATTTTATGTTATGCCTTGAAAAATGTTATGGCATTTTGTATATCCGAAAAAGAAGAAAAAGTATAAGAATGTGAATATGTGATTGATTGAATGGAGCATAGAATTGCTTGTGTTTGGGCAAGAGAGGAACGTTTTGTAAGTCACATGCACGTTGATATATACCCTTCTCCTGACTGCCCGCTTGAAGCCACGAAATCCTGAGAAATTGGACTCGTTTTATTCACGATATAAACTTCGGTTTATTTGTTTCGTTCCACGGAACTTTCAAGCTATTTGTTTGTGCATTGCATCTTTGAATTGTCAAGAATGTTGCATAATTGAGTGTTATGCTTGATGGTTACATGTGTATGTTATGTTTATGTGATGATATTTCTTTAATTATGAATTTTTGAGCTGAAATTATGAATTTAGTTGATAATTTGAAAACTATGAGTTTTATGCATTCAATATGAAATTTCTATAACAAATAAACATTTCAATGATTTTTGTTTATTCTTCGTTATAAACTTGTTACCCACTAGCTTTTAAGCTTACCCACCTACCGTTCCATCTTCAGTGAAGAAAATGAGATCGAGTGATCAAGAGTCAAGACATCGCTTTGAGTCCTGTATGTTTTGTATTTTTTTAGCTAGATTTTGTAAATACAAGGCTTTAGTCACATTTCAAGGATTATTAGTTCATGTAATTTTTGCATTTTGAAATTTTGAGACATGGATGTATTGTGGCTTGAAATGCCATTAGAGCTTGTAAAACTCTATTCTTTGATGTTAATGAATTATGAATTATGTATGGATGATGTTGAGTTAAAATTAAGTATACTTGAAAAGGGTATCAATTTGAGATGATGAATTTTGAATATGAGTTATTGTTATATATGTAAGTGAGATGTGTTATGGAAAATGGAAAGATAGGAAACTGTGACGAATGAGAATTAGTTATAAGAAATAAACTAAATGAAAAGAGATTGGAGAGTATGATGAGATAATATTGAATTGTTATGAAATGATGATGCATTTGAGGGAGTGATTTTTGGACAATATAATTTGAAAGAAAGGTTAGGAAAGATGAAATTTTTGGTTAAGGGGTTGTGATTCCAGGGGGTTTCGCTGATAACATTGTAGTTCGTCGCGGCGAAAGTTAACTTTCTCGCCACGGCATATTTATCTCAAGAGGAGCGGGAGGGAAATTTTGGACCTTCGCCGCGATGAACTTTTCCCAAAAGATTTCCACATAAGTGCTCGTTCGTTCGTCGTGGAGAAACATGAAGTTTGTCGCGGCGAACTTCTGGACCCAGGACCCAATATTTATAGTTTCATGACTTAAGAGTAGGACTCTAGAAACAAGACTCACATGTTATGGTATCGAAGCATGAAGATGAATCGATAATAGTTCAGGTGTTTTTAACTGGAAACAACTCAAGTCTTGTGATATTCTGCAAGAGTTGGACTTCAGAAACGGGGTCCAACAAGAAGTTAGAGAAGTCAAGCAAAACAAACGCTAGTCTTTACTCTAAAATCGGGACTTGTCTTTCGTAAAGGTCCTAGGAGATAAGATATAGTAATATATTAACACCAAATTTGATTTATAATTGGCATCAGATTCTTCATTAAAGTTATACAAGAAAGAAGCAAAATAATATTGGAGTCAATCTTGAATAATATGCACTAGTTCCCAGAGAAAAATTACAAGAATGTGGAATGCTTCAACATCCCACAGTCATCGTAACTCGAACCATGCTTGATCTTTGCTTGTTTAAGTTACCTTGGTTCCTTTGGCATGCCTAGTCCATACTAGATGTTGGCTAAGGCTCACCAATACTAGCAAAAAGGGTCATGCAATATTAAGGGGCTAACAAAACACCCCCACTAAATGAACCCGATGCCCTCGTTTAAACAAATTGAAGGTAGTCGTTATCACAAGGTTGTGTCTTTCTCCTAAGTAATTTTCGAGACTGGTTTATTCTTTCGTTGAATCAGGAACTCCGTCCTTTGATTCTTCTTGTGTTGCCCCAATATTTGATGAGCCAAAATCTTCTCAATTTGCTCATCGAATTGTTTCCTTACCACTGGTGGAGCTCTTTTTTAGTTGACTCCTTTTAGGATCTGTTGAATCCTCATAATATCGTTTAAGGAAACTCACATGAAAAGTAAGATGTACCTTTAAATGCTTGAGTAACTTGAGACAATAAGCTATATTTCCCACCTTTCCAAGGATCTCAAATGGGCCATCATACTTTGACACCAACCCTCGATGCACCTGCTTGCTACTAATCTTCTTCCAAATTTGGGGAGAAATCTTGAGAAGGACCTTATTTCGATGTCAAAATCAAACAGTCTTCTCCTTTAATCTGCATATTTCTTTATTCATTTGGAAGCTTTGCAAAAACTATCTCCTACTTCATCCAACAATTCTTACTTTTCCTTTGTAAAACAATAAGCAGTTGGACATTTTTCCCCCAACATCTATTGAGTTATCTTGAGCAGAGTGAGTGGTTGTTTCCTAAAACAACTTCAAAAAGACTTTTCTTCATTATCCATGATCTGTGGAAGTTGTAACAAAATTGTGCAATGTTAAGTAAACTTAACCAATTTTATTGACTTGCACTTATATGATGCCGCAAGTATTCCTCCAATAAGTCATTAATCCTTTCTGTTTGGCTATCCATTTATGAGTGATTCACAGTTGAGAAATTCAATTCACACCCCATCATGTTGAAGAGAGACATCCAAAATCAACCAATAAATCGGACACCTCGGTCACTTCCTATGTTCACTGGAACCCTAAAATGCTTCAATACTAGAGAAAAGCTCTACAGCAACATCCAAGGGACACGAAGCTAGAGTTGGCAGAAAGACAACATATTTGGAGAGCCTATCAACTACCACCATGATTGAAGCGATGTTTTCCACCTTTGGGAACCCACCAATGAAGTCCATCGAAACTGACATCGATAATTTTTTCAGAATTGGCAAAGGCTGCAACAAACCTACCTCCTTCCTTTCAGGTTTATCCAATTGACAAACAAGGCAAATTTTGACGTATACCTAAATTTTGTTCTTCATCTTTGGCCAATAATAAACTCGGGAATAGAGTGTTAACATCCGTTCAACTCCAGGATGACCAACCCACTGCGAATCGTGTGTTTCCTTTATTAATTGTTTCTACAAGGCACCAGAACTTGACATGCATAATTATTATTCTTTATCATAAGCAACCCCTTATTATCAATCCAAAATCGTGACACTGTTGGTTTATGCCCTTGCAGCGAATTTTGGTTATACATTTAATTATATAAAATTTATTTTATTCAATAAAATGCATTCTTTATCTTTGTGTATTTTTAATTATTTAATTATTAATCATAAAGATAAAATACATGGAATAATTGTTATGTAATTAGAAATTATAATGTGATTATAATTATGAGATTCAAATTGCATTTTTGTATTATTCCTAAAATAGCAATTTTTGTATTATTCCTAAAATGTTCCTAGTCATAGTTTCATCAAGATAGGATATTGATGAAATGGTTAGACTAACACATATTTATTTTTTTCTTATGAAGAAAGTAATTGATCTCATAGATTAAAGTATGGAGATATTTAAACAAACATGTGGGTGCTTATTGGAAAACAAGTTCACTGAACTAACACAATTTTGAGAATCCCGAATGGAATATTACTTGTGTATTTGTGGATTATCTCATTATGATGGTTGTATAATTAATCCTTAGACTTGAGATTACCAAAGTTATCTCATGTAGGAATT
>JANVCQ010000232.1:8158889-8173405 GCA_025531925.1 Erythroxylum plowmanianum
ACAGTTGAGAAAACTCTCGAACTAGGGTTTTATTAATTCCAAAATCGCAAATAACATCAACGAAAGTTGTTTAAATAATTCGAAAGAAAATAACTAAAACGTGGATCCACTTCTAAGTTCACAAATATAAAATGCAATCTTCAATTCTTCGGTCCAACTCGCTTGGGCTTCTGGTTGTCGGCCCAAGTGAGATAGTCTTCTACGATACTTCTACGTCATTATGGAACATTAGAATCATTAGGCTTATGAAATGAGGGAAGGTCTCATCAAGAATCCAAGTATATTTAGGAAAGTTATAAGATTTAAGTAAGTGTTTACTGAATAGAATCTTATAAAATTCTCTTACTTAATCACTTTCTAAGTAGTAGCATAATTGTCATTTAGTGAAATGGTATAAGATCAAGTAACTTTATACAAGTGGGAGATTATTAGATTATCTTATACCTAATGGTTGTATATTTTGTGACATAATTAATTAAATGCATTCTTTATCTTATATATGTTTATTTAATTAGATAACGCATAATATCTTTATGAAGAAAATAGTCGATCATATACACTAAAGTATAGAGATACTTAAAATAAATATATATGTACTTGTTAGAGAACAAGTTCACTAAATTGGTCTAATATGAGAATTCCATATGGAACATTACTCATGTATTTATAGAAATGCTTATTGTGATGATTGTATAATTGATTCTTTGACTTAAGATTATCAAATTATCTTATATAAGGATCGCTACGTTTCGATACTAATTATAACCTATTCTAATCAAGAGCAGTTTGACAAGTAATTATTGGATATGACATGAACTATATAGAGATAGTTGAATGATTAGCATAGTATTGCTAATCTTAAAGAAATTAGGGAGAATAATCTTTTTTTTCCAATCAATATTGATTTAAATTTTTTTAAACCAAAGTAGAATGACACTATGAAATAGTTTTTAAACGTCATTAAAAGAATCAGCTATTAATATTAGAGAATTAATATGATTAGAGTCAAATACAAAATACATTAATTTTATACTCTATGTCTAATCAAAATATTATAATGAAAGAATTAAATTATACAAAAAAATTATCCACAAAAAAGTTTGTCAAAATCATTTTAACATTCTTAATATTTATGTGGTTATGATATGTTTCTAAATGTCAATTTTGATTCATTAATATAAAATTGTTTAATTAGAGAATCAAAAATAAATTAAAAGAGTTTAATTTATTTAATCTGAAATACAATTTAGAATTATAATTTATGATCATTGATAATATATTTAGGAACTTAATGAATCACATATAAAAAATGATTGTAGAGTAAAAAATAATTTAATTAAGTTGGACTTTATTGTAAAATTTAGAAAATTTTGGGAATAGATATAAGATATTTGAAAAATAAGAACTAATACTAGATATCGAATCTTATTTGGACTTAATTAATATTTAATGAAATAAATTATAATTATAATTATAATTGTAACTTAATTTAATTTATATTATAATCCAATAAAATGACCAAAAAATTTGAACTCTATTATAAATAAACATAAGCACTAAAAGAGTTAGCACTTTGAACTACCCTTTGTTTACATTGTTTGACTTATTTGTATATATACAAGGCTAGGGATTGGATATTTGTATTATTATGGTAATTTTCATAAATTTTATGAATTAGAGAAGTGCTAAAGAAAACAAAATAAATTTTGTATCATATTTTTAAATTAAATATGTTATCTAATCAAAATTAGTTTAATATTAAAAAATTATAAAATTTTAACGCATGATATGAGATCTCAAGGCCAATATTCAGCTGGAGTTTCTCACGTTAAGCTCGTGCCAAGCTTAGATAAGATCATGATTCAGGAGGAATGGACATCTTATAAGAGATTGTGTGGTGGAGCCAACCGTGCATGCATGACGTGCTAGCTTGGCTTTGCTTCTGCTCTTTGTTCGGTCTGCTTTCGTTTTCCAAGGTGGTTAAGTTTTTGTTATTTTGCTAACAATCATTCATAGATATGTGTGAATTGTATCTGTTAAGAATGGTCTCGTCATACGGCTTGCACGTTGTGGCTTTTTGTCCCCATGAAAGAACAAAAACTGTTTTTACTTACCAAAAACAACTGTTTTTACTATCTAAAAGGACATAAACCAAACATTTATATAGAGAACGGTAACGATGGCAGAAAGGTTTGGTTTAATTTAGTATAATTTAAAGTTAATGAATTAAATTCAAGTTCATCAAATTTTGAATTTAAAAATCTAATTTTTATTAACTAATTATATTAAAAATAATATCATTTAAACATATTGAAATTGAGCTCAAACTTTCTCTAACTTACTCAGTTTGATTCATCGTGATGTCAAGAAATGATGCTCTCATGAGAGGGGCGTTCGGTTTGGAGACTTCGAAAAAAGTGCTGAGCACAACACGAGAGACAAATTGCATAGGATTGACGATGATGTTGAGTAAACAGAATCAGCTACTCGGCCCAAAGAGCTTCAATTACCCAGGTGGCACAAGCCTTTCCTTAGATGCCTCTGACATGGACTTTTAACTTCGGCCAGATCAGATTGATGATATGAAATGGGATGGGTCCAAGTATCAAAGAAGCAAAGGGTTGCTTGAGACCCAGATATGTTAGCTCTTGGGCTGCATTATGTACGGATAGGATAGGATAGGATAGGGCATTTCTCATCCATTTATACTAGAACTTGAATTCTTACAATTAGAGGAAGGGAAGGTGTCAATAAAAAATGAAAATTCTTCTTCATTTGATGTTTAATAATTAAAAAAATATTTTTTCATGTAATTAAATGTCTTTTAATGGATGAAAATGGTCCATTTTAAGGTTTTGAATCAATTCATCTTTATACAGTCAATTAGATTCGTTTCTTATCGTTAGTATACCTTTATCGTTAGTATACCTTTGCCTTTTTATACCTTTATCGTTAGTATACCTTTGCCTTTTCATCGTTAAAAAGCACCTTATGCCAGTTGAAAGGAATTCCGGGTGTAGACGTGCAACATTTTCTTACTCCCTTGATTTACAAAGTTGGCTTTAATTTAAGCGATTGCGTATAGAAAGTAATGGCATGGAGTTCAGTGGTGAGGGCTCTGGCAACGTGGCTTGTTCCTCTGTCAAATTCCGTTGGTTGGTCCTCTCTCAAGTTTGCGTCAACCAAAAGAACCTAATGCTTCATGCCCACGAGGGGCTGCGTCTGCCTCTCCACCTTCCCTCGCCCGAAGAATGATTTGCTTGGAGAGCTGTGTTGATGCAGAACACAAATTATAATAAGTTCTCGGGGCTAAAGGATAAAAAATATTATACTTGAGAAAAATTTTGGAAAAAAATCTCTCTTATTTCACATTCAGCAAAAAAAAAATCTTCGTTAAAAAAATTAACGGAAGTTGTAATGCGACAATGTTAAGCTACGTTCAATAATTAAAATGTGCCGCTGTGAGAATGTTAGACCACATATACCAATTATTTGACCCAAAAATCCATCTCGTTCTAAGGCTATGTTTGGTTGATGGTTTATTAATGAAATAAGATAGAAAGTAATATTATTCTATCGTTTAAGAAAAGAGTTTATAAAGAAATAGAATGTAATGACATAGAATAGGAGAGTTTTATATTATATCTCAATCCATTTTAAACTATAAAAATAAGAAATTTCTTATTTGGGAGGTTTAGGATGGAATGTAAAATGATAAATAATTTTTCACTATATTATATTATAAAATTTTCGTATAAACAACATTTTATTACATTACAGTATTAACCCTTCCATCCCTCCTAAACAATAATTTTTTAATATTACATCTATTTATATTTCATTCCATTAAAAACTTTACATCTAACCAAAGATAACCTAATAGTCCTAACTTAACCCAATCTATCTAACTAATATGTCTAACCCACTAGTCTATTTCCCCTAAATTGCTAAACTAAACAGAGAACCAAATTTAAACTTAGACAATTCCAAGCGATGACAAGGGACGTAGGTGGAAGTGGCAACGATGTAAGCGATAGGGACGTAGGTGGTAGGTCATTCAATAGTTTGCTTAATGTTTTTGGGAGTATAATTGATGGGGAAGGGTTGAATTGTTTTTTAGTTATTTTGAAAATGTGGGCATGTTTCCAAACTTACAGGTTTATAATGTTTTGATTAAGATTATGTATAAGAAGAAGCAATTTGATAAGGCAAAAGGATTGTTGAGGTGGCTGTGGGAGAAAGATTTGAGGCTTGATGTTTATAGTTATAGTAATATGATTAATGGGATGGTAAAGAGTGGGTGTATGGTGGATGCATTACAGGTATTTGATGAAATGCCAGTAAAAGTATGGTATCTGACATAGCGTGTTATAATATGATGATTGACGGGTTCTTTTACAAGAGGGGAATATATTGAGGGAATGAGATGTGAGAGAGGTTGGTAGAAGCGTCTTCGATTTACCCTAATATGATTACATATAATGTGATGATCAATGGGTTTTAGGATATGGGCATGTAATTTGAGGAAAGCAAGATTTTAAAAGCTTTAAGGATATGTACATCCAATAAATTGATCGAGGTTGATGTATGAATCATAATTCATTATTCAAGAAGGGAAAGTTTCATGTCCCAACTGAATAGGCCACCTGTTTAGTTGAATAGAAACAGGATGAAAAAGAACATACATATTTTTCACTTTTTAGTAGGCTCTCTCTAAGTTAGTAAGCAAGGGAAACATTAATTTTATTTATTCCTCTTTGATTTTATATTGGCTTTGTTGTTAATTGTTGTTTGAAATTGCAACAACAAACCTTACCTTATATTTATTTGATATGGATGTAACTTACTCATCCTACAGTGTTTTGATCAGCAATTCTAGTTTTTATTTGGTCATAGTTTAATTTCTGCCACCGTCTCACTCTCAAGCATTTACTTTATGTTGATTCCTTCAAGCTTAATGCTTGATTCTTTCCTACATCAGTGTAAAAAATGTTTGATGCATATTCTTAATTCTTTCCTTCCTAATTCCTGAGAATATGAATTAAGGTAACCTGAATTTTTGGTAAAGAGTCGTTTATGTTCCATTTTCAACTAAGTACATTAATTATTGGTAAATAATCTTGTTTTGGTTAAGTACACTATTTATTTAGCTTGAATGTGCAACTACGTGAATCATCTAACCTTCTTACATTGGGATCATATCCAATCATTAAATAGGTTAAGAATACTCAAGATCCAACTTCTATGAAAGTGATGGGCATCTTTTCCTTCTTTCACCAACATATATCCTTCCAACATTTTTCCTTCTTACTTTAACCTTTGCACACAATTAACTTCAAGAGATCAATGACAAATTAAAGAATTGACGAGATGACTTATTGTTAAGGAGGCTATTAATTTGTTGTTAGATCATATTTATTATAATTATTGGGTTTTATTTAGCAATGTACTTGTTAAATGAAATACATTTATCCTATTAATGTATTAATTAATATTAAACATTTTTGGGTATTAATGTATTAGTCTTATCTTATTTGTCAAGGGCTACGAAGTTCTTTATCACCAATTAAGGATAAACACAAATCTAAAAACAAAGTAATAGGAAATGATATCTTTATCACCATAATAAGCATATAAGAAGTAAAATTGTAAAAGACAAATCATTAATAAGTTGGACAAGTATGACATAAAGTAAACAACTATAATTTCCATATATAAACATATATATTGCTCAAAGCATATATATACACCATAATTCATTGTCTAAATAAGATCTATATATAAAAGTAAAAATCCATAATAAACTTCATAAAAAAACTTAGCCTTCGTATACACGAGTATATCCACAATACAAAATAAGCTCCATATATGTGAGTATATGTATATCCAACATAAGCTCCATATATACAAGTATGTAGTCTCAATGCCCATATAAAAAAAAAGATAGTTTCTTCTTCTTTTGCTCTTTAACGACTATGCCAGTTCTTGTGCTAATTGGTTGGTTTAATTGTCATGTATTCAATTGGAACAAGTTATTGGATTGTGACTATATTGCTTGCAAATTTTGCATGACATCTGAAGTCCTTTCTAAATAACTTTAGTTTTGCTCATCTCCTACCTCCTTGCACTTTGAATTTTTTAATCTTTTAACCCTTCTCATGTATTATGGTAGAAGGATTTTAGAACCATCAGCCACAAATCCTTACAAGGAATTGGAAAATTTTGATATTTGTAAGCAACTTTAAATGTTTCATTACTATACATCAAGTCCATATAATCTTATAGATTGGCACCATTGTGTCTGATTGCAGTATAAACATGTTAACAAGGAATTCCACTTAAATACCACCCCTGCATATGTAACTCCTGTTGGCTAAATTAACAATATATTGGTCAAAATTCGTATGATCCACTTCAAACAATCTCCCACCATTAAAGTATGACATCCATTTACTAGAAAGTTTAAACTTCTCCAAGGGTTTTCTAGATCCTAGGACAAATAGATTCATTAAGTTTCTCTATCTCCTTCTTTGTCTTATTAAATCTCTTCATCATTGCTCTTCTAATCATCTCAAGCATTATGATGATTAGTTTGTCCTAACATATTTGATGTAAGCATTAAAGCTTTCACAATGATCGTTCGACAATATGTTACATTTAAGCTCTACACTATGAATGTGCCTATACCATCTACAGGTTGGTGTGTTGTCCAATCAATCATAGATTTCAATACCTTCTAATTGCTTTACGTATCTATTTAAGGAAAAAAATGAACCCTAATATGACTTAAATAATCGTATATATTGAAGTTCAAGTGTTATACAAAGTTAAACAATCATATACCTTTCGAATTCATAAAGGTATATGCTTTCTCCACACTATATTTTTTATAACCTTTATGGTCTTAAATTCGGCTTAAAGGTTAGCATATATATGTCTTACACAATATCTATGTTCAACACCAACCATTTCAACATTGAACACATGTTCTACACCCTATTTCCATTAATCAACAAGGTATGTTATCTATAAATTAATGCTTTTAAGATAAAAAGAAAAATCAATAACAAAATTTTACTTTTTGTCGATTAGAAATGACAACCTAATTATGATCCTAATAGTGTTCGATGTCTTTTTATAAACATTCAAGAAACTATTTTCATGATACTTGACTCTCTATTCTAATCACAGCCCACAGGATCAAAAAATTGTTGTTATTTACATCCAATCCACTGGCCAAAAGCAATTGCCCTCCATGCTTGCCCTTCAAGTGACAATCATCAACACATATTATAGTCCTACAACTAGCCAACCCTTTCTACAAGCACTCACATGCACACACACACACACGGAATCAAAACTATCTTATGGATACTTGAATATGAAATTACTACCCAGATTATACTTTAATATAGCTAATCTATAGCTCCTTAAATTTTGAAATTGCTTTCCCTCTTCACCCACCAAAAGCTCTAATACAAAGTTCTTTGCTTTATACACCTTTTTTTTCTGTAATCTCGACATTAAAGTCCCTTAAAAGTGCACCTTTAAGCTTTTTATGTAACACCTCAATCTAGCAAGACACATACCTGATACCTTGAGTAATATCTGAATATGTACCCTGCAAGAGTGGCATTTTAGAGCACTCGCATCACTAACTTAAACATGGCATTATCATTAATAAAATATCACAATATTGAAAATCCAAAAGCTCCTCATTTCATTTCATGAAAACCGAACGTATATATATTGTAGCTTTCAAACATCCATACATGTACACCATCGAAACCTTATACAAAACACACTACATGAAAGAGGAATTATACAAAAATTTCTAAATAATCCTTCAGTCTCAACTGACCTACCTTTGAGCCATTTCTCTGATCCAAAAATATAAGAACTATGCTTCTTGTAGAGTCTCTCTGTCACTAGTGTCCTCTCTCAGTCATGAAATGTCAACGATGCAATTTTGGTGACTTTTATGAACTTAGTGAGGTAACCATCCTCGATAGTTCATTCAATTCATACATCACATCAATACATACTATCACATAATTCACGTCATTTTATTATCATCTAGTAGCATCACATAACAATTTATTCACAATTCTCACGTTCTCATTCAAATACAAGTCATCAATACATTACAATCATTCAAACATACATATTATATGTATATGCAATATTCATGAGACTCATTCCGATTATTACGTTGTTGTTACCAAGTGCCTACAACTGTTTCATATCTATTGTAAATATCGGGCTCATTGATAACTGTCCCTTATCCATTAGGGATATAGGGCTCATTATACATAGTAAGCCTTTGACTCTTAATCACATTCTGAGCTTTAAGCTCATTTTCGGTGGCTACTCATATCACAACTGCTATTATCTGTTTATGCATTCATGTAATGGAATGCATCACGTTCACATTCATATTCTTAATCAATCTTATGATTTTAAATTCACATTCATAGGATAATTCAGAATATAATTTAAAACAAACAATCAATTAGTAAGACCGTCTAGGTTACTCACAGTTGCTCCAGAAAGCTATTGCCTCGAAGTTCTGGCAACGCCTGGATGGTGACACTTTAAATGCTCCTCTATATCATGCAATATACATTTACACATATCACAAATTTTCATAATTATATAAATACTCATTTATGCATATATGTATATGGATTATATACAATGCATGCTCAATGACAATCCCGGGTATATTTCCTTTATTTACATCTATGATCATTCATATGTTAACACTCACATATGTCTAAATTGAACTTAGGTTTATTCCTCAATTATACAAGATTATTCTAAGTTCATTCAATCATTCACCGAGGTCATTCAAGCATTAAAAGATCACAAATATCCAATTTATCATTCACCTTTACTTAATATACATCATTGACCTTTTTTTTTTGATCACATTATCCTTCATAGGATCACTTTTATCCTTATAAAATCTCAAAATTTCAGATTTAAACACTTAATATGTAAAAATTCATGCTTACTTTTTATCCTCATTCATTACCCTAAACATATCACTCATTTGGTCACTTATTTAAGCATCATTTTAGGTTCAATTCAAGCTTCATTCAAGCCTAAACACATCATATAAAAGTATCTAACCATTTGTTATCCCAAACCACACATAAAAGAAGCATATTTGATGTTTAACATATTCCTACAATCGTGGGTTATGCAGATTCGAAAATCCCAGCAGTTTATCTTCCGAATTTATAGCCTTTTTTTTTTTCTCAAAACAGACTTTCGATTCAACTTTGCATTATCATTATGACAAGAAAAATGGAGTGTTTAGGCAATACTTTCTTCTAGAAAATTGTTCCTCTATGTTTTAAGTTTCTAATGACACTAAGATCATACAATTTGATATAATATTCTTAAAGTTATACTCAAAACACTTTAGACTATTCTTAAACTACATTGTACCTATTACTCAACTTCAAGTCTAATTATGGAATTCTTATAGATAGAACTAAAATTTGATTTCTTCAAGAAATTTGTATCTATATGTCTTTAGTATAATCTAAATAAAAAATCATCTCATTTAGAAAACTATAGGTCAAGTTATAGCTAAAATACAAATATATGTTTAGTGAAAATACTTCATCTATCTTATTCCATCACACTTCATCAACATTTAATCTCTCAGTCCTCCCTTAAAACAAGTCATAAATACCATTAATACATTAAAACAGAGCATACATCTATTTATTGCAACATCAACATTACACATATCTCAACTCCTCTATCATGATCATTAAACACTAAACTATCATCATATATGCTTCATTTAGCAAAACCACGAAGATTAATAATAATACACTTACTTGTTTTAGCTCCAGAGTTGAAGATCACATAACCCTAACTCCCAAACATCCCAAGATCATCTTCATTTATGAAGGAGATATTAGGTTTTTCTTGTGACAAGATGAAGAGATAATAAGGATCTTAAGGAAAGAAATGAAGGAGTTGGCATAAAATCAAAAATCGTGAGGGTTGGTGAGTGTCCTGAGTTGAGAGAAGAAAAGAATAAGAAGATGAGAACATTTGGCCAAAGAAATAAAATGAAAGACCAAATGGTTGTCTTTCATTTAGGGCATAAGAAAGTTAGGTGTGTGGCAAGGCAAGTGACACTTGTCACTTGCCATAAGTTACCACCTTATGATCTTCACTTGGTTTTTTAAACTACTAGTCCTTTTGTTTCCCCATTTCTACTCCAATTGTCTCCCAATTTTTAATGACACTTGTCAATAATTCCCAAAGTCACTTATCAAAATTTTCACTGTCATTTGACAGTTAATTCTACTACCATTTATCAATTGTCTTGCTACTTGGCATTTTTCTAGTCCAAAAATACCCAAAATTTCACCAAAAATTCTAAATCAATATATATACTCTCCAAATCAATTTTCAATACATAAAAACCACAATTCTTAATATGATCATATTTTTAAATCAATTATACCCGAAAAAGTCAATGATTGCATATACAATCATTTTAATGTGCAAAAATCAATATTGACGTGTGTGTGTATGCTATATTATGCAAGAATATGAAATGCATTTTCTAACTTCTCAATAAACTCTCATATACACTATTATAAGGTCCTAACCCTTAACATGAGATAACGGCATGTTACATTTTAACTTCTCAAGTAGGACAATCTTTAAAATATGAGAGATATTTCTTTGCAATCCATTGCACCTTACATTTTTATTCTAGTATTTTCTACCACACTCATGGTTAGATTGAAATGTTGTCCCATTTTATATTGGAGAAGCATGTATTCTCCATCCATAACCCTTTTTACATATAATAGTTACTTTAGAACTCTCATTGTTGATAGATATATAATCAAAACCCTTGTTAATAGTATATTGCACTAGAGCTTGCTTAAATGCTTTCATTGAATTAAATAGCATACCAACCTTTAAATCAATTGACCTTAGCATATCATTATATACATTAAAACTTAGGCCTTCGTCTCCCTTCATCTAAATTGGCATCTATGCTCCTAAACTCATTAGAATCTTTATATACTAAATTTATATCTATATTTTGTATCTAGTTTATTATTTGTTGCGCTTCTTTTACACCATCATAAACAACCTTTTTTCATAACCTCTTCATCATCTCCCTTATCAAATCTATCATCACAATTAGCTGAATTGGAATCGTCAGAGTCACTAACTTCCTTCCTTACCTTCATATGGTAAATCATCAAATTCATTAAATTCTCCTTCATTGCACTCATTGATGTCAGGCTATTTGCCCTCCTTAGAAGTAGGTTGATCAACCTTAATGAC
Source organism: Erythroxylum plowmanianum (assembly GCA_025531925.1). NCBI lineage: Eukaryota > Viridiplantae > Streptophyta > Magnoliopsida > Malpighiales > Erythroxylaceae > Erythroxylum > Erythroxylum plowmanianum. The sequence continues at coordinate 8,170,227 of JANVCQ010000232.1, forward strand.
CTTACAATCAACTAGTTCACCATCTTCTAAACACCTTTTCTTATCTCTCAACAAGGGATACACAACACTATCAAAAAAAATCCTCCACATTCTCATAGCATTTTAATTACATTAATCATAATGATTATGTCATCATCACTTCTTAATTCTCTAATTCCATCCTCAAAAGACTCATTATAAAAATTATAACTAAAGACTCCAACCTCTTGATAGCGCAAGTCCCTTGCTGTGTATATGAATTGAAACATGGTCAAATAATCCAACTCTACTCCAGAATTATACATTTCTCCTCCTTCATAGGACATGGTTAGGGTAAATTTGAAGGTCCCATTGTACCAAAATTGAAACTCAATCCTAAGGTCTACCACATAAGAAAGATAAACAAACAAAAAATAAGTTATAAAGTATTTAATTAAAACATTTTCTTTAATACCAGGAAATAAAACATTTGTACCTTTCATAATCTTTTCAACTCCATCTCTTTTAGGATTCATTTTCCTAAGGTTTATTTCAAACCCTAACTCATAAGCATCAATGTTATGAAATAATGAAAGAGCCTACATACACAAACATATTATAGAAGCTTGAAATAATGAAAGAATTGACATACTCAAAAACATATTTTATAAAGATTGAAATAATGGAAGAGCCTACATACACCACATACTAAGCATCTAAATGAAAGTAAGCTTTTTTGTTTTACAAAATTTTGTTCTTTCCCTCTTCTAATTGTATCTTTATATGACAATTTATCCAAGCTAATTACTTCATGGAAACAAAAAATAAGTTTAACCATCGATAATTAGTCAGTGTAATATTCATGAAATATTATTTTATAATCATTTTCTTCCTTGTTGGTTAGACACCTTAAGCTATATTAGGTTCATCTGCTAATTGTTATACTATATTAAGATCTTACTATATTTTAGTGTAATTACTAATATTCAGATCATGTTATAATATATAAGAGTGAAAGACAATTTAATAATGCAGGACATGGTCAATCTACCAAGAAAGAGCAAACAAACAAATTTCATACTTGGGACCAAATTATATTGAACTCTGCCTATAAGAACAATGTTAAAACTAGTGAAAGAATATAATTTAAGGGACTTGGTTAATATGGTAGACCTGACAAAAATTTGAGACACAAATAGTTGCAAATCTAAAATGTAAATCTCTTGCTTCTTCCCATTTAATTCTTTTATGTAACTTTTGGCTTTTAGTTTTTCATTCTTAACATGGCGTGCAAAAATGAGGGTCTAAATTATAGTAGAGTAACAATGACTTTAAAATTTTCAATTGACTCATTTAAGACATTTTGAAAGACAACATTAATGCTTTTTAAAATCTTAAAGAAGTCGTTTGTTTAATATAATCATATCTAAGAATCTAGATACAACTCCTTAAGCATATATAATAGTATGTCACAGGAGATATCCCCACAAATCATGATATATTATATAAGAGTGAAAGATGAACATAAATTGACATTGACGAGAGGTAAAATCGTAAATCAAGGAGAACTATTTCATGATATACATAAAAAGAAACAATTAAGAAAATAAGATAAGAATTAAAAAATTATATGCAAATAAAAGTCAAAAAATATTCAAAATGTAATTTCACAACTTAGGAACTACTCAGCTTATTAAGAGAAATAGGAAAAAAATAAACTTTAGAATGCAAAAAACATCTATAAAGAAGAGTGTAAATGTTCACTAGACCAACTATCACTAAGAAGACATGACGGATGACCGAAGCTTTCAATGCCCAACACAATTTAACTTGGCCATACTAAATAAGAACATAATAATGCACTAAACGATCTCAACATGAATATAATAATTTCAATTTCTTGAGATTTTTGCAGGTCCTCCATAACCATCTGAATCCCAAATTGTCACCTCAAATCCCAAATAAACAAAGACTCTCCAACTCCAATTCTACATCGGGCTTATCAACTAAAAACAAAACATATTTACCATTGGTATTCAATTAATCCTTAAGTTCATTGCTATTGTTCATATAGATAAAGAACTCCTTCAAATTTTACATGAAAAAATTTTACATGAAAAAATTATTATTTTAAGTTTTGATTTCGTAAAAAAATAAAATTTTACTTCCATTAAAATTTTGCCCCCACTAAAAATAAAATTTTACCCCCCATTAAAATTTTGCCCCCACTCAAAAAAAATTCTGGATCTGTCCCTACACTTACATCCCTCGTCACTGCCTGGAATCGTCTGAGTTTGAATGGTTCGTCTATTTAGTCTAGGAATTTGGAAGAAACAAATAGGTGGGTTAGAAACATTAGTTAAATGAGTTAGGTCGAGTCAATTAAGGTGGATTAGGTTTTTGGGTCACATAATTGATATACATGACCTAATATTGCTACATTAGCATGTTTTGATTGATCTATGTGGCTTAACATTGATATGCCACAATTTCTGTTAATGTTTTTGACAAAAGTCAATCCTAAGGAATTTTCCGGTGAATGCAAAACAAGAGGAACCTTTTTCGAAAATTTTAAACTAAATAGAGTTTTTTATTTAATTTCTTTTACTACAAGGGATGTTTTTATCGTTTATCCTAAGATTATGTTTGGTTGGATGATTATTAATAAAATGGAATGGAATGTAATATTATTTCATCAATTGGGACGAAGATTTATAATATAATATAATATAATAGAATATGATAGAAGTGTTGGACCAATGGAGGTTGACAAATTAAATCCTTCTATGTTTTGATAATAATAAAATTTATAGAATTGGTTAATAAATAATTTCAGGTATTTGGATTGAAATTAAAATAAAGGATTTGTACAAATCAAGCATATCTTCAACGTGTAAGAGATAAACAACGTCCAGATAATTCAAATCAGCATCTCAACAAATTAGATTAAAGATTATGTGAGATATGTACGTTGGAGCTAAGTACTAGTCGACTATTAAGTTGTAAGTCGACTATAGACAATCAGATCTGTTAGTTCGTGCCAAGACAAGTCGACCAGCATGTTGCAAGTCGACTATTAATCAGTTGGATAAGTGCATTAGTCGACTATTATCACATTAGTCGACTATTCGAAAAGCGGAGATGAAACTCGCATGAAAAACGTTGGTACTAGTCGACTATCCCTTGAAGACAAGTTGACTATAATGTACTAGTCGACTATT
>JANVCQ010000232.1:8173631-8188646 GCA_025531925.1 Erythroxylum plowmanianum
CTCTTTTACTCTTTTACATTTCAATTTTGATTGTTTATTTTGTGTGTTCTAATTCTCTGTTTTTTTGTAGCACTTTGCGAAAAAATTTAAAAGATCTATTCAACCCCCCTTCTAGATCATTTTCAAGAAGGAGAAGTTTAATGTTACATATCATTTTATCATAAACAGTAAAAATAAGTTATCTTCGCTTTAGAGAATTTATGATGAAATGTAAAATGATAAACAAAATTTCACTATATTATATTATTAATTCTTCTTCTTAATAATATTTTATTATATTACATTATAAACTCTTCCGTCTTTCTCAAATAATAATATTTTAATATTATATCTATTTATATTTTTATTTTATTATAAATCTTTTATTTTATTCCGTTCCGTTCAAAAAAAAACCTTATTTTTAATCTAACATACCCTACGTTCTTGAGCATTTATACTCTTCCTTTGACCTGGATCCTGCTTTGGTAGGACTACTTTAATGGCAATTTTATTTAAACAGAAAGAGAGAAAGTGGCATTTTAGTGGTTTGTCACGGGGCTGTTCTAAGTGCTTTGTGTGCATCAGCATATTTGATTTCTAGGTCGCCAACCCAGGAACGTGGTGGCTTTCGGTTCAATAAAACCTCCCAGTTTTCGCCCATTCTACTTTTCGACTTTTCGTACAACTGATTCTCTCTCCCTGAAATAAGCGCTTTATTAACCAATCCACTATCTAAGCCTAGAGATAGAGAGTTGACGAGAGTGATGTGGCGGTGCGTGGCTCGTGGCCTCCGTGTTCCTTCTTCTTCTTCCAAGAGATGGATCGCTAATGACTCTGTTAGATCTCACATTTCCAGATTTTTCTCTACCGATTCGGTAAGTGTCAGCGTCTTTTTTGTTACTCTACTATTTTCTGTTCGCGTTTTCACATTGTTATCGGTTTAATAGATTTCGTGTTCTCTTCCAATTTTCTGAAGTAGCAGTAGCAGTTGCTAGTTGATAATTTCTCTCTTTGTTTTATAATAAAGGATCTTATCAGGTATCAGTGGCTTTTCTTTGCTTTTTTTTTTTTGCCATTTCTATTGCTAGTTGCTCAGGTCGGCGTTGCCGTTATGTATCCACACGCAGTTTTTCATTTTCTAAAAATCGCTGTTTGGAGGCTGAGAAAGCGAATTAGATTCGATTTAGTGTAGAAAATGGAGATATTCAATTTAACGAAGTCGATACAGTTTGTTCTAAGTATCAGTTTGAGGTCAATGGCTCTATTAATGAGGAAGTTTTAAAAATAACTAAAAACTGCTATGGTATCTAAATTGTTGAAGTTTGTATCAGCGAAAACTTTTCCTATCATTGTTTTCTTGATTTGTAAAGTTGGAACATTGTGCTCTTCTCTTAATTATATTTTAGGTGTTGTTTTTCGCCATTTCTTCTTTGTTCTGTTCAATCCATTAGCATATATTTGTGGGCGCATAACTTTGCCTGTACTTCCAATTGAGAATATAGTTTACCTTTGCAAACAGTGTTTGGTATTGATGTTTGCAATGATTTTGTGGCAGATTGGTGGGAGATCCTCATATACGATTGTTGATCATACATATGATGCAGTTGTGGTAGGAGCTGGTGGTGCTGGACTGAGGGCTGCCATTGGACTCTCAGAACATGGATTCAGAACCGCTTGCATTACCAAGCTTTTCCCAACCCGTTCTCATACTGTTGCAGCACAGGTATATTTCATGTTAGATTGGAGTATTTTGATCGAATGATGCTACAAGTATTTGTTTTTCATATGAATATAGCATGTACATTTTCCAAACTTGCATTGAATTTTGATCCTGAAAGAAGGGAAATGAATGAATGTGACAAGTAAAAGAAACATCCTTTTGAGAAATTCATTGAGGTTCTTGATGTGCTAGAGTCATCTTTCTCTTTCAAGAAATTTTTAGGTCGGGAGTAATTCATTTTGGAGCAATTGGGTGTTGTTGATAGGAATCCTGGGAGCGTGTTTGTCCTTTGTGCTTAATATGATTATTAACTGGGCATGAATGATAATTGTGTCTGTATAACTTTGTAGTGAAGGATTCAGCCTTTTGAATTTTTGTGGTTATTGGAGACATAACTGTTTGTAATGCTCAACGGATAGGAGAACCCTACAAGTTTCCATCTTCTTTGGATAGAAATTTTGTTGACATGCAATTCTGTATCTGGCAGGGTGGTATTAATGCTGCTCTAGGAAATATGACAGAAGACGATTGGAGGTGGCACATGTATGACACTGTTAAAGGAAGTGACTGGTTAGGTGTGCTTCTTGTTCTGCTCTTGGATTATGTGCTCCTTATCTGGTCTATATTACCTAGTGTTTTGAAGACATGTTATTCTAAAGCATATAGACCATCTAACAGAAGGTTTATTGCATTCTATGCTTGTTGAACTTGTGCAGTAGAGCAACATGACTGCTTGGATGTTTGTAATCATTAAACTTTCTGTAGTTGTGAAGATATAAAAGTGGAGGTGTTACTTTCATTGGAGCAACACTTAATTGTCCTTGTAGCTCAACTTAAATTATGCAGCTGCTCCATATTACTATTCTTTCTTAATGTCACAACTCACAACTCATTGCTTGGGCGTTAATCTTGAGGATTTTTCTACAGGTGATCAGGATGCTATACAATACATGTGCAGGGAGGCACCAAAAGCAGTTATTGAACTTGAGAACTATGGGTTACCATTTTCTCGAACAGAAGACGGAAAAATTTATCAGCGTGCATTTGGTGGTCAAAGTCTAGATTTTGGAAAAGGTAAGAACTAATATATTAAATTCGGAAATCAAATAATCAGATGAGAGGTTTCCACCAGTAATTTTCTGTATTTGATTCTTGGTTGCAATTGCTGTAGGTGGCCAAGCGTATCGTTGTGCATGTGCTGCTGACAGAACTGGGCATGCTCTTCTACATACTCTCTATGGCCAAGCTATGAAACATAATACACAGTTCTTTGTTGAATATTTTGCCTTGGATCTACTGATGAACAGTGATGGTATGTTCCAAATGAAGCTTATAATTGTTTTTGACAGTTATCTTTTTTGTACTTCACTCTAATTGATGGAAGTTATACATTGGCCCCACTAGAGATATAAATATTAGCAGGCAGAATTTAAAGGTTTTGAGGATTTTCTCTTTCCTATTGGACAGTACAGCTACTTAAGCTTTCAGACTTTTTCTATGAAATTGCTCCACATAGTTTACTTTCACCATGTGCCAAAAGTATATACTCACTAGTGCATCAGTTGTGATTTTCTACTGAGATGAAGATCTTTCCAGTCTAAGGGTCTGCTAGTTAGTTGTCTAGCAGTATTCATTGTTCATGTCATGTTATGCCAGTCGTATCCAAGAGATGGCGTGGTTACTGGCACTTATACTAATCCAAATTAACAGCATTTATCTACTTGTTGTGAGCTTCTAGTAAGATGCAGATCTTTACTTTAGGGTCTGCTAGCTAGTTGTCTTGCAGTATTCATTGTTCATATCATGGTAAGCTAGTCATATCCAAGACATGGTGTGGTTACTGGCCACTTATGCTAATCTAAATTAACTCAGTTATCTACTTCTACATTACAAATGCTGTTTTGGAAGACAGTTGTGAATGTGAAAAAATTCGTGATATCCAATATTCAGGTAGTTGCCAGGGAGTAATTGCAATGAATATGGAGGATGGAACATTACATCGAATACGTGCTGCTTCAACAATTCTGGCCACAGGGGTATAGTTTTTTTTTTTTTGGTAATGGATGTGTTTTATTTCAAGTAGTACTGGAATTAAATTGTGTCATTTTAGTGTATCTATCTGTCTTTTACATGTTTGTTTCTTTCAGGGTTATGGCAGGACATATTTTTCTGCAACCTCTGCTCATACATGCACTGGAGATGGCAGTGCTATGGTTGCAAGGGCTGGGATTCCGCTCCAGGTTGGTTTTATTTCTTGATCCTGAAATGTTTATAGGGAATTGTATTCTTGTTTACACAAAAATACATTAACATTTATGGACACAATATCTTCTCCAGGATCTTGAGTTTGTTCAATTCCATCCTACTGGCATATATGGTGCTGGATGTCTCATTACTGAAGGTAAGAGCTTTTTGAAGTTGATAGGTGTTTTCTTCTTTGCTTATATGCTAATCAAACCATATGATCATTTGGTGTCCTGTTCAGATTAGACCATACTGAGTTGCAACTCTTTAGTTGTTTTTCTGGTGAACTTAAGTTAGTTTGATTCAGGTGATAAGAACAATTTGTATTCCAAATCTTTATCTGCTTTTGTAGGATCTCGTGGCGAAGGTGGTATTCTTAGGAATAGTGAAGGTGAACGGTTTATGGAAAGATATGCACCTACTGCAAAGGATCTTGCTTCACGAGATGTTGTTTCCAGGTCTATGACAATAGAAATTCGGGAGGGTCGTGGTGTAGGTACGATTGGTTCCCATATTTAGATAATTCACGTAACTAGAAGATGAGTATTTACTTATTCACCAATCCTTGAGCTAAATAGTGGTCCTGTGAAGAAATTGTGTCGGCAGTTCCTCAGAACTTTACATAGTTTCTGGCATGATGCAGAAGAGTATTTTGTTTTGCTAGTATATGAGGATAGGTAATGAGAGTTATCTATATATTTTGTTCTTACTAATGCTATCACTATCCACAAAATTTCAAGAGGTTGTACCTGAAAGATTTCACCGTAAATGAAGAGAGAAGCTAAATAAGGAATGAGTCAGTTTTTGCTTATATACAAACAACTAGAAAACAAAAGCAGAGGCTAACGTCTGTTTACAAAATGACCTCACTTTACCTAAAATAAACAATACACGTAACTATACAAAATACAGAAAAGCTATACATAAAGTTAACAGTACCTTCTAATTTTACTTCAACACTTCCGTTTTATGATTTGATTGAGTTATTAATATCTTGCAGGACCTTTGAAGGATCACATATATTTACACTTAAATCACTTGCCACCAGAAGTACTAAAGGAGAGGCTTCCTGGTATCTCTGAAACTGCTGCCATTTTTGCTGGTGTTGATGTGACAAAGGAACCCATTCCTGTCTTACCTACTGTGCATTACAACATGGGTGGAATTCCTACAAATTATCATGGAGAGGTAAGATTTTGCATATGTTGGGTTCTTTTATCATGATTAACTGTCATAAAACAAGTATAGGAAGCTAAAGTGTCACTTAATACGTTACTATGGTGAACGTGTGATTGAATATTCGGTTACTATGGTGAACGTGTGATTGAATATTCGGCTAATTTTCAAAAGATTGTTTTTCAAAGAAATTGACAAATAAACAGCAATTAGACAAGGCGGTTATTTTTGGGTGACCATAGAGTATAATTTTCTCCTCATTTCATGGTGCTCATGCCATATAAGCGACTCATTGCACAATCTTGGAATCTTGCTTTCTGATTTCATATTGAAAATTATTGTTCAGGTAGTTACTGTCAAAGGCAATGATCCAGATGCTGTTGTTCCTGGACTTATGGCTGCTGGGGAGGCAGCCTGTGCATCAGTTCATGGTGCCAATCGCCTTGGTGCAAATTCTCTTCTTGACATTGTAGTTTTTGGTCGAGCTTGTGCTAATAGAGTAGCAGAGATCCATAGACCAGGCAAGTTGATTGTTTACTTGTGGCTAATTGAGAGTTACCATGTATGTGTGAGCAATGAAGGCCCTGATCCGTAGTTGATCAGAACAGCTGTAGACATCTATATGATATTAACTGATAGAGAGTTAAAGTCCTTACAGCTTTAATATGATTGAAAAGCCAATGCTTCTTATCTTGCAGGAGAAAATCAGAAGCCTTTAGAAAAGGATGCGGGGGAGAAGACAATTGCGTGGCTTGATAAACTAAGAAATTCAAATGGATCATTGCCTACATCACAAATCCGATTGAAAATGCAGAAAGTGATGCAAAATAATGCTGCCGTGTTCCGTACACAGGAAACATTGGAAGAAGGTACCCTAACTTACAGCCACTTATACTTCATATTCCTCGAAATCACAACCATGTGGTTTTCATTATTATTGTATGCCTAATTTTCTTCTCCATTCTCCTTTGCTTTATTTCTCTCTCTCTCTTTTTTTTTTGGGTTATTTTGACTGGACAGAAGATTGGGACAGGTGGGTATTGAATAAGGGGTTGCCTTTCTATTACAGACCAATAAGTATTCAGTAGCACGGAGGCAATGCAGAACATTCTTGACATTCTAAGGCAATAATTGTTATCTTTGCTGTGTTTCCAGATGGACTAAATCTAATAAACTGTTATGATGAACAATTTGTATTGATTGTATCTAATTTATATTTGTCCTTGTCACTGTCTTTGCTACTTGTTTAGGATGCCAGCTGATTGACAAGGCATGGGAGAGCTTTCATGATGTAAAATTGAAAGACCGAAGTTTAATATGGTGTGCTACTTGTGAGAATGTCAAGTTATCAAATTATTGGATTATTATTTTCTTCAAGCTTAAATTTTGATGAATTATGGTAGGAACTCTGATTTGATCGAGACAATTGAGTTGGAAAACCTTTTGATAAATGCATGTATCACTATGCATTCTGCCGAAGCCCGTAAAGAAAGCAGAGGAGCACATGCTCGCGAAGACTTCACGGTTTGTATTAGTTCTGCTATCAGTTGATTGTTCTGTTTTATTGCCTGTTTTCATCTTACTTACGAAATAAGATGGCTAATTATCGCAGAAAAGAGATGACGAGAACTGGATGAAACACACATTAGGGTAAGTCTTTTTGGGATGAAATATTAGTCATACCTAGTTGATTCTTGTGGGTGTTCCCTAAAGTGTTATGTGTTGTGTTTGTTATTAGCCAATTGGTAAATTTTGGATTCAGTATTTTCACTTGCATTTTGCAGATACTGGGAGAACGAGAAAGTTCGTCTTGATTACAGGCCAGTTCACATGAACACCTTAGATGATGAGATTGAATCATTCCCACCTAAGGCCCGTGTCTATTAATGCCGTTAAGTTTTAAGTATTGGCATTTGCAGATTATGTGATAATAAGAAACAAGCGGATGCAATAAATTAGTTGTATGCAATGCAATGCAAGACATTTTGACGATCTTGTAGCATCCGGAAATGTTAATATTCCAATATTCTACAGTTAAACTGTGGATTTTGTATTTATATATAACCATTTGTTGTTTGCTTTCGTGGCCGTTCTCTTGTCTGTGTCAGCAATACCATTAATATGATATAAGATTTACTGGTTGAGGGTAGCAATCGTCCTTCCAGAAAAACTCTGATAATTTTTTTTTTTTAAACGTTGGCGATTGCGCTCAGCGCATATTATTCATGTCTAAGGATAAAACGTTATACAGGAAATAAGGAAGGCATACCCCCTATTTAAAATCAGACATAGAATTGACCGCCTTAGCTATCTTATGAGCAACCTGATTTGTTGATCTCTTAATAAAAGCAGTGGAAATAAACTGATGCTCTTAAAGAAGAGCTTTACAATCCTCAATAATCATCGAAAAGTATGATGGAAAGTTATGCACGGATGTTAGGAATTGAGTAATTATTTGACAATCCGTTTTCACGCAAATAGGTCCATAAGAGAGGCCTTTTATCCAACTTAGAGCTTCTCGAAAATATAATGCTTCCCCAATTTGAGGATCCCTCCATCCCGGTAAAATCATTAGCTTGCCTGCACAATTTAGCCCTTTGCAGTCTCGGATCACCATTCCCAATCCATAAAAACCAGAAGATAAGAGTGCCACTTCAACGTTACATTTATAGTGATTCAGTGCGGGTGCTTGCCACTTGGAAGGGTTTATGGGTTGAAACCTTGCTGATGAGTTGTGTCTCCTGTGTTGAGCATTCTTCCATTCCAATAATGACGTGTTGACTCTATGAAAAATTGAGTAAGGATCCTTCGTTTTCTGCTACCATATAACTTCATTTCTGTAAGTCCATAAGCTCCATAAAAGCATGCAATATTCCTCCTGCTGTGTCTTTGATCTACCCAACATAATAACAGTAAGCCAATGATGTAGCGTAACAATATGGGATAAAGACCAGTCAATAGAGAAAAGAGACCAAACCGATCGAGCAAAATCACATTGAAGAAACAAATGATCTTCAGTTTCTGATGAGTTGTCGCAAATAGGGCATGTATCTCTTATGTCAACATGTCGTCCATTTAAATTGGCTCTACATGGAATTGCCTTCCTCAAAAGCCTCCAGATAAATAGTTTGACCTTACCTGGAATATATAACTGCCAAATCTTCTCCCATGGGAATCCTGTGTCTCGAAAGTCTATGTTCACATCTTCCATAGCCAGTCTATATCCTTCTTTTACTCTATACTCACCTTGATTGTTAAACATCCACAACCAATCATCCTTTAGTCTTGATAAGCTAAGTGGGATCTGTAAAATCAAGTCTGCGTCTCGTTGGGTGAAGACTCTTCTGATTTTTGTTTCATTCCTCCTATGATCCTCCATTAAATCGGCAGCATAAGTAACTTCCGCATTAAAATCTAATTGTATGAACGGGTCGCCATCATCCATTAACCGGGGATCGCGCCAGATCTGTATATCATGCCCATCCCCAACCCTTCTTCGACATCCTTGGAGCAAAATAGATTTGGCTTGATGTATACTCCTCCAAATTTGGCTGGGGTTGTTTCCCAAGTCTGCTGAAAGGAAATCCGTATTAGGGAAGTATCTGGCTTTAAGGATTGTTGCTGCGATCGAATTTGGAAATTTAAGTAGTCTCCATCCTTGCTTTGCCAAAAGAGCAAGATTAAAGTGTCTAAAATCTCGGTAACCTAAGCTGCCATAAATTTTTGGTACGGTTAGTTTCTTCCATTGCATCCATCGTAGACCTTTGTTATCTCTTCCACCATTATGCCAGAAGAAGCCGTTCATCAAAATCTCCAGTTCTTGACAAGTAGACAGTGGTAGTAAAAAAAGCGACATCAGATAGTTGGGCATAGCCTGTGCAACAGTCCGTAACAAAATATCTTTCCCAGCTTTGGACAACACCTTAGCTTTCCATTCTTGTAGCCACTTTGTAAGTTTTTCTGTCACATAATGAAAAACTTGTCACTTACCCCTTCCTATGACCGACGGCATGCCCAGATAATTGGTAGGTTCCGAAGTTTCTGCAACCCCTAGTGTGTGGCATATCAATTCTTTCATGGTAGGGAGAGTATTAGGAGTGAACGATATACCTGATTTGCCAAGATTAATTTGTTGACCCGACGCATGTTCATATAGGTGCAAGATAGTTTTCAATGTATTCACCTCTTCCACTGTAGCTCTAGCAAAAAAGATGGCATCGTCAGCAAAAAATAGGTGCGACACTGGAGTAGCGCCTCTTGCAACGACCGTCCCATGAATATGTCGTTGGGCTTGTGATTTCTGTAAGCTCGCAGATAATCCTTCCGCACAAATGATGAATAAATATGGGGACAGCGAGTCTCCTTGTCGCAAGCCTCTATTGGGAATCAAAGGTCCAAATTCTTCGTTACTGTGAACAAAATAATAAGTCACCGATGTTACGATGTTCATAACCTTTGAGACCCATGTTTCATGAAATCCCAGCTTCAGCATAATCTGTCTCAGATACTCCCACTCTATTCTATCATAAGCCTTGCTCATGTCTGTCTTGAGTGCGAGGGAGCCCACTTTACCTTGAGTTTTTCGCTTGATAGAATGAAACAGTTCATACGCCACAATAATGTTATCGGTAATCAACCGATTTGGAATAAAGGCACTCTGAGTATCCGAAATAATATGTGGTAAAATATGTTTCAATCGGTTGGCTATTGTCTTACAGATGATACGGTCAATAACGTTACTCAATGAGATAGGTCGTAAGTCAGCTATAGTCTCTGATTTTTGTTTCTTCGGTATAAGTATAATGTTGGTTCTGTTTAAGTCAGGAAAAGCAGCACCGTCATTCAAAGTGCGAAGACAAGCTTGAACCACATCCGTCCCAATCAAGTCTCAGTAAGTCTGGAAAAAACCTGGGTTGAAACCATCTGGTCCCGGCGATTTATCAGGGTGCATTGAAAATAACGCGAGTTTCACCTCCTCTGCCGTGTATGGGGCCACTAAGAGGTCATTGTGTAGTGGAGTAACCTTGCAGTCCACATTACGTAAAATCGGAGCTGTATCACCACGAGAAGAGGTAAAGAGTTGTTGAAAATAATCCAAGACCATGTTCGGTAATCCAAAATCCCAATCAATCCATTCCCCTATATTGTTCTTTAGTTTGGAAATGAAGTTTTTCCGATGCCTATGAGAAGCCATTAGATGAAAAAATTTCGAATTTGAGTCGCCTTCCGCCAGCCAGTGTTGCTTCGATCTCTGTTTCCAGTACAATTCATGCTGTAGGAGGAGCGAATCGTATTGCTGTTCTACTTCTTTGAGAGCCCCCATGTTTAATGTAGTATGTCGACGCAAACATGCCATCTGCTGCTTCAACTTTGTAATCTGTAGGTGGAATCCCTCATTCTGAGATTTTGCCCAAATCTGTAAGTCGTGAGAGCAATTACGAAGTCGGTCTTGGAGCGAAGCAAAAGAGTCTTTCATCCAACCCCTTCTTATTCTTTGTCTACATTCTTCCTCCACAGTCCACGCATTCTCAAATCGGAAACGCTTATTCACAAATTTCTTCAACTGAACACCCAATGATAAAAAGATGGGTAAGTGATCAGAGGAGTCGGTTTGGAGAGTTGAAACGCGTGCCATCAAGAACGAAGAGGAACATGCGGTGGTGGCTACCGCCCTATCGAGTCTCTCCCGTACCATTGCAAACTCATTTCTTCGATTTTCCCATGTGAATAGTGAGCCCTCAGCCCCCAAATCATAGAGATGACAAGCCAATAATGTCTGTCGAAATCCCTCCATCAGAGCTCGAGGATGCGTATGGCTACCTTGTTTTTCAGAAGGGAACATAATGTCGTTAAAATCGTCGATGACGCACCATGGCAAGACCGACTGGGTTTGAAGCTGTCGAAGCAAATTCCATCCCAAGTGTCTACTGTGACGTTCTGGATATCCATAAAATCCAGTTAAACGCCAACGTTTAACCCCTTCCATACTTACGATGATGTCAATATGATGTTGTGAATACCTAAGTAGCTGGGCCATATCATTTGTCTTCCATAATAAGACTAAACCCCCTCTATTTCCAACTGGGTCCACCGTAAACATGCCTGCAAAGCCCAATTTTCTTTGAAGTGGTACAATTTTGTCTCTTGAAATTTTAGTTTCCATAAGGAAAATAAAATTGGGTCTCTTATCGGACACCAGGTCCTGTAAAGCTCGAACTGTTAGGGGGTTCCCAAGCCCCCGACAGTTCCAACTTAAGGTACTCATAGATGACGGTGGGTTTCGGAAACAAAGCCCACCAAACTCAAGTTTTTTGGCCCAGATTCGATTGTATTAAGGAGCTGTTCTTCTTCCATATCCCCTTGATCCAGCACCGTTGCTTCTTGTATACGTCTCCTCTTATAGTCAACCAGCGTGATTGTATCAGTTACTGTAACTGGTAAGATTGCGTCATTAACGGGATTCACCTCCATCTCCTGTTCTGACCGAATCTGATTATGATTCCGTGATTCACTAGTGGTTTGATGAGTGTGGATGATTCGATCCCCCTGATTTGCGGCGGCATAGAAGGACTCTCCTAGATTGGTTTCCGATCTTAACCATCGTGCGCCGATCTGGTTTGGTTTTCTGGATTCTGCTTTCAGCCATGCACCATATGCAAATTTCTCACGGAGGATTTGAGGGTGTTCATAGAGAAGACGACAAAATCAATCCGTGTGTCCAACAATGCCACAGAAATAGCAGAAAGTGTTGAGTCTTTCATATTTAAAATCCAAGCATATTTTCTCCCCTTGTGGCCTTTTTACAAAAAAATTTCGTTTAAAGGGTTGTCGGATATCCATCGTCACCCGAATTCTCATGAAGTCTCGCCAAATAGGTGAGAAATTCCTTGAGTCCGATTCTAGGTATTCTCCAATATAATTGCCTGCATCAACAGCAAGTCTTTCAGACATAAATCCACTAGGAATGTTATGGATCTGAACCCATAATTCTAATCTGACCAGTTCCACTTGTCTAGGATTCTCAGTATGTTGTAATCGTCGTAGCAGAAGGATTTGTTGTTGATAGTTCCATGGACCATCTCGTAGTACTCTGTCCATGTCAAGATGATGAAAAAATTGGAAAATAAAGGCATTATTTCCAAGATCTTTGATCATCATGCCTTTAACAGGATGTCATATACTTGCTATGATCTGTTTAAAAATTGGGAAATTGATTATTTTCTCTGTTACCAATCGCCCTATGACACAGTGCTGTCATTCAGTTCCTTGAGATCGTTGTTCATCGTTGGCTGGTTCGTCGTCGTATTCTAGGGTATCCTCGTTTTCTTTGACATTCAAGCGCTGATACATCTCAGACACCAGATTATCTTCTTCAGAGCCCGTAGCCATACTTTTGTTAAATAAAAAACAAGGTTATGCAAAGAGATCAGTATGATGTAAAGGAACACTTGTTATCTAAAACAAGAGGAAGACAGTCTCGACGTAGCAAGACAGTTCGTACTAAGCATTCATTCTGAAAAACTCGATAATTTAAGAGCAACACATTGTCCCATAATCGAACTTGTAAGTCGAAACTTCGTGTGTTCCTTGAAAAGTTAAAAAATAAGTCAATTCTTATAATTTTATTAATTACGAAAATAAGAAGAAAGGAAAATAAAAAATATAATTTAAAAGTTCAATTAAGGATTTCTTTTACTGAATTTAAAAATCAAAACAAGTAGTTACTACAGAATCCAACTACGCCCTTTGATTATTTACTCTGTCATCCACTTTTTTGTACGTTAGGCTCTGGATGCTAAAAATAGTGGACATGAAAGACGATTCCTATAGCTGGGTGCGCTTTTTAACACTGTCACTTAATGACAATTAAGTTCTTCGCCTATTTACGTTGAAAATGTAGTAACGCAGCGGGACTGAAGCTAGGATTTTTTTTTTTAAATCTCGCCTTCGTTTCATATTTCAGTCTAAAGCTAAAAAGGTGAAAACGGATATAAACATCACTTTCAGTGGAAGAAAACAGAAGCCAATCACCCACACCAACTGGATGGCGTGGATTTACACTCATTAGTGTACTGTATTGTCTAGTACTTAGGATTATTGTCTGTGATGACTAGTGGACTGTGTCTGTTGGTTGATAACAACTACAGACTCTTAAGAAAAAGCGATGAGTAGGTTACTCGATTAGTCAAAGTGATTGCCTCCCACCAAATTCTAACGTCTATCTTAACACCCTCTGAAGTCCAAGATTGGGTACATATGGAATAGCCACCCAAAGCAGCCAACTTTTCATCGAACGGTTCCACAAAAGTAGTGCTTCCATTATGTTATTATAACAGTTTCTATTTTGAATTCAAACCTCACCTCATTACAAGTTCGACAGGAAATCAACCGTTGCCTTCCTTGAAGAGCCTAGTAACAAGATTACTTGTATAATGATGGCATCATAATTATCACGTATCTGGCTTCTTCTTTTTTTAAAGGGAGAACTTGCAATTATTATCTCTTAAATGTATCACAATTAAATTTTTAATGTACACAATTGTAGAAATAGATAATGAAAAAAATGTAGAAATACTCTCTGCTTTTTTGTGTACATATATACATCCATTTATTTATACACTCTAAATGTTTCTAACTAAAGTAACAAATCAACAAAATAATTCACAGTATTAATGTACATAATTTTAGCAGAAAATAAAGAATAATTACAGTGAATAGTTGACTGAATGAAGATTACGTGAATATATGTTAATATAAGTTACTAACAATTATCTATACATTACTCAATAATTAGACAAACAATTGATTCACAGTCATACCATGCGTTTAATCCAAGACAACCAAATTAAAAAGCCAATACTTCAATTTGGAGATTCGATGATGAGTCTACCATTGAAGCCATCTTAAAAGACATTGTAATAAGATTAAAGATGTATGGTCTCTTATAGTTGATAGGATCATACAGTCAGTCTCTTGTACTGGGTTAATGATTGCTTCAGACTCGTTATCAAGAAAAATAACGGAATAAAAAACGCTTCAGGCTCAGAAAAATTAAAGCTTAAATAGAAATTCTGAATTTTTCTTTGCAATTTCTGATTTCATTTTCCTACAAGAGCTAGTAAAATATCCATATACTGTTTTCCAATAGAAAGTAAATGTTTTGATTTTAAACGATTTATCATGATATTTTGCAGTTGGGTTAAATCCCTCTTCAGGTGCTTCTTTAGTCCCTGAATCCTGCTGGCAAAGGACTTATGATATAGACTAGAATGACTTTGGGGGCGTTTGGCAAATAATTTTTCAACTGTTTTTTAGTTTATTAACTAAAAGTTAACTTTTTGATCATCTTAAAAAATTATTGATATGTTTGATGAATGACTTATTGGTTACCTTGTTTAACTCTAATAAGCTGATTTTTAAAAGTTCCATAAGAGGAGCTTTTAGAGTTAACTGCTTGCCTAATGACAGTATCGCCCTTCACTTTACTCTCTACTTTTACTCTGTGTGTTTTCAAAGTTGACTTTTTTTTATCGTGCAATTATATCGTGAAGTTTGGAAGAATATAATAAAGGAGTTAATTAAACTTTTTAATTTTTATGTAATTTTATAATATTAGTTTACATTTAAAATACCATAATATTAAGTTTTTGAACATAAATAGTCACATCAAATTAATATTTTTAGTATATAACTACTATATATCGTATTTGTGTCATACTATAATTATAGATATTTGTAATTTATTAAATAATAAAATTCATACATATTATATGAAAAATACTAATATAATGTAGCTCGCTGCATCATTCATATTAATAGAGAATTTAACATTGGATTATTATTATTATTATTATTATTATTATTATTATTATTATTATTATTATTATTATTATTAT
>JANVCQ010000232.1:8192339-8204812 GCA_025531925.1 Erythroxylum plowmanianum
CCAATGACAATACAATTTCTAGTCCAATTTCTCTCCAAAATTCCAATGGCTCAAAGTAATAAATCCTAAAATCATGTGTCTAATTTTCCAGTGCCATTTGATAGTCATTTTCAGTACCGAAAATCTAATCAGTTCGTCACTTGACAATTTTTTTCCGGTCCGAAAATTTTCCCTGAAATTTTTCAGAAAAATTTCTAAAATTCTCCAAAAATGTAAAACACACAAAAATCCACTCCAATTCAATTTTCAAGCACAAAAATCCTATTTTTTCACAATAAACACATATGCCGGGAAATGTCATGAATGCATGTACAATCAAGTGAATGTGCAAAAATTTCTATTCATATGTATATAGAGGCCATATTATGCATAAACATGCCGAGGCACAAATACACACTCATACCCCGTCCCAAATTACTCTTTTACCCTTCCCATCGGTGATGGGATGTTACATAGATGCTTTAGATCTTAACTTGGTGCTATTAGAGGATAAGCTTGTTGACCTTAATGATACCAATATAAAGGCTAAAAAGGCACACCATAAGATGTGGGCAAGGTCTAATAGGTTATGTTTGAACTTTATACGAACGAAAATTGCCAGCAACATTAAGTCTACTATTCCTAGCACTAAAAATCATAATGCTAAAAAAATTTTTAAGCTTGTGGAAGATAAGTTTCGTTTTGCTGATAAGGCACTTCCAACTCACTTCCTACTGAATATGAACCATTCCACATTAATTTTAACAGATTAAATGATAAGTGGAATATTGATGAATTGTCTAGTAAGTTTATTCAGAAGGAAGCGAGATTAAAGAAACAAGGAGTTCATTCTATTAACCTAGTGGGTCAAAGAGATGGAAAGAAACTCAAACCAAAGGCTAAGAATTTTAAGAAGAAAGAACCTGCTAAAGTTCCACAGGTTGTTGATAGTGAAGGGAAGGAACAAAGTTAGATAAATGTCACTTCTACAAGAAAAAGGACAGTATCAGAAAGATTTCTTAAAACATAAGGTTTGGTTCGAAAAGAAAGGTATACGTTATGTTTTTGTATGCTTTGAATCAAACTTATCTAAAGTTCCTTCTAATACTTGGTGGTTTGATTCTGGTACCACTACTCATGTTTCCAATATTATCCAGGGATTCTTTACAATCCAAACAATAAGCCCAACTAGCAACTTTCTATTTATGGGGAAACAAATGAAGGCCCTAATTGAAGGTGTAGGAACTTACAGGTTGACATTAGATATTGGGTTTCACTTGGATCTAATGAAAGCTCTCTATGTATCTTCAATTTTTAGAAATTTAATTTCTGTTTCTAGACTTGATGTTAGTGGATATACCTTTAAGGGTGGACATGGTTGTTTCAATTTGTATAAGAATAATTCCTTTATTAGTTATATAATGCTTATGGATGCTCATTAAAACTTGATGACATTTTTTCGAAGTCCCTATTTATTGTTAATCATAATGTTGGAATGAAATTATTTTGGCAAATGAACATTCTGCTTACTTGTGACATAAGCATTTAGGTCATATATCCAAAGAGACGTTAGAAAGATTAGTAAAGAATGAGATTCTACCGAATCTATATTTTACTGATCTTGGCTTATGCGTGGAATGCATTAAAAGGTAAGCAAACCAAACATAGCAAAAAAGGAGCCACGAGAAGCAATCAGCTTTTTGAAATAATACATACTGACATTTGTGGACCTTGTGACACTCCATCCTTTAATGGAGAAAAATATTTCATCATCTTTATAAATGATTTTTCACGGTATAGATATATCTATTTGTTGCATGAAAAATCTCAAGTTGTAAATAACCTTGAGGTGTTTGTAAAAGAGGTTAAGAGATAATTATATAGAAAAGTGAAAATTATAAGATTTGATTGAAGTAGTGAGTATTATGGAAAGTATGATGAATCTGGACAGTATCCTGGTCCATCTGTTAAGTTCCTTGAAAGTCATGACAGATGTTCACAATACACTATACTAGGCACAACACAACAAAATGGTATAGTAGAAAGATGAAATAGAATACTAATGGATATGGTTAGAAGTATGATGAATAATTCCTTATTACTTAAAAGTTTGTGGATGCATGTACTTAAAATTGCTATGTATTTGTTAAATAGGGTTCCTAGTAAGGCAGTTGCTAAACCTCCTTTCGAGTTTTGAACTGGAAAGAAACTTAGTTTAAGACACTTGCATTTTTGGGGTTGTCATTTCTATAATCCATATGAAAGAAAATTAGATTCTTAAATAGTTAGTGGTCAATTTATAGGTTACCTAGAGAAACCCAAATGGTATAGGTTTTATTGTCAGGACCATAGTTCTAAAATTGTTGAAATAGCCAATGAAAAATTTTAAAATCAAATTGTGGATGTTAATGAAATAGGGTTGATGTTCTATTACCCATAAATTTTCTTAAACCCATAACCATAACAAATGTTTTTCCTACTTTAAAAAATCAAAATAATCAAGAACAACATTTGGATAATGAAGAAGCACTCCATGAAGAACCCAACTTACCACCAACTCATACAAATAAACCAGTTAGTATAGCTTTAAATAAACCTGTAAGGGTTAGAAGGTTGGCTATTTCTGATAATTAAGTGGTTTATTTATAAGAGTCAGATTTTGATTGTGGTATTGATAATGATCCTATTTTGTTTTCATAAGTAATAGGTAATGATAAGTCTAAAAGATGGATTGATGCTATGAAAGAAGAGTTGAAATTAATATCTCAAAATAATGTTTATGATCTTATAGACTTGCCAGAAGGTTCTAAACAAGTTGCTGTAAGTGGGTCTTTAAGACCAAATGAGACTCGAATGGCAATATTAAAAGATATAAAGCTAAACTTGTTGCAAAGGTTAAACTCAGAAAGATGACATTGATTATAAGAAGGCCTTTTCACCTGTCTCAAAGAAAGATTCATTGAGAATACTTTTAACATTAGTGACTCAATTTGATTTAGAGTTACATCAGATAGACATGAAAATAACCTTTCCGAATGGGGATCTTAAGGAAGAAGTTTATATGGATCAAATTGAAGGTTTTTCCATTGAAGGTAAAGAAAGTATGGTGTTTAGATTGAAGAAGTCAATATATAGACTTAAACAAACTTTTATGAAATGGTATATTAAGTTCAATACAACATTACTTCTTTTGATTTTGAGGAAATCACTGTTGATGAGTGTATCTACTAGAAGATTAGCAGGAGTAAGTTTATAATTTTAGTTTTGTATGTTGATAACATTTTGTTTATTGCTAATGACTTGGGTTTGTTACATAAGACTAAAGAATTTCTTTATAAGAATTTTGAAATGAAAAATATGGGAGATGCATCCTATGTGATTGGAATTTCGATATTCTATAAGAGATCAGAAGGATTATTAGGATTAGCTCAAAAAGTCTATATTGAGAAAGTTCTTGAGAAATTTAACGCGAGTAAGTGCTCAATAGGTGTAGTCCCTGCTTAAAAGGGAGATAAGTTTATTCTTATGAAATGTCCAAAGAATGATGTGGAATGTAAGGAAATGGAAACAATATGTGTCTATTGTGGGCAGTTTAATGTTCCTACGAACTTGTACTAGACCTGACATCAATTTTGTGGTAAGGATGTTAGGTAGATATTAAAGTAATCCTGGTATTGATCATTGGAAGGCTGCAAAGAAAGTATTGAGATATCTTTAAGGAACAAAAGATTGCATGCTCGCTTATAGGAGGTATGATCATTTAGAAGTGATTGAATATTCAGATTAAGATTTTGCTAGGTGTGTTAATAGTAGAAAGTCAACATTTAGTCATTTGTTCCTATTAGCTGAAGGAGCAATCTCATGGAAAAGTGTCAAACAACCTATCATTGCTTTATCCACTATGAAAGCAGAATTTGTAGTTTGTTATGAGGCTACAATTCATGCATTATGGCTGCGGAACTTTGTTTCAAGACTTAATGTTGTCGACACAATAAGCAAGCTGTTAAATTTTATTGTAATAATTATACAATAGTTTTCTTCTCTGAAAATGACAAATACCCCAGAAGCACAAGACACATGGAATTAAAGTATTTTATTATTAAAGAGAATATTTAGAAACAAAGAGTGCATATAGAACATATTAGGATGGATCTCATAGTAGTAAATCCTCTAATTAAGGGCTTACAACTAAAGACATTCAAAGAACATGTGATTAGGATGGGTCTTAGTTGTATTGATAATTGATAATAGTGTTTGGTAATGATGGTTTAGCACTCTTGAACTCAATAATAATATGTTTTTAAAACTTATATTTCTTATTCATTATGTTTATGTATACATAATTGTTATATGAAATTTGTATGTATTTTCATAACAATTCTGTGGATTGTATGATGTTTATATACAACTTATGAACCTAAACATAATAAGTTCTTAATGTAGTGGTATATGGAAGGGAGAATACAACTATACTGTGTATGACTGCCATAACTCAATTATAATGTGTATGATTGCCATAACTCACATTACGTGATTTGTTATATTGAGGTGCTTATGATGTTAACGATTTATAAGATTTTTATTTTGTTAGTCTTATATTATACTATTAAGTGTAATAATGAAACATCCGGCAAATTAAGAGAATGCAAGAAATATGACATGATGTTATGACCTAAATTTTCTATAGGCCCATATTAAACTTGGTTTAGTAATAGTATATTAAATCTTGATCATTAATTTAGTACTTAATAGATGTTCAAGATTTAATGTCAACAAAGAAATGTATATAAACTAATAATCTCTCTATCCTAATAAAGTACGAATAAAATACATAACAAAGGTATTTGCATATTTGGCTATCCATTAAGCTATCTGATATAGAAAGAGGGTTCAATGGGAGAAACAATTAATGGATCTTGTCTACAGTTCGACTTTGTTAAGTATCATCTATATTGACAACTTGCTATTTATTGCAACATTCATTCATTGCAATTCACAACCTTTAGTTTTGTCTCTATATATTTTTTCAATACTAGCATTGGAAACTGACATCAAATCAATAATGATAAGGAAATATTAGAATATGTAAATATATATTTAAGCATAAGTCTATTTGTAGGTGTTAAAGATTAACAAACCTGAACTGATGACTCATTGTTGTTTGAGGCTGAATGAATTTGTGTATGACTAATTTCATTAATGGCTGAGATAAAATGTTGTTGTTGACTAGGAATTGAATTGATGACACCAACTGATTGATCTGGTTGAAATTGCAGATCCCTCTGTTCTATAATTTCCATAGCTATCACCTTTTTCCTTTTGTTTCTACCAGGTGCTATTATATTGGATATCTAAAAAATGATCAATTTTAGTAACATTACAAGACATCCAATCATCATTATCAACATACATTCAATCATCAATAATACACATTAACATAAGTTAACCATCAACAATACGCATTAATGTAAGTCAATCATCAACAATATGTATTGGCATAAGTCGATCATCAACAATACGCATTAGCATAAGTAAGCATCAACAATATACATTAACATAAGTTAAGCATTAACAATACACAATAGCATAAGTTAATCATCGACAATACGCATCATCATAAGTCAATCATCAACAATACGCATTGGCATAAATGTTACCAGCATTACATTTGAGACAATATAAACAACACTTTCATGATACCTTCAATCATCATATTAAAGATCTTGGAAATCATCATCATTATTTGCATTATGATTAAACTCTTCATTGCTATTACATTTAGCCAAAGTATCATCATTGTCATAGAATTCATCCTCAGTATAGTCTTCATCTCTTTCTAAAATAAGAATGGCTCATACGTCATTTACTTCTAGTATATTAAGATCAACTTCTCTCCTATGGAATGATGATAGATTTGCAGCTTTTACTTATAAGGATCCATTATTTAGCTCTAATTCATTCTCTCGATATACTTCATCACCATCCTCACCCATTGGTCATTTTCCCTTTCACAAATATCAAAAAGATTTTGGTGTTGAAACTTTTGAACAACTTTCCAATTGCTGCCCAGTATGGTGTCGTTCATGTAGAATACTTGCTTCACTTAACTTGTAAACACAACAAGTTCATTATCATACCATGTGTTACTAACAATGATGCTAGTAATATTGCCATTCACTTTTATGTTTATATCTTTGTCACCGAGATTAATCCATTTACACTTAAAAAGAATAAATTTTTATCCTTGATGTAATGTAACTCTATTATTTATTAGATGACACCGTAAAAGTCAATAAAATAGTTGTTATGCTATCCCTAACAATAACCCTATAATTTTGGCTTCTAAGTCGATTATTATGATCTTTTATGTGAAATCTAAGTCCATTAATAATGCAACTAGCTAGTATTTGGTAAAAGTATCATCATTGTCATATAATTCATCCTTAATATAGTCTTCATCTCTTTCTATGACAAGATTGACTTGTACTTCATTTGCCTATAGTATATTGGCATCAACATCACAACTTTGGCTTCTAATTCGACTGTCATAATCTTTTATATGAAATCTAACTCCATTAACAACGTAATATGTATATTTTTCCCACATATATGACGCCCACATGCTAAAGCATATAATGTTGTCATCACCTCTGGCAATTTATGGTTATGTAATGGTATCATCTGTAGAAAAAAATATAATTAGAAGTTTACGTCACCAACAATTTTCATTTGTTCCTACTAGTCCATGAATAACTTAGTCAAGTCCTAAACCATGATGGCAACTTAATCGTATGTCTTTAACATTAATAATCAATTTGCTTATAATCTCATCTTTGTGCTCTCTATTTTAAAAAGTAAATAGACGTTAAAAAAGACAGGTTGAAAGCTAAATTTAAATATTAAATAATGAATGAGAAGTAATATATACACTCCATATATAAATTAACTTCCTCACAATTGTTCAAAATATACCAATGGACAATTTTGAGTTTGTCTTTATTTAACTTCACATATTTTCTTGTTCTAATTGGCCTTAATTTTTGGGAAAAAATCGATGAACCACCATCTTGATCAAAATCAAAGTTACATTCTTCTCTATTAAAACTTATATCGATGTCATTTTAGGACATAGAACAAAATGTCGAGCATTCACTTAATATATAAACCTCTATAATAGACCCTTCAGGTTGAGCTTTATTACGCACATAGATCTTAAGAGAGCTAAAAACCTAAAAAAAGTATAAAACATTAACAACTGCTACTAAAGAAAGAACAAAAAATAGAAGTTAATATAAATTACCGTTTAATCAAGAACTTCCATCGAAATTGAACCAGTCCATAAAGTTTTGCTTTATACTGTAAGTGAATTGCCAAATACACCATAACATCAAAAAAAGATGGGGCAAAACTAGTTCAAGCTTAAATAAAATCAAATTTATGTCTTTTTTATCATATTTTCAAGTTTTTCTAATTTTAGTGTCTTACAACATCATTTCTTAGAAAACTCACTCAATTGTGCCAAAGTTATAGACGCATCCTTTAGCAAACACATATTAATTATTGTAGAAGGACATGACAATCATGACTTTTTAATCCCAAAACTTTTCCCTCATTATCATTGACACAATAGACCATATTAGATGCCTATCCATTAGGAAACTTAACAGGTTTAAGAAATTGACAAAAAGTTTACTTCTTTTTTGACATGTTGTAACTTACAAGTGGAATCATGTATAACTTGTCATCTCATTTTTAAAATGCAAATCTTTTCTTATATTCATGTCTTTCGATTTACCATCAATTCCTATCAAAGTACCCAAAATATTCTCACAAATATTTTTTAATATACATGACATCAAGATTATGTCATGTATATTAAAAAATGCAAGTCTAATTTAGCCTTAATTGTGTCTTTCGATTTACCATCAATTCCCATCAAAGTACCAAAAATATTCTCACAAATATTTTTTAATATACATGACATCAAGATTATGTCTCAATAGCAAATCCTTTCAATATGGCAAATTGAAAAATAGGTTTTTTTTAATTCCAATTAAGATCAAGAAAACTTTGCTTTTTCTTTCTATTATTTGGGTGTTTGTTAAGTGTAAACTTCGACAAATGTGATAGATGACCAACTACATCATCACCAGACCAGTGCCAAGGAGCTTCTCTATGTTTTGCTTTTCATTAAACAATTTGTTTATTTTCCATCTATGGCATTGTTCCAAGTAATGGCGTTGTCTCATATAACATATTTTAATTCGTAGCCTTATTGAATGAGTTTGATGGTTACACACAGGATAAACCATATACTTTTTAATACTTCATCCAGATAAATTGACATAAGTTATAAAATCATTTATAGTCAATAAAATAACTACATGCATTCTAAAATTTTTGCATTTAACAATATCATAAAATTTCTAACCCAACCTCCCAAAGATTCTTTAAATGATCAATCATTGGTTGCATGTATACATAGATATCCTTACCAAAAGCAATAGGTCCTGGAATAAGTAAAGAAAATAACAAAAAGGCTCCTTCATATACTTCTATGAGGCAAATTGTATGGCATAAGAATTATCGACCTCATGTTGTAAGAAGTACTTATATTATCAAATGGATTAAATCCATTAAAGGCTAAACTAAGTTGAACATTATGACAATCTTCTGCAAACTATGGAAACTTTTCATTAAAGGTTTCTATGCCTTTGAGTTTGTTGGATGACATAAAAAGCCTTTGTAGTTATGGTTTAATTGGGAAGTATCTCAAGATTTTGTAGGATATCTTTTTTTCCTTTTCCATCATCCACTTACTACCTTAATGTACCATAAATGGGAAATTCTTCAAGATCTTTACTGTCCTTCCAAAATATAAAACAATCATACTTATAAGCATAAATTGATATATATCCTAATCCAAAGTCTAACAACTTTTTTGCTTCACGGCTTCACAGTAAGATTTGGGCAATTTATAGCCAATTGGCAATGCACCACTGAGCAAATCAATCAATATGTCAAAATATTTGTTACTCTACCTATTATATACCTTCAAGTGTAACAACTTCACAACAAAGGATAGCTGTGAGAAATTCAAACACCTTGGTTATAATTCTTTTTGAGTAACTTTCAATAACTTTTCAAAATTATCTTCTGTAATACTACCAAGTGTATTAGGCAAACTAGTATCATTCATAGTCTTCAAATAATTCCCCAAATCCTCTAACATCTCTCTAATCCTAGCATTAACATATCCATTAATATCTATATCATCTACATCATTATTGTTACCACCATCATCATCTGTATCACCACTTATAGCATTACTTACTTCAGAATATTTGCCATGATAAATCCATGGAATATAGAATTTATCTATGCCTCGGATTAGCAAGTGATTATATACCACATCTTGACTTTGAATGTTAAAATTTAAGCAATCTATGCATGAACAATGAATTTCAAATTGTAAACCATTTGATCTTTTACAAATTTTACGAAACTATCAATCCTTCTAAGTATTAAGTAAACTATTTCTGATGAGACATCCAACTTTTTTCCATGTAGTTATATAATTAAAAGTAAATTATTGAATTACTAAAAGCAATTTAAGTTATAAATAACATAATGATAAATCAATTTCAATTGACATACCAAGTTTAAATTATACCAAAGAATGAAATTGAGCATGCTAAGAATAGCAAGCATGACCACATCTCAATAGCCACATATATAAGTAGTGAGTTTTAAACCTACCTTTGAATTTTAAAGCAATATTTGTAAGATTTGATTCAATGTAACCTTTAATTTTTATAAGCTTCAGCACCTCTTTTTCGACTGCATTTGTAAATAAACTATTGATATCATGATTCTTAAAAAGAATATCAGAGAGCACCAAATTTTTTCACAACACCACTATCAAATAATGAATGACATACCATGTACACTATTTAGTCATTCTATTGACAACATTAGGATCAAGTAAAAGAATATAACTTTGATTGTCATACATTATCTTTCATTCAAATATTTGAATGTTCTTTTCACATATGACACACTTCTAAGATTATTAATTGAATGTTTTTTTCACATCTGACACACTTCTAAGATTATTAATGGACATCAATAAGTTAGCATAACTGGTTGAAGTTGCGTTTATAACCTACTTGCATAAGAAAAGAAAGTTTCTATTACACACAAAATCAGTATTTTTATACGTTGTCTATTCAAAATATTCATCACAACCTATATAAATACACTACCAAATTATTCAACATATACCATATAACTTTTTTAAGTCTTTTATCATCAAATGTAATATAAAGATGCTTATTAATAATGGTAAAGTTTAATACTTCTCTTTATGGTTGGGATCAATCCACACATTATTTTTGAACATAGGTATAAAAATAATGCATAGATTGATGATAAATTTGCAAAACTTAAGCTATTGACTTGATCTATGTCTAAAAAAGTTCAATGATACATGATAATGGTGTTTGACTTTTAAGTATATCATTCTAGAGTAGAGAAAAAGCAAGTTAGGCCCACCTACATAAGATATTTAACTCATGGGAAAGAATGTAACAAGTTTTTGGTCTCTAAGATGGATAAAACAATTTGGTACTCAATCCCATAAACATATTGGAAAAATCTAGCCAAGGATCATGCCCAGTAAACAAAAGTAACAAGGAAAGGAATAAGTGTTTGATCTTTATAATCCATACCTTAAATATTTATTTTTTGGAGTTCATAGTACGTATTATACAACTTAAAACAATGTATAATGAGTTTTAAACAAAGTTAAAGTTGTTCTATATGAAAGAATACGATCCTTAAATGAATTAGAACTCTACTTATATAATTGAATTACAACGCTATTTCTAGTAGAAACATTTATACGAAAGAGGCTTCATAAATGCAAAAGTAAAAAGTATGCATTTATTAATTCATTTTATTAACATTATCTTTACATACTTAACATGTTTTATCATTTGCTTACTTTATTCCTGACACTTTAATTATTAGTTTAGTAGTTCTCAAGCCAATGTCAATCCGGATCAACATGATGTCAACATTAATATAAAAATAGTATCATAACATAGTGATATATATTGAGTAAGAAAATTATCCCAGAAAGCTATAAGAAATCAAAATGATTAATTGTTCATTTTAACTGTTAATTAACCAAAGTTTCTAGAATCCTCACTACACTTTAACTATCCATAATTTTGGCTTGGTCCATCCCTTAACCTTCTTACAAGATGCATATTGATCTCTTTTTTTTTTGTTTTTCTTTGAGTGTTAAAATTTTAGGAGCATTTTTATTACCTAAAAACTAAATTTCTACATACAACTCAAATAATTAACAAATTGGCCAATTAAGCTTTTCCTACTTATTATTCTGTCTGGATAGCAAAAAAAAATTTCCAGCTTGTTGAGGATGAAGTGAAAAGCTAAAACAATCTCATATTCATGAAGTAAACAAGCTTATCTAGTGTCTAGAATTAGGACACTTAAGACATCAGTAAATCATGCAAGCCTCAACTTGTTCCTTTTCAACGTGATTACTTGATATAATCACAGAGGCCAAATCTTTCTGCTCTATGGTATATCAAACTAGTCGCTTTAATATGTGTACAAGTCCAATACACTATGTACAGTTATTATGGAAATGAATTATCTAGAAATCCAATACCCTTGTATGGAGATGAAGACAAAGACACACACTGGCGACAAAGATGAAGACGAAGTTGGAACTCGGACACCGAATTGGAAGAGAGTTAATCACAACTAGGAAGACAAAGATAGGACAAAAATGACATTTTCGTACTATCTTTGGGTAATTAGGTTTTCAA
This sequence comes from Erythroxylum plowmanianum, assembly GCA_025531925.1. Classification (NCBI taxonomy): domain Eukaryota; kingdom Viridiplantae; phylum Streptophyta; class Magnoliopsida; order Malpighiales; family Erythroxylaceae; genus Erythroxylum; species Erythroxylum plowmanianum. The sequence goes on from JANVCQ010000232.1 coordinate 8,204,180, forward strand.
TTTGATAAAACGACATTGCTTTGGAGACATTTGGCAACGAATACAAAAATGTTACCAAAAGGTCACACTTTTCCAATGATTTATAAAATTATCTCCAAAATGGGTAACCATTTGGCGACAATAAAGCGTCATCAAAGGGAAACGTTGTTAAAGGTTTCACATTTGGTGACGAATTCTGAAATCATCACAAAACTTACCTTTGACGAAGATTTTAGCCAAAAGGTCTACCTTTGGCAACGATTTTAGTGAAGTGTCGCCAAATTCTAGACCTATATATTATAGAAATTATATATATAAGCTACTGTCAGAAATAACATGGATAAAATTCAATATTTGGATAACAGATAAATATAAATAAGACAATTTTGCAATTGAGGGCTCTTGAAATAGTAAATAAGGAGTATTAGATAGGTGATCTTGAAGAAAACCGGTAAAGTTTTCAAACTCATTACTTTTAGGAAAATTATTAGAAACAAAAGGGAGTGGATTTAGAACTTTGGAGAAACAAAAGGAAGTTATTAATAAAGTAACTCATACATAATGTTATTATAATACGCTATTATGATAACTTTTCTAAAGTATTATTATTTTACATTTATTAAAGTAACTCATATAAAGTGTTATTAATTTACA
>JANVCQ010000232.1:8204912-8232087 GCA_025531925.1 Erythroxylum plowmanianum
GTTACTAGTACCAGTATGCATGGACAGTCCTAAGTCATTCCGATTCATCTCATCCTATGCCAAAATTTACTATTTTACCCTTCCAGCAGGGGGTGGGATGTTACAGGCACTTTAGTGACAATAGGAGTCTTCGTAGGTTTGCAGTCCAAAAAACTAGTCTTTGTCAAGCTATCCAGAGTATATTTGTGTTGACAAAGATGAATGCCAGAGGAAGTACGGGCCACTTCAAGACCAAGGAAGTACTTTAAGTCACCCAGATCCTTGATCCGAAAAGAAGAATCCAAGAAATCCTTAACCCGTGCAAATTCAGTCATGTTATCACCAGTTAAAATAACATCATCAACGTAAACCAGCAAAGCTGTGAAAGAGACGGCATCCTTCTTGACAAACAAGGAAAAATCAGATGTGGATTGAACATAGCCAAGAGAAAGAAGAGCAGAGGTAAGCTTGGAAAACCACTGTCGACTGGCTTGCTTAAGCCCATACAAATATTTCTGTAACTTATAAACGGAAGAAGAACCAGAAGATTCAAAACCAGGAGGTAAAGCCATATACACTTCCTCATGGAGATCACCATGCAGAAACGCATTGTTAACATCAAGTTGATGCAGAAACCAATTCTTAGAAGCAGCAAGAGCAAGCAAAAGACGAACAGTAGTAATCTTGGCCACAGGAGAAAAGATATCAAAGTAATCGACTCCCTTTGTTTGGGTGTAGCCCTTGGCAACCAATCGAGCTTTGTAACGCTCAATAGAACCATCTGCGCGATGTTTAATCCTGTAAACCCATTTACAACCAATGACAGTCTTGCCAGGAGGTAAATCCATAATGATCCATGTGTTATTTTGCTCAAGAGCAGATATTTCAGCCTGCATTGCTTCCCTCCAATGGGAATATTTACTAGCTTCGAAATAAGTCTTAGGTTCCTTAGATGCAGTTATAGCAAGGGTAAAGTGCAAATGAGATGAAGAAAGATTAGAATAAGAAATAGAAGAGGACAAAGGATGTGGTGTAGAATGACTACGAAGATGATTGGCATCAGCAGAACATAGGTAACAATGGCATCCATCGAAACGAGAAGGAAACTTTCGAGTATGAGAAGGTCGTGAAGATGGCAAGGAAGAAGCTGGTAAAGAAGAAGGTTGAGGAGGAGGGTTTGGAGATGGGAGTGATGGAGAAGACGGGGAATCATAGAGGAGAGAGGAATCAAAAAATAAAGATGGAATAGAAGAGGAAATAGGTGATTGAGAAAAGGGAAAAATAGATTCGTGAAAAGTAACATTACGAGAAATGAATATAGCATGGGAAGAAAGGTCAAAAAGAACATAGCCCTTGATATTTGGTTGAAAACCTAGAAAAATACATTCACGAGCTCTGGTATCAAACTTGTGTCGATGAGCATGAAGAGTAGTGGCAAAATTGAGACAACCAAACACCTTTAAATTCTGAAAATTAGGTTTGGTGTTGTAAAGTTTCTCAAAAGGAGTAAAGTTGGCCAAAAGAGGTGTGGGAGTGCGATTGATGAGAAAAACAGAATGAAGAACAGCATAACCCCAAAAATGCTCAGGTAAGTGAGAATGAAATAACAAGGCTCGAGACACATTAAGAATATGTTGATGTTTTCTTTCAACGGTGCCATTTTGTTGTGGGGTTTCAACACATGATTTTTGATGAAGAATACCTTTAGAAGCATAGAAAGCTGGTAAGTCAAACTCAGAACCATTATCACTGCGAATTACTTTGATTTTGGTGGCAAACTGAGTTTCAATAAGAGTGTAAAAATTCTGAATGTGTGTACGAGCTTCAGACTTGGATTTCATAAGAATTATCCATGTAAAATGACTAAAATCATCAACAATAGTAAAAAAATAACGATGACCAGTAAGAGAAACAATAGGATTGGGTCCCCATATATCAATATGAACAAGATCAAAAATTTTATTTGATACGGAAGTGCTTACAGGAAATGAGGTTTTCTTTTATTTTGCCAAATGACAGGCTTTACAAGCAGAATTATCAGTGAAAGACAAAGAAGAAATATAAGAAGACATTAACCTCAGTTTGGAATTGGAAAGGTGATCAAGACGATGATGCCAAAGGTTAGAGGAAGCAGTAATAGTAGATAAGGCTGTAGGAGGAGAAACAGAGAAAGTTTGTACTCGAGAGTCCAAAATGTATAAACCATTGAAAACTTTAGCTGTACCAATCATCTTCATAGATGGTAGGGCCTGTATAGAGCAGTGAGAATGATAAAAAATAAAAGAACAAGACAAAACATTAGTCAACTTGGGAATAGAAAACAAATTAAAGGTAAATTGGGGTATATAAAGAACATTGGTAAGGTAAAGGCTGTTGCTGAAAATGACAGTACCTGAGTACTGAGCACATACTTTAGAGCCATTGGGAAGAGTGACATTAATGGGTTGAATTTGTGTGTAAGAAGAAAAAAATGACAGAGAGTGTGTGATGTGATCAATGGCTCCAGTATCGAGTATCCAACAGTGAGAAGAAAAAGAATTACCTTCAGTTAAAGGTGGAGTAGAAGACACGGCAGTCAAAGGTGGAGTAGAAGACACGGTAAGTACTTGATTGGTAACATGAGGCTGAGAGTGAGTAGTGGAAGACGGAAGCAAGGCAAGCAACTGTTGTAACTGCTCTTGAGTTAAACTAACACAAGGATCAGATGGTAAGTCGACAGTAGACTGCGAAGAGTCAAGGGACTGGGCAACATGATCATCAAACATGTTATGGGCACAAGAAATCTGCCCACGAGACCCGTAACCAAGTGGCAAGCCATGCTTTTCATAGCAAGTGTCAATAGTGTGCCTGTATTTACCACAAAAGGTGCAGTAACGGGAATCAACAGAAGACCGAGCTTGAGATTTCTTGGAAGAATGCTGAGAATTCTGGCGAACAGTGTTGCTAACAAACACTTGAGAAGAATCAGCTGATAACTGTCGTTCTTGTTGAATAACCAAAGAAAAAGCTTTGGTGATCGAAGGCAAGGGATCCATCAACATAATCTGAGATCGAACAGCAGTGAAACGATCATGTAATCCTTTGAGAAAACGAATCACATAATCATTATCATGATATTTCCGAAAAATAGCAATTGCACCACAAGAACAAGAAGTGCAACAAGAACACGAGGGAATTGGCCGAAAATGCAACAATTCATCCCAAAGAATCTTGAGTTCAGTGAAGTAATCAGTGACCGAACGATCATCTTGTTTGAAGGCCGAGATTTCATCTTGCAGATCGGAAATGCGAAAAATATCTCCCTGAGAAAAACATTAATGGAGATCGCGCCAGATCTCATAAGCGAAATCAATCCAAAGCACATTGGTTGTGATCGAAGATGAGATAGAGTGATGCAACCAAGAAATCACCATTGTATTGCAGCGTTCCCAAGCAGAAAACAACGGATCATTGACAGATGGAGCTTTGATGGAACCATCAACGAACCTAAACTTGTTCTTGGTCGTAAGAGCCATTTTCATTACTCGAGACCAAGAATGGTAATTTGAGCTCGTCAAAGCTGGAGAAACGAGAACCAAAGCTGGATTTTCATTAGGATGAAGGTAATATGGGCTGGAAGGGAGAGTAGGATCATCATGCGCCATTAACAATCAAGAAAGATAAAGATCAAGAAAAGTAAAGAAGGAAAGACAAAACAGAGTAGTTGGCAAGCGGAAAACTAAAAGTAAAAGTGATCTCTGATACCATGTAGAAAACGTATTTTGGGAATTGTAAAGCTTGGCTTTATTAGCAACTAATGAAAGTATTTATATACAGTGTTCACAGAAGTAGAAACGAACTAACTGTAATTATCTAACAAACTAAGAATAAATAAACTACCAAAACTAATATAGCTAAGAATGTATATCCAATGTCTCTTGCCTACTACTTTTATCCAACTCAAGAATTGGTTATTTTAACTAATAGGATCTCAAACCGACATCTTCAAGACATATGTAGTAAAGGATGACGCTAAACTCATTTGGTTGTCATGCAAATGGCTGATTGCCGTCATGTATAGACATTAATATGCTAAATATTCAATTTTGTTCAGAGCATGGGGGTGCAATTTATTAATGCACATGGATGGAGCTTGTTAATATCAACGATATTCGTCTTGGTTGCAACAAACTAATATATGTATTGAGCCACTGCAACAAAATTTGGCTTCTCTCTAAGATAGATTAGACGTGTTCCATTCGTGCACATGAATTAAACAAAACAAAAGATCTATTTTCAATTGACGCACAGACATACAAAACAAGAACAGTGCCTTTCTAACCGAGGCAGATTGTCCAAGAGGATAATACAAAGTATCATTCAACATGGCAGTTGATCCTCGTCAAGACATTTACAATGGTAAAATCAAGACGAACACAACATTAAGGGCAATGAAGAGCACTTGAAGGCGGTGAATTGCATCGAAGTAATTACCTTTATATATTTTTAATTCAACTTGTTACTGGAACTATTTTGTTTGGTACCTTCTGGAGGATTAAAGAACATATATAATGCACCACATGACACCCATAAGCTTTATCATGGAGACTCCATTATGTTTAGATTGGTTTGATGTTAGCTTTTAACGTCCAATCTAATTAAATCAAATCATTAGGAAATCGAAAAGAAACTTTTATGGTTACAATGATCGAATCCTAATGTGCCGCATCAGAGATATTCAACTCATTGTACAGGTTACTATACCGTACCGGTCAGTATTCTTAATATCTACTAGTATTTTACCGGACAAATAGGTGAAATGAAAAAAATGAGAACCAAATTAAAAGAAACAAAATATTATATCCTACTGCTAACTCTAACTCAAGCAGCGGCCACCCTTAATCCTAAATCCTCAGCTTCTCTTACTCTCAATCTCCCTCTGTCAACTGTTGTGGCCAGTAGACTCCAACGTCTCGTCATCGCAAGTCGCCACTCGCCAGTTCTCTGTTGTCTTTCGTCTGTCACGGTGTCACTCGCTAGCGCTCCAACCTTTGTCCCCGCCGCCGCCACTACTAGCTTTAGACTCTGTCCGTTGTAGCGTCGCTAGTCACCACTCTAGTCTCTCGCCCGCCAACTTCCTGTCCCTACTCCAACAGCTCCACGCCTCCACTCCACCTAAGTTGATAAAAATTAAAATGTTACGCATTAGTGGTCCTCGAGCTCAAGCCGTTGTTCGAGGCCTCGGCTTTGCTTTTTCCTTTCGGGTAGAAGCCGTTGGTTTCTCAAGAGGGATCTGGCTCCTCTGGAAAGCCAACCTCCAACTTTCTATCCTGCTAGCTCATCGCCAATTTATCCATACCCAAATTTAGTATGCCAACGCCACTTTCAATTTTACTGCAGTTTATGCTAGCCCGCACAGCTCTACCTAAAATTCCCTCTGGCCTATTTTAACTTGGATTAGCAGTCTTACTAGCCATCCCTGACTAGTTGGCGAAGATTTTAATGCCAAACTTTATTTTGCTGATAAACGAGGGGGCTCTAGCACTTCGAGGGTTGTTAATCCTCGCTTTCAAAATTGGGTTCATACCTACAGTCTTCACGACCTGGGGTATGTTGGCTCCAAATATACTTGGTGTTGGGGCATAGTTCACGCCAGGCTGGATAGGGCCTTCGGCTCGTCGTCTTGGCTTCTCAAATTTCCTCATACTGTGAACCACCACCTTCCCTTTTTGGGATCGGATCACCGCCCCCTCCTTATCCACCTTCACCGCCCTCCCCCCAGGCCTCCTGGCTTACCCACTTTTTGCTTCCTAAATGCTTGGCTTACTCATCCAGAGTTCCCGGAGGTGGTCACCCAGCATTGGCGACCCACTGTGGACTCGAAGAGTACCTCGCTCTCCGCGCTTTCTTCCCACCTCCAAAGTTGGAATCGGTCCACCTTCGATCACATTTTTCATCGGAAAAAACGGCTGTTAGCTCGGCATCAAGGCATCCAACGTGTTATGACTCCGACCAATTTGGATGACCTTTCAGCCTTAGAGGAGCACTTGGGTCGGGAATTGCTTCAGGTACTAAGTGAAGAGGAGCTCTATTGGCTCCAAAAAGCCCGATGTAATTGACTTTCCCAGGGCAACCGAAACACTCAGTTCTACCATACCCTCACGCATTCTAAGCGGAAGCGCCTTCCAGATTACGAGCCTCAAGGACCCCCACGGCAACTTGATCTCCGACCCAATCCTCCTGGGTCATCTCGCACGGGACTTCTTTCTCTCTCTGTACACTCAGGATGATGGGCCTTCCCCCCGTTATCCGATCTCGGGAGCATTCCCTCTCCTCTCGTCTGACCGCCTTCTTTCACTCCAACAACCTATTCATGGTCAGGAAATCCGGGCTGCTGTGTTCGCCATGAACCCGAATAAAGCCCCAGACCCTGATGGTTTTAGAGCCCTATTCTTCCAGAGGCAATGGGGCCAAGTAGGGCCTGCAGTGACGGAGTTTGTCCAGCGTGTCTTCCGTCTGGAGCTTTGGGATTTTGGCTTAAATCACACCACCCTTGTCCTCATTCCCAAAGTTCCCTCCCCTCAGTCAATTGCTCAGTTCAGGCCCATCAGCCTCTACAATGTCCTGTACAAACTCATCTCCAAGGTCCTGGTCAACCGACTGAAACTTCATATGGACTGGCTAGTTCGAGCACCCCAATGTAGCTTCATCCCGGGTAGGCAAACCACCGACAATATTATTATTGCCCAGGAAATCATCCACTCCATGCGCAAAAAGAAGGGGAAGACTGGACTTTTGGCCATCAAAGTGGACCTCGAAAAAGCCTATGACCGATTCCGTTAGGATTTCCTTCAACAAACCCTCTTGGACATAGGACTACCGCAGCATCTCATCTTGCTCATTATGAAGTGTGTCTCTTCGGCTACCTTACAGGTAGCTTGGCAGGGCAACTTAACTGCCCCGTTCCAACCCTCCTGAGGCCTTAGGCAGGGCGACCCGCTGTCTCCTTATCTGTTTGTCCTCTGCATGGAGCGTCTAGGTCATTTGATTATGGACCAGGTGGCCACGGGCGCTTGGCGACCGATTAAACTTTCCCCTACGGGCCCTTTGCTCTCGCATCTGTTTTTTGCAGATGACCTAGTCCTCTTTTTGGAGGCCACAGAGACGCAAGCTCGGGTCATCGCCCGCATGTTGGACACGTTCTGTCAGGCCTCTGGCCAGAACGTCAACATGGCGAAAACTCGCATCTTTTTCTCTTCCAACGTTTCCCCCGCTCTCGCTCGTCAGATCAGCCAGGACCTACATGTCACTCATGCCGCTCTCACTCCCCCTGCTCCATGAGCACTCCTCTCGTTGCATTTACCAGCACCTCATTGACTCCACGCTTTAGCAGCTAGTCGGCTGGAAGGCCCGGACTCTCTCTCTGGCCGGTAGAGTCACCCTTACCCAATCGGTGCTTACGGCCCTGCCTATGTACACAATGCATACGGTTCGCCTCCCGCGACAACTCTGCGACGACTTGGAACGCCTCACGCATGATTTTCTTTGGAGTTCAGCGGGTGACTGTCGAAACCTGCACCTCGTTGATTGGGACACCATTTGTCGCCCCAAGAGCAAAGGGGGTCTGGGCATTAAAAGGGTTCGCTCCTCCAATGATGCGCTTTTGGCAAAATTGGGATGGGCGTTACTTACCCGGCCCCAGGCTTTTTGGGTTCAGGTCCTCTGCGCCAAATATCGCTTCGAACCCCACAATCTTCCTCCTTCCATCGCTCGGCGGGGGGCCTCGAGCACCTGGAGGGGTATTGCTGCCACATGGCCGGTTGTATGTCAGGGCCTTCACTGGCGCCTGGGAAATGGCCACTGGATTCGATTCTGATTGGACAACTGGGTCACGGATTAGGGCCCTCTTATTGATGTGGCTTCGTTCCCCATCCCTAGCAGTCTCCTCTCCTCCTGTGTTGCTGACTTCCAGCATGCCGATGGTACGTGGAAGTGGCATTTATTTCAACACTTTCTCCCCTCTTCCGTTTGTCTAGCTATCGCGACGATCACCACGTTCGCTATCCGGACTACAGCAAATGCTTTCCAGTGGGGTCCCACGACGCATGGCCACTTCACCGTAGCCTCTACTTATACCATGCTTGCAGGGGACTCCCCTGACGAGCACAGATGTACATGGGAGTCTATCTGGAAGTGGGCCGGACCCCAGCGGATCCGGGTGTTCCTCTGGCTGCTGGTGAAAGGCAAGTTGCTCACTAACCATCAGAGGGTTCGTAGACATCTAGCGACAGATAGTCGGTGTCACCACTGTGGCCAACCTGAAACTACCCTTCACGCCCTCCATGATTGCCTGCGTGCTAAAATGACCTGGGACCAGTTTCCCCATGTGACTGCAGATCTGGCCTTCTTCCAACATGATGCGATGCGGTGGGTCCGTCTAACCTTACGACACGCCGAACGGTTCACAATTTTGACTGGCCCACCCTGTTTGGTGTTACTTGCTGGTTCCTGTGGTACTGACGTAACAAAAGCATCTTCGATCCTGATTTTACGTGGCTGACTACAGGGTCTCACGCAGTTTACGCCTACGTCGAAGGCATCGAAAGGGCGAGAGTAGCCGAACGCTGTGTGTTCCCGGGACAAGCTTTACCTCCGGGCCAGTTAGTGGGTTGGTCCAAACCGCCCCCGAACTGGATTAAGCTCAACACAGATGGCGCTGTTAAGCATGGCGGTACTACTTCCTCTACAGGGGGGCCTCTTCGAGACTGCCAGGGACGGTGGTGTGGCGAGTTTCTTCTGAACATGACAAGTGGCTCCCCGCGCCGTGCCGAGTTAGGAGGTATCCACGCGAGCCTCCACCTGGCTTGGACCATGGGCTACCGGAGAGTTATTCTGGAAGTGGACTCCCTCGAGGTCATCAACCTTCTGTCTTCTTCCACTACTGTTTTTACTAACGATCTTTCTTTGATGCCAGGTGTTCGTGCATTACTCCTCCAAACCTGGGAAGTTCAGATCCAACATATCCACCGAGAAGGCAATCAGAGTGCGGATCATTTGACTTCGCTTGTCACCCTTGCCAGCTCCGGACTGCACATTTTGTAGGAGCCCCCACTAACGGTTTTGGACTACATTCGATGGGACCAGCACAACGCTGTGTACCGTCGGCTTTTGCGATAGTTTGGTTGTATTAGTTTCTTTTTCCCTTGTATTAAAAAAAATGTTACCATTTAGTTGTATTTTATACAATGATTATTGATTAGGGTAATAGCTCATAGGGAGGGTTATATATATAATTACTAATTAGGGTACTAGTTAATAGGATTATTTAATGAGATAAATCAAGGATTCTACATCTCATTAATTCCTTGAACACTCTAATTATAACCTTTATGATCCGTTTAGTATTCTATCTTGAATTTCGAATGACATAAGACCAATTAGTTATATCAGGAATGAATGAATTTTCTTATATTTTTCTCATAATGTCAACTGTTTGATGTGTGAGCTCTGCTAATGTTATCGATGTTTCTTTCCTTTTTAAAGGGACTAATTACATCCTCAAATTGTCTTTCTGAAATGTACAACTTCTGTTCATAAGATAATTCTTATTATAGAATTTTGAAACATATATGTGTGTTTTTATATATTTGTATGTATGTAAGTATGTGTGTATATATATATATCTTTCAAAAGTAAGGAAAACATTAGAGTTTGTGTTAGGCTTTATGCATAGATTCTCGTACTTTTCTTAAGGAAGAACATCAATTTATATAAAATTATAGTCATTACAATTATGTATACAATAATTTTTCATGTTTGTTCAAAGTTATTAATTTAATTTTGATATATATTTTCATTTATTTTTATTGATAACTAGAGGGAAGCTAACCTACTCCTGATAATTCATCTGCTTTATGAAGACTAGATGATCTAGTTGGAGCTCATGCTACATTGGTTATTAGAATGAAGAATCATATATTTTGTTTGTATTGTAACAAGCACTTAAAAGGTACGAGAATCACCAGGTTAAAGGATCATTTAGTTGGGATTAAAGGTGATATAGTGCCTTATAAGAAAGTCAAATGTGAAATGACAAATAAAGGGCGTTGTTTGAAGAGTATCAATATGAAAAAGATAGTAGACAAAGAATAAACTACAAAATTAGTACTACAAGTTCTTTTTCTGGTGGTCAGGATAATAAAGGGGTGTTAAACTTAGTGGTATTCTTACCCAATAAAAAGGGAATGTTGCACCTGATGTGAGGAAAAGAAGAAGACTGATATCTAATTTTTTTGCAATACAAAAAACTCCTAGGACTCAATCTTCAATAAGCAACTCGTAATGTGGACATGACACTAGCTAGATAATGGTATGATTTAGTTATATTATTCAATGCCACCTAATCTTATTATTAGTAGACTATAATGGATGATATTGTCTCTTATGGTCTAAGATATAAAACTTTTTCAATTGATAACTACAAAAGTAAACTTCTAAGTAATTATGTTTATGAAAGGAAAAAATTATTTTGATGAAAGAAAAATAACTTGGGCAACTTATGGGTATTCAATCATTTATAATGGTTAGACAAATAGAAGATAGGAACCTACCATCAATTTTTAGTTTATTCTGTTAAGAGGATAACGTTCTTGAAATCTATTGATACATCTAGCCTTGATAGAAATATTGATACTCTATTTTAAATATTTGATGAAGATGTAAAAAAACTTGAGTTAGAAAACATTATTTAGTTCATTACTGATAACAATTATGCTTAAAAAGCATTTGGAAAAGATTGTAAAGCAAGTATAGTCCTTATTATTGGACTCCTTTTGTTGCATATTGCATTGATAAAAATGTGCAGAGAGCAAAAAAGTGATTAAGTTCATTTATAATTGTGCATGGATCCTAAATTTGATGAGAAAGGATTCACCAATGATAGAAATTTGTGTTGTCTTTCTATTACGAAATTTGTGATTGATTTTTTATCGATTCAGTATTTTGTTGTAATGAAGACAGAGTTGAAACAAATGTTTACAAGTAATAAGTAAATCGCATTTCAGTATGCCAGGCTTGATGATGGATTGAAGATGTCTAGAATTATACCTAACGATAATGAATTTAGGTCTCAATGTCAACTTGTAATATGAATTTATGAGCTTTTAGTGAGAGTACTTTGTTTAGAAGATAGTGATAAGAAGATAAAAATTGATGATTTTTATGATGTCAAGGATAGGGTAAAAAATGCAATCAAGACTAATATGAAAAATAAGCCTCTTTTCTAAACATCTTATCATGCAATCATTAATGAAAAGATGTGAAAGACAACTTTACTCTTCATCGATTACAACTGAGGAATTTTTGAATCCTAATGTCTATTTTAGACTAAGTTTTACAAAGAACACTAAAGTTAATAGGAGAATATTATTAACTATTATAATAATTATTGCTCATAGGATAATGTAAATTCTTTTAAGCTCACAATTGGAAGTTTATAAGGATGCTTCTGGTGATTTTAGGATACTTATTGCTATTTGTTAAAGAAATAAACTTATTCTAGGTGTATATATTTTCTCTTTTATTATTAGTTGGAAATCAATCATAACTTTATTTTGTTTATAATGTTACTTTTGTTGTCTTACAAGAGCTTGGTAGGACCAATAAGAAGTGGTGTTTAAAAATTGAAAAGATTTGCACTTTAAATTTTAAGTCAATGTGTGAGTATAACAGGATGTGAATAGAATTGAAGCACATTTTTAATTCATCCATTATAAGAAAATGAATAGATTGAAACATAAAAGATTAAATGATTTAATCTTTGTTCAATTCAATTTAAAACTTTAAGAAAGATATGTTATTATCATTACCATTTTGAATATAATTTTTTTTGTAATTTTTTAATAACTTAAATTTAATTGTTTACTATGACTCTTAATATAATAAATAGTTATGCATATCTAATTTATCTTGCATACATCAATCTTTTAGTAGATTGAGTTTTTAAGGAACTTTATTTAATAGATGAAAGTGACTAAACATAATATTGGATGAGAAAGTATTGACATGTTACTCGATATAATAAATTTATATGATGATGATGATGATGTTTCTCTCAATGATAAAGATTTTGTATCAAATGAGAATTGAGATCAATACGATTTAAGTAGATATTCGATTGAATAAAATTCTAAGTTTTTTATTTCTTCTCTTCTTTTAATTTCACTAGTGTTTTATGCATATGATAAATTATACATATGCAATAAAAATATCAAATTTTTAAAGGTTGTGTTCTTCGACACAAACTCTTATTGTAATACTTATGAGGTCATGAAGTTCTATTATTTTATTATTTGATGTTTTGATATAATTATTATTTATTATATGGTAAAATTGTAAGCACTTTTTATTATTTTTAGTTTTATATTTCTATGATGATTAAAAGATTTTTTTGTATTAAATTAATATTTATATATGAAATATGTGAAAATAATATTAATAAAAATAAAAACATTGATATTATTTCAAATTTCTATGATTATAATTTTTGAAGATAAGATTGATGTAAAATTATAAATTAAATATTACAATATATTAAAGAACTATTTTGCAATTTTAAAAAAATATAAGGACTATTTTTAATTTTTAAATATTAATTGAAATAGTACTCAATGTTGATTACTATCGGTATATTGCTATACTAATGCAAAATTTGATACTAATATTAGTGCAATATTCATAACAGATTTTAGTCTATGATTTCTTATAATAATAATAATTATTTTGAAACAGAGAAACCCGCAATCACTATCCTTTGAAAGCCCTATACGAGAGGCTTGATCGAGAGAACGTAAGTAAAAATACTCGAATACAGGGTTTTTTGACCCCATACTCCTACTCCACCTATTCGACTACCCCTACGGGCTTCTTATAATTTTTGCTCCCTTCTAGTTTACAAATTCTTGTTAGATTCAACCTTATCTGCTAGCTGTTTATATAAACATGCATTTTTCAAATACAGTACCTAACGACATCCTTTATTGATTTAATATCCTTGCCTAGTAAAATAAAATCATGTTCACACGGGAACACGTTACTTCATTGCTAAATGTTATATTTTTTATATCCTCTGATGTACCAAAAAATCTATATAATACCACACTAAAAAAAAGTAAGAAAATTTCATTGCTAATAAGAGCCTCTCAAATTGCAATATCTAAAATATTAAAAAGCATAATTAATAAAAAATAAGACGAGTTAAAAATATAAATACCAATTAAACTGAATTTATCAGAATATTTTGAATCGTTGGCTTTATATATATATATATATATATATTATAACTGTATAATTCACCATTACAAACACAAACATCTCAAATCAAAGCGACATCGGCATGTTAAACAAGTCGTCCCTTTTTCAAAGTTAAAAAGTCCCGGAGATTATTAATGCTATAAGATTACTGATATTGAATTGAGTTATAGTAAGATATTATTTTAGGTAATTTTTTAAATTTATAAAATAATCTTGAATTTTTTAAAAATACAAAATGGTCTATTAGTATAATAGTATAAACTCTATAATTTTGTATCAATCCTATCTCCAAAAATTATAATAATAAAAATTTAAAATAACAACAATTTATTTATTTTTATTAACATTAATTTTTTACGTATTTCTCTTATAAATAATGACTATAATTAATATGAAAAAATAATCTTTTAATCATCATATAAGTATAAAATTAAGAATAATACAAATTATTTGAAATAATTCAATTTTATCATATAATAAATAATAATTACATCAAAACACTAAGTAAAAAACAATAAAAATCTTTAACTCTTTAATTGTTACAATTTACAATAAGAGTTAATGATAAAGAAATAACTAACTGAAAGTGAAACTTAAAACAAAAATATATATTATTTAATTTATTATCAATTAAATAAATATTATTTAATTATTTAATATATTAATTATTAAAAAGAATTAAAATTTTGTAATTTAATATCATATATTTATTTAATTAAAATTAATTATTAATAAAATTATAAATAATTTAATTTAATTTATAAAATTAATTTAATAATTATTAATAAATATTATCCAATTTAAAAATATTTTTAAAATATATAAATTTTAAATAAAATTTGATTTAATAATTAAAAAATACAAAAAATAAATATTAGTTTATTAACAATAAATTTCAAACTATTTATTTTAAAAAATAATATATTTTTATTAATAATTTATTAATAAATATTATATAAAAGATTAAAATAAATTTAAATTTAAATTTAAATAATCTATTTTAGGTTTTATTTAATGTATAATTATTATTAATAATAAAAATATTTATTTTTTAAAAATAAAAATAAAAAATCACAATAAAAGTTGAAAAAACTAATTAAAAAATTTTGAAAAAAAGAAAGGGGAGGGAGGCGCTGGAGTGGAGAAAGTTTTTAAAAAAGTATTGGAAATTTTGCTAAATAATATCAGTTGATAGTTGCGAGTATTTTAAATATCGACTGATACGATACGAAACCAACCGGTACTAATAACTGGCAATTTTAAACATAATTTTTTTATTATTTTTTAGCTGGTATGGTGCCTTCCCGTTGATATTGAACGGTAAAGTGCGAAATTCCAAACATCAGACTAATCAAAAAACGGTAAAAGGAAAAAAAATTTTGAATATTGAATAATTTTTTGGGTTATATTATTGATTTCAGTCAATATGGTCAATATCAACCAATATCCGAAATAACAGCGAGATGTAAGGACCAAAATGTAATATCAATTCAATTATGAATTAAATTGAAAATTAAAAAAACCCCTAGAAATCTGACCGGTCTCACTTTCAAACTTTCAGCTTTGTCTCTCTACACCTGAGTCAAGGTAGCCTCTCACCATCTCTCTACATCTGCTATCGTCGTCTGTCCTCTCAGACTTATTCTGCTCTAATCTTACCTCCTCTACTCTACGCCTCCTCTCTATTCTGTACCTCCTTTTTTGTCTCAAGTGACTGTCGCTTGAGTTCTTAATAATGAATGGGCCTTCAAAATGTAAGGACTTATGCCAGTTGGAGTAAACCAAAAGGAACCTATTGTCTCTACCAGGAAGCATTCTCCACTAGAAAACACGCCAATCAACTTCCGATTTAATTTGTATTTCCAATCAACAGCTTAGAGCCAAAGTTATGGAATTTGTTCCGCACTCGGTGTGATGAATGTTCAGTACCGGGTGATATTAGTCAAAAAAACAAAACGGTAACAGCAGTTATGTTACCAGCCGATACCGGGTGTTTTTGCTTGGTATTGACCGGTACTTAAAATATCGGTATGAATTATAATGGTAGTGATAGTAATATTGGTAACGTAACATCCCAGGCTCAACAATAAGTAAATTTTACTCTTGAACCTGATGTTAGGAAAAAAAAGAAGGCAAATGACTAGTTTTTTTCACCACGAACAACTCCTAAAAGTCAACCTTTAATTCATAGTACCATACAATCAAGAGATGTAGCTCACAATATAGATATGACAGTAATTAGATGGTGGTATGATACAGGTTCATCATTTAATTTTTTTCAGTCATACTATTATCAACCTATGGTGGATGCTATAATATTTTTCAATTCGGGATACAAAGCTCTTTCGATTGATGACTTAAGAGATAAACTTTTGAGTTACTTAGTTTCTAAAATTATAAGTTTTTTGACACAAAGAAAAGTGAATTAAGCTACTTATGGGTGTTCAATCATGTATAATGGTTGGACAAATAGGAGACAATAATCTATTATTAATTTTGTTGGTTTATTCTACAAATGGATCAATTTTTTGAAGTCTATTGATGCATTTGGTCTTATTAGAAATACTGATACTTTATTTGATATATTCAATGAAGTTATGAATTAAGTAGGGCTAGAAAATATTATTCAGTTCATTACTGACAATGATTCTGCCTATAAAGTGTCAAGAAGAAGGCTACAGAATAAGTGTAATTCTTTTTTTTGGACTTCTTATGCTACACATTACATTGACCTAACGATGGAGAATATAGGAAATCCTAGGTTTTTTCCTATTACTGATGAGATTATGCAGAAATCTAAAAACGTGACCAAGTTCATCTATAACCGTTGATGGGTGTTGAATTTAATGAGAAAGGAATTTATTAATGGTAGAAATCTGTATCGTCCTACTGTGATAAGATTTGCAACGAATTTCTTATAACTTCAATCTTTTGTTACAATGAAGAAAGAGTTAAGACAAATTTTTACTAGTAATAAGTGAGTTGCATCTTAACATGCTACGTCTAATTCTGGATTGGAGATTTCCAGAATTATACTGGAAGATAGATAATTTTGATCTCAATGTCAATTTGTTATCCAAGTTTGTGAGTCTTTGGTGAGAGTGTTTTGCTTGGCTGATAGTGAAGAAAAGGCAATAATGATTTTTTTAATTCCATGGTGAGAGCAAAGGAAGCAATCAAGGCTAATATAAAATATAAACCTTCTTTGTATACATCGTATCTTGCAATCATTAATAAAAGATGAGAAAAGCAAATTTCTTTTCGTTGTTTACAGTTGATGCATTTTTGAATCCTAGTTTCTATTTCAGACCATATTTTACAAAGAAAGCTGAAGTTAATAGAGAAATGTTATTCACTATTACAATAATTGTTGGCTATGAAATGATGCAAGATCTCTTGAGCTCAAGCTTTAAAAGTAGTCTTTTGGGAATTTTGGAATGTTGAGTGCTATTCGACAAAAAACAAAACTTTCTCTAGGTTTTAGATGCTTCCTTTTTCTTATTTGTTGAAAATTAATTATCACTTTATTTTATTTATAATACTACTTTTGATATCTTACGACTTAGAGTTTTTTGGTGAGATCAACTTGGAACTACTATTCTAGAATTACAAAGGTTTGCAATTCTAATTTTAAGTCAATGTGTGAGTTCAATAGGTTGTAAACGGAACTTTAGCATATTTAAATTCATTCATTGAAAGAAAAGGAATAGATTGGAGCATAAGAGATTGAATGACATGGTTTTCGTTTGTTACAATTTAAAGTTTCGAAAGGTATGTTATTATCATGATTAACTTCGATATAATTTCTTATATTTTTTTAATAATTAAATATTATTGTTTACTAAGAGTCTTAATAGTACAAGTAGTTCAACAGATCCAATTTTCATTATTAATATCGATCTTTTGGCGGACTGGGTTTCTGAAGAACCAGGTTTGGTAGATATGGATGACTTGGAAGATGATATTGGATGAGAAAGCATTGACATGTCATTTGATGTATTGAATTTAAATGATGATCATGATGAGACTCCTATCAATGATGGAAATTTTATACCAAATGATAACTAGGGTTAGTGCAGTTATAATGAGTATCCTCCTATAGATGATTGAATGAAGTATCAGGTTTTTATTTTTCCTCTTCTTTTAATTTTACTTATATTTGATGTATATGTTAAAATATATATATGTAATGTAATTGTAAATGTAGATGTTTTTGTTTTAGGTTTCACTTCTACTTGGTTGTTTCCTCATCACGAACTCTTATCGTAAATTGTAATATTTTGAGAGTTAAAAATATTTATTATTCTTTTTATTGGATGTTTTGATGTAATTATTATTTATTATATGATCAAATTGTAATATTTTAAGTACTTTATATTGTTTTTAATTTTATATTCGTATGATGATGATTGTCTTTTTCATATTAACTGTGATTATTATTTATTATTATAATTTTTGGAGATATGGTTGATGTAAACTTATAAAGTATACATTACAACTGTACAATATGACTAAACTATTTGGCAATTAAAAAAAAGTTTTAGGGATTATTTTATAAATTTAAAAAATTACTCCAAACAGTACCCGGTATTGACCGGTACTAGTACAGTACTATATTAGAACCCAATCTGGTACCAGAGTCAGTATAGTATTCGCAAATTTGGGAATATGTGCACAATATACATTGTTCGATATATCATAATAAAGCGTTATAACTTAAAAACAAAATTGTACTCTTATAGACACAGTTAAAAGTAATTAAGTTATAGCACTGTATCTTTATCCTTGTAGATGCATGTATTAAGTACTACTGCATTATAAGAAAATTGCAAATTATTGACAGAAAATTCCTTAAGAGAAAAAAATTTGTAATAAATTAGCAACGAAAATTGCTTTCTATAGGTATATTTTTTTGAGAAAAATATTTTGTAGCAGAAAAATTCGTCATTAAAAGAGGAGGGAATAATATTGTCAAACTTTATCAACAGAACTTAGCGACAAAATAGTGAAAGTCATCATAAAAATAGACGCCAGTGTTTTCGGTAAAAATTGTGAACGAAATTAATCGACGGAAAAAAATTTCATAGGTCTGTAGGAATTTCCTTACGAAAATATGTTTTCATATGGAGTTTCCCGATGGAAATATACCTCTATAGGTAAATTCTTAAAACGCTAGTGTATGGTTAGGATGACAATGTTGCTCGAGTTTCAGAAAAGTGGCAAAAATAAACCCCTTATGAGACTCGCGATTCTGGCTTTCGTAATTAGGTTCCAGAGATGCAACTAGCGATTTAAAGGATGATTAGTCTTTGCATGGTTATAGCAACCAAAGGTAAGGATCTATGTTATGATAGCTTGCGTCCTCTTTCTCATACTTCCTTTAATCGATTTCCACCATTGCTAGCCTAGAAATTCAATGAAGGGAAGTTGCGGGGATTTAGGGACAAGGGTTAAGCTCAGTCCAAGTAAGAGTTGAAATCATGTCCTTTTCACATTTAAACACATCCTATTTCTCAGTTTATTAGTTTTTCTCTTACACTCATTATAATTGTTTGAACCAAAAATTCTTTGGAATGTATCTTTTTACAATGTTTTAAGTTCTCATAGTGATTAAGAAGCCTAGATTTAGGGTTTTTTATTTGGGTTTTATATTTTTGGTTTAAGACTCCCTTTTGGATATGCTTAGGTTGCCAATTTAAACTTGACATGTAAGATGATATAAAAATGTTTGGTAATATTAGGCACTTGTTGTGTTTTTATGATTCTTCATCTTTTTGACTGTCGTAGCTAGTGACTTTATACCTATTATTTAGGCTATCATGACTTGCTATGCTTGTGGAGATTGTTTTGCATTTTTTTTAATTCATTAATGTTGGCATTGTTGTTATTAGCTTTATTGCTGTTTTTGTTGGTTCTAAACCATTATTATATGTTATTGATTTGTTATTGTTAAGTTCATCGATATTAGTATTGTTGTTATTAGTCTTGTCACTATTTCTGTTGGTTCTAAACATGTAACCTCATGGTTATATTTTCTTGATTTTAAAATCAAGGTTGTGTCTTGATTTTGCCAACAGTTTGGTTATCTTTAGGTTCTAGGCAAATTGATCAATTGTATGTTTCATTGGCATAACTTTTGGATACCTTTATGGAAAATAAAATTTTGGGATATTTGTCCTTACCATTATTTCGTTATTGATTTATTGTTTTATTGTACACTGTGGAATCTAATTTCATTACCTAATATTAGTTCTAGAAATGAGGTTTATACTAAAGAGAATAGAGGATTTGTTTGAACTGGCTCACTGTTTCATTTTCTTGATGCTTTTTTCTTTAGATTGTTCAATCATGTTTCATAATGAGTTTTGATTCTTGAATCAAGTGGTTGTTGCAATTGGATGTCTTCAATGTGCCTTTAGTTCTCTATCTTAGTTTAATTTTGGTTTTATTATTGAAGTCAAACTTAGTAGATTCGATAATCTTGTTGATGTAACCTTGACATGATTGTTGCATTATTGTAGTCTCAAGATTTATTTTAGTTAGCCCTGTACTTTATGCATATGCTGCTTTTTATTTTATTAGAGAAATTGTGCCAGATCTATATTCAAATTGATTTGGTCACTCAAATTTCAACATGAACTTGCCATTCACCTTGCTTAGTCATCTTGTTTTGAACTATATATCCATTTACTATAAGCTTTACTAAAACAATCTCAATAGGTACTCCAAGCCAAAGATAACTGTCTTGATAATTAAGATTTAGTGAGTAGGAAGGTCTTTTATTTAATAGGTACTTTAATATTGGTCTTTTGTTTAATATATTAAACTTTTCATTTTGTGAACTAATTCCTAGCCCTAAATCCTATACTCACCTTTACATAACACTTTTAGTTCTTTGATTAGCAAAACAATTCTCACCTTAATTGTAATTAACACATCATTAATTTTTTAATTGAATCTTACCTATTATATAGAGTTCAATTTGATGAATCATAATAGTTTTTCCTCTCTTTCAATAATGACTATATGATTTTATTTAATTCATACAACAATTGTTTTATTGCTTGGTTTGAGTGAAGTTAATTTCTTTTTGGTTGGATTATGTTGATTGCTGTTAGGGACTTGTTACAGCTTCTCTCCTAGGCATTTTTTTGTTTTGACTAGTTGTGCTACTTCATTCATATTTTTTTGGTTTATTTGACTAGCTGTAGGCTTTTACAATATCTGATAAAATTGTTGAAATATTTTAACTGGGTTATAACTTGAGTGGTTATTTTTTACTGGGCATTATTTGTGGTATTTATTGTCCTCGCCATCGTTATATTGAGTCTGTCTTTCTACCAGGTGTTCATTTCCCCATTTTTGGAGTATGAAGGAACTCATTTTGTTGTCTTTTTTCAAATTTATTTTTTAATTTATGTGTTTATTCACTTTAATCATTGAAATGGGTTTTCATTTAATGTTTCTAAAGCATGATTTATTTACCTACAAATAAACATCTCGATCATATAATGCTTAGTTAACTGCTTAGATGAAGAAACAATATAATTCTATTAAGTCCTCTCCAAATATTGTCAATAGTTAGTTGATATAAATAGTAGATACATGAAATTAGTTGACATTACATGCAACCTAAAATATTTCCCTATCATTGACGTTAGAGAAATTTATGCATATGCTATAATACAATGCTTTCTTCTTGTGTAATTGTTAATGTGTAAATTAAAGACTAAATGTTCTGTAGGATTAATATGGATACTACCATAATGATAATTATATCTAACTATGAAATTACTTTTTTAAATCAAATTTTTGCATACATGAGTAATGTTAATAGATCTTAAATGTATAGATGATTAACACCTGATAGTTTCATTAATCTTGAGCTTGTTGAGGGAGTTTAATCCTGTATTGACTATGCATGAACTCAACTTGCATGTATGGATGGTCCAAAAATCATATGTCCATGTAAAAAGTGCAAATATATTCATTTTCTTCCTATTGATGAAGTGAATCTTCATTTGTTAAGAACAGGGTTTGATCCAAATTATTTTGAGTGGACACGACATGAGGAGCCATTAATTTGTAGTAGCTCAAAGGTAATAAAGTAAACTCATCAATAAATGTAGATGCATTTGAAGGAGGGAATGGATTTATAATAAATAATGTCAATGTAACTGAAAATCCATACACCCAAATGGTATATAATGTAGCAGGTTATACCTGTAAGGCAAATATAGAAAATCTTAAAGAAGAACAAACCTAAATGGAAAAAAAGTTTTTTGACTTACTAAAATCAACTGATCAAGAATTATGGCCAAATTGTAAGACTATGACTCAATTATCTTCAATTGCTCGAATATTGAACATAAAGTCTGAAGGACATATTTCTGATCGAAGTTTAGATAAAATTCTTGTTTGGTATAATGAATCATTGCCTTATGATTATAAAATGGTTGATAATGTTTACAATATATAGAAACTTATTAGGGGCCTTGGTTTGCCAGTTGAGAAAATTGATTGTTGTAATTTGGGATGTATGTTGTTTTAAGGAGATGATGTGGAATTACAATAGTGCAAATTTTATAGTCAATCTAGGTTCAAACTAAGAAAGTGTACTACGAAACAGAAATTGATACCTTGGAAGTGGATGTATTATTTCCTGCTAACTCTTAAGACTTCAAAGACTATATGCCTCTAATGTTACTACATCTTACAGGAGATGGCATAATGAACATGAACAGGAAGATGGAGTAATAAGTCATCCATCGGATGCACTCACATGAAAACATTTCAACAACACCCATTCTAAGTTTGCAACCAAAAGTCAAAATGTTAGGTTGGGATTGGGATTGTCGATAGATGGATTCCAACCTTTTGGTTAATCCATTCAACAATCCTATGTGATGAAAATATAAATATTCTGTGATATATCGTAAGGTCTATTAGTATTATCTCAGAAAAGTTACATCAATGAAGTATTTGAGAGATTTAGAATGGGAAAATGATATGTGGGAATAGTTTCATTTTTAAAAGGGGATAAGTTTAGTGAAATTTAATGTCTCAAGAACAATTTAAAATAGAAGGTAATGAAATATATTCCCTATACATTAGAGCATGTATGCTCAAACATGCACTTATTTAGATATCATCTTTGTTATTGGAATATTAGGTCAATATCAAAGTAATCTCATAATAGATAACTAGAAAGTTGTAAAGAAAGTATGTAGGTACTTACAAGGCATTAAGGGTTACATGCTTATGTAAAAAGGTAAAATTATATTGAAATGATTAGTTACTTTGATTCAGACTATGTTCGATATGTGGACTCGAGGAAATCCATATTCGGTCATGTGTTCCTTTTGGATGGAGAAGTAGTTTCCTAGAAGAGTGGAAAGTAGTCTGTCATTGATACTTTCATTATAGAGGCTGAATTTGCTACAAACTTTGAGGCCATTGTTTATGCATTATGGTTATAAAATTTTATCTTAAGGCTTGGTATTGTCGATAATATAACTAGGTCGCTAAGAATTTACTGTGATAATTACATAGTTGTCTTCTTCTCTAGGAGTGACAAGTATTCAAATGGGAAACCATATGGGTTTGAAGTACTTGTCTGTCAAAGAAAAAGTGGAGAAACAAAAAGTATCGAATGAGCATATTAGAATTGACCTGATGATAGTGTCTACATTAACTAAAGAATTGTTATCCAAAACATTTTTCTAGCTATGTTGAACAAGTGGGCATTATTGACAAGTCCTTGTTAGTATGATAGTATGATATGTATATATACATATGGTTGACTTACTCCTATTATTATTATATTTGTTTTAAGTTTAGTTGGTTATGTGATATATGGAAGGAATCACATTATTAAATGACTTATAACTTTTATGATCTAATCATTTTAATTTAGTTAAGGATGATGCCTTCATAGATTCAATATGTCGTGTAAGTTTATGATTTGTTGAATCACCAACTTGTAACATAAGCTAAGTTAGGGATTGTTAGATTATTTTAATGATTCGATTATTTCAATTCAGTTAAGGACGATGACTTGATAGATTTAATGTATGGTGTGCATTTATGGTTTGTTGAATCACCAATCATAATATAAGCCAAGTTGGAGATCATTGGATTAAACAACCTCTCTACTAGTTAAGAGTAAGACTGCATACTACTAAACCTCTTTGTAAGACCCCAATAGATACCCAAGAAGCATTATAGTATGTCTAGGGTGTATTAAAAATTGATCATAACGAATTAAGTGTATTTAAGCATAGTAAGGGACATAACGGTAATTAACTTAAAAAGATAGGGATAAATTGGTAATTTCTTTATTTAGGCATGGACATGAATAATTATATGTGAAATATGGACTAAAATGAAATCAATTGATGACTTTATATGCCAATGTGGGAACTAAAGGAAGAAAAATGACCAAATGCGCAATTTTGTCAAAAATTAATATATGGTCTAATGAGATTGAAACATGTGTCTAAGACTAAAAACTTCATGAAAAGGGGAGTAGAAAAGAGGGGAGAGGGATGTGTATGTATGGTTTTAACTTCATAATTTTCTCTTGTCATCTCCTCTACATTCCATCTCCTTAATCACATCATTTTCCAAAAGGAATCAAGCTAATCCTAGGTGAAAATCAAGGTAAAAGTTTACGATTTTTCTTTTCACCTTCATCTTTCTTGCTTTGCTCATGAAGACCTAGAATTATAAGGTTGGATATGGGATTGAAATATGTATTTATGGTCTTTTAGTTGGTGAATCAAGCAAGCTAAAGGGGAAGAGAAGAAAGAGTACTAGAAGAAGAGATAATTGACAAATTTCAAGGTTTGGGACTACACTTAGATAATTTCAGTATATGTGCATATTTGAATGTTACAAAGATTGATTTGGGCGTGGAATCTTGCTGGAATGATGTCTTAGTGTTACTTTGCATAGAATTTGTTAAATATGACAAGAGAGAGTAATGTTTAGTGAAATTGTATCTTAGGTTCTCGATTCACTTGAACTAGCCCTATTGTTTTGGCCATAACTCGACCTATAAACCTCAAAATTGAGTGATTCCAATTAAAGATGAATACATAGAAATAAAAATCTCTATAAGAGACTCAGACTTAATTCTAGCTTTATGACATTGGAAATTGAGATAAAAAATGGTGACCTGATGTTGTCTATGTATTGGACTAGCTTGTGATGTTTAGTGCATATCTTATGGTTTAGAAGTCCAAATGGTATTATTTTTGATGCTATAGAAACTAAAGATATAGGGAGATAAATGTTTAGAAGACCTCAAAGCCTATATCGAATGTTTGATATGTGAAAATTATGGAAAAAGTGCAAACCTTTGTGTAGTTTATTTTTGGACTGATTTGTTTGCCTAATTTTAGACCCACCGTGGGCTTAGCCCAAATTATACTATTTTGAGTTTTCTGCTTTTGTTTTTTTTTACTGAATCATATCGGAACATTATTAAATGTTTATAAAACTTTGCATACACCTAGAAATAAATGAAATATGACTTGCTATATGTAAATTTGGTGATTAAACATTGAAATTTAAGATTGATCATAATATATGCTAAAGGAAATTTACATGTATATAGATTATTTGTATGCGTATTTATTGCTTATATATGTATAGTATGATTATACAAGTGTGATTTTAATATTATCCTAATGGTGATAAGTTATGACTTGCATGTATGAACTTTAAAAAGAAATTATGTTTTCAATTGAATATCATATGATTTGTCAATATATTAATTATGAAATTGGCAAATGATTAAAAGAAATGTTACATCGCCTACTTCATTATCTTGGCGATGGATTTATAGGCATGCCTATAGGATTACAACGTAGTTACTATAGTTTGACACCACAGTGTCTCTATAGTTCGATACCTTCAGGTATCCACAGTTTAATACCTTCGGATATCTATAGTTCGATAACTTTGGGTGTGTATAGTTTGATATCTTTGGATATCCACAGCTTCTGTTATCCACACTTACAAGAATGTACAGGCCTAATATAGAAAGGAAATTAAACAGTTATAAATAAACGATAAAATATGACAACATGAATAATTTGTATCAATGAACTTTATAAATCAACATTTGGCGTATAAATGTAAATTTACGGCATATGGTTAACACATTGAAGCATATTTACATTATGTACTTTACTTAATTATGTCGTCATTGTTTACATGATTTTATGATATTCATGAATGTGTGTATGCATGGTAGATGATTGCTGTGAATGGTCATCGAAACTAATTGTTTCCCCCACTAAACTTTCAAGTTTAGCACTGGTGTTAATCTGTATTGGTCTAAGTAATAGGACTAAGACACAGGGATAATCTACATGGACCAAGGCCAATTGTTAGAAGTAAAAGTACCTTCGGACGTGTCTTTTGATTAAAGAATGGTTGTATATATAATGAAGGATATTGTAGTTTCTTAACAGTTTGTAATTAAGAATTTAAGTTTTGTGTAATATCTCTTTTAAATTATCATATAAATGTAAAGATATAATACTATTTTTAAATGATAATGTTAAGGGATATGAAATTTTGTAATATGTATATATGCAACATTGAATAGATAAATAAGTGACGACAATCCCTGTAAATAAATAGAATTGTATGTCATGAATGTATGTACAAGAATTTGGTGCTATGTGTGTAGGTAGTTGTAGGTTCCGTATAAAGAATCTTACATTCTTTATACCCAGCGTGTTAATGGAATTTCTAACTGAGTTGTTATTGTTGTTGTTTAATAACATGTAATAGTCCATATTGCTAGTTGGACTTATTTAAATAAAAGTGGGTCGAATGTGATAGTTATTGAGTTTAAAGAAATTAGAGTCAGAAGAGAATATAAATCCCTACCCTCTCCTTTTAAAAACTGATGGTTACAAAAGATAAGATAAGAAAAAACTAGAAAATTTTAACGTATTAATCATAATCATCAAAGATTATGAAAAGAAAAGAAAGAACAAATCATAAGAAAAAGGACTAACGTAAAAATAAACAAATAGTCATGAATCAAAGTAAATTTTTATTGCCATTGTTATTTATATGAAAGTAAAATATATGAATTCATGAGATTTAAAATTAAAACACTTTAGTGAAGGTATCTATTCAATGGAGGAGGAAGAAAACAAAATAATATCTCTCTTTGTGATAATTTCAAAATTTTCTTGACCAATTTTATATTTATTTTAAGCACTTTTATAACCTAATTTGAATAGTCATACATATCATTTTATTATTGAAAGAATCAGTAGTATTCGCAGCGGAATCAACCCAAGATCAGAAATACATATACAAGCAAACCAATTACAAGAATCGATACAAGACAAACCTGGATCTGTTGTCCACAAAAATTTCTTTCCGTAAATCTTCTTATCCTTACAGTCTTCTATCGCGTAACATTAATTATTTCTGTAACCCTTGTTTCTGAGTGGGCAGAAAGAATGTATCATGTGTTTTCAGAGAGTTTCTGTTTTCTCTCTATGTTTCTAATAGATACCCCTTCGATAGGAAGAAAGGCATATATATATATAAGTCTCTCCTTTTTGCATTAGAAGTAACCGCTAAGATTACACTGTTATTACTCATGCGGTTTGTAATTCAAATCAACATATTTTTTTATTTAATTTAAAATAATATGTTGCTTATTTAAATTACAAATAACACACGTGTGGTTCAAACAATTAAGGCACGACAAGGACCGCAGGAAAAAAAATTAATAAGACTAAAATTATAATAAGAATATATACAAGACCAGTATATTCTTATTATAATTAATCATAAATTATTCCACTAAAAATTTATGATTGAACTCCTTATTAATTTTAACTTTCCACAACATAATAAATTATGTTCC
>JANVCQ010000232.1:8232187-8269284 GCA_025531925.1 Erythroxylum plowmanianum
ATTTGCTCATACTAACTAAATCAAGATTAAGAACATAAATCTTATTTCTAATGTCCTCAAAAATATGTTTTAATAGTTAGTATAAAACAATCATTCTCAATTTGGTCTAGTTAGATACATACAAAATGTACTAACACATATTTATATTATGCAAATCTCCAATCAAATACAATTAAATAATTGTTCAATAAAAATAACCATTACATTTACATGGTTAATAGTATATATCTATCGAATATGATTTGAAGTCGTAAATTGAAATAATTTAAATATTCTCTTATATTGAAGTTATCACCATTCAAATAAAGTGCATATCCGATTGTTGTTTAAGTTATTTTATAAATTTCTCTTTAAATAAGGTCTGAATCAAGAAAAATCGAAAGTATGGATCCTGATTTCAAACTATTAAATGAACGTTACGGTTGCATGTGTGAAAAGGCGCAACCTTTTTCGACTGGCAACGGGCACTTTCTCCCAATATGGTCAGGGGTGACTAAAGTGGGCTAGGAAAAAGGGGCAAACTTCGCTTATTACCCACCGTTCTTTTCGGGCAGTTGATGGGAATCCCTATCGCTTAGACCATCGGCGTAGAAAAAAGTGGCACAAGTGGGGCTTAACTCATGAAGCTACTTTTGACGGGAAAAACGCAACGGTGGGATGACATTTTTGATGGGTGCTTGTTGGTGGCTCCACTTAGACAATGGCCAGAGTGAACGTTGCGACTCTGATAGTCTTAACTCCGTTAGAAAAGGGCTGCTGTGGTTTGATCAAATGATTTTTATTTTAACTCTTGTTTCTGGTAAATATCGTTGATTAGTAAGAGGCTTATGGTTCTTTGACCAGGGTTATTTACATTATTGTAGTTTTATTGGTTAAATTACTGTAGTCTGACTTCAATGTAATGATCTCTTTGTTAGTTTATATTTAATCGTAATTAATACATGATATTATTTATTTTATTTAATAAAATATTTTCTATTCTTATATTTTTTATTTGAAGTATTTAATACTTAAAGAATAAATTTTTTGAAACAATTATTTTATAATAAAAATTATGATTTGATTATGATATTCAAATTATATTCTTGTGTCATTCCTAAATAATTATTAATTACATCCTTCCAGATCAAATATTAATCACATGATTAATTTAACCTAATGTTTTATTTCTTTTATATTTGAAAAATAGTCTCTTTATTAGTTAGAGATAAAGCTATATATTATTGAAGTTCTCTAGACTCCAGGTGTCAATGAAATTTTTACCGGACATTGTTGTTGTTGTTATATTTCTTTTATATGAAAAAGCATTTGATTCGTAAACTAAAGTGTAGTTATATTTAGATAAACATGTATGCCTTTGTTGGAAAATAAGTTTATTTAACTGATATATTAATAAAAATATCCTATATAACATTATTTATAAGTTTATAAATGTCTTTATTTTGATGATTGTATAATTAATGGTTAATCAATCACTATGGGTACTCTATGATTCGATCTTTTTTTTTTCAATCTCATATTTTGAAAATTATATTTACATCAATATTCATACGAAGAAATGTCAAAATTTAGGATCCCAATGCATTTAACCTTCTTATAGTACATGAGATTATTAAAATGTTTCATATAAGAAATAATATATTATAATGTTTATGACTTATTCTATTCAAAGTAGGTCAATTAATAATTATTTAAACAATATAGTAATAGTTAAATAAGTAAATAAATCTTCACCTTAAAATAATTAGAGAGAATATTTTATTATTCTTAATTTATAATAATGTAGTAACTATCTAGTTAGAGTGAAATGAGTTTTGAAAGTGTTGTTTTAAAAAATCAATTACTAATTTTTAAGAGCAAATATGCTTGCAATTTATATAAAGTAAATATCAGTTCCATACTCTATGTTAAATTGAATATTTAATGATAAAATAATTAATTATACGTTATAACTATGTATGCATACGTTAAGTTAAACTATTCTGACATTTACAATTTTTAGCGGGCATGATATATTACTAAGGTCAATCTTGATCTATCATTTTTTATTAAATTAAAGAATTTTAATTTATCTAATTTTAGTCATATTTCAAAATTATAATTTATAATCATTACTAATATATTAGGAACATAATTCACACATATACCATAAATAAAGAAAAAATTTAATTTGAACTATTTTAGATTCAATTACAAAGTTTAAGAAATTTCAAAGATAAAATATAAAATATTTAAATTTATTAAGGTTAAATTCCAATTATGTAATAAAATTAGACTTTAATTATATTTTACATTTTAATCTTAGTTAGATGTTAGTTTCTCTATTTTCTATCTTTTTGTGTGTTAATTTTCTTTGTTTTTGAAGTTTGAAGTTATACTTAATGGAAATTAATCTTGTTTTATGTCAAAGGGTACTTTGGAATCAAATAAAAAGAACTACAAACATTTTGGGATAAAAAAAGATTTGAACCAGGCGTTGAACCTAAGTAGACATGGCCTCGTGCATTGATAACTATGTGACAGTCAGCAACATAATTTTTTTAGAGATTTTGTTTTGGGTTTTAGCCTTGCATTTGAACGTCGTAGAGTCTGTGATATTGAGGCCCTATTTGAAAACAAAGACACATGACCTAGTTGAATCAAACAAAGTGGGGGCTGTGAGTTGGATAGGAAATGAAAGCGTGGGTGCAAACATCCAAGCAATAGTAACTAGAAAAGAGAACAGAGGAGGGTAGCGTGAAATAGAGAAGAGCTTGCGATAGGAGAATAGAGAGCTGACGATAGAGACAAAAGGAGAACGGAACACGTCTATAGAGAAGAATAACGCTAAGCAGAAAAAGAGAAAAATTAAGCAACAATGATGGCTGCTGGACAGGAAACAAAGAAGAAAATCAAGAATGCCCAAATGTGGACAGTCCCAAATAGTTTATGGAATCCTAGTTCTTGAATTCTAAATGTTGTGACGCCTTTATTCTTTATTTGAATCGATTTATTAGTCAAGTATTAATTATTTTTCTAGGTTATTATTTGATTGTTTGATTTTACAACTAGGTGTGCAATTAATTTGTGATTTTATTTAATCAATGGTTAGATTAAACAGGTTGATGTTCAATTATTTTAATCAAAAGTAGCTACTAGGATATTTGTTTACTATGTTAGGGACATGATTACAGGAAAATTAATTGTGTAGGCTAAATATACATCGTATTTATATTGTCTAGTTCATCAATTTTCTTGGTTCGTAATGCTATTAATTAATTAAATATGAGATCGTATCCATGTTATTGATTGATAAGGGTTAATTCGAATACATATTTCAGTTAACTAACATAAGAAAAAATAGGTAAAGAAATTTACCGCGACGAATGCTTAACCAATAAATTGATTATTTTTAGTGTTAACGATCAACGCAAGTTCAATAATGAAGGAGACTGGAATCCAAGATTTATTCATATTAGTTGTTAAATTCTCATTGTTTTGCTATTAGTTATTTTTCAATTTTGTAGTCTAATTAAATTCCGTTTAACTCGCAATTAAAAACCCCCCATTTATTGCGTAACTACTAACGTCTGAATTTCTCCTGGGAATGATCCCTATTTTATACTACTACATTAATTTTTGTTGCAGAAAGTTGGTATCTTTTTATATTTGGTTGTAGGCGATAACATTCACCAAATTTTGGCGCCATTGTCGGGAAATTTTTGATAGTTTATGTACGTTATACGTTCGAATCAACCTAACAATTTGCAGTATAATCCTGAAATTGAGAAAACAACAAAGGCATTAAGAAAGAAGACAGAAGAAAGACAACAAATACTAAGAGAAGGACGACAGAGAGAAAGGAACATGGCTGCTCCAGCTGAGGACCAACAGGCTCACTCTATTAATTTTCTGAATTTAGGTGATAATAAGACTTTTGAGTTGAAGTTGGGACTGATTCACTTGTTACCCATTATCTGAGGCACACCAGGAGAAGATCATTATAAGCACTTGAAGGAGTGTGATGTTGTTAGCATAGGGATGAAGTCTACTAATCTCACCGAAGAGCAGATAAAATTGAGGGCTTTTTCCTTTTCTTTGAAGGATGATGCCTAAGATGGGTAATATTATTTACCTGCTATAAGTATTACAACATGGGCAGAGATTAAGAAGCTATTTATAGAGAAGTTTTTCTCAGCTTCCAGGGTTGCCAATATCATAAAAGAATTCTGTGGCATCCGACAAAACACCGGGGTGTCATTATATGAATATTGAGAGAGATTTAAGAAGTTATGCACAAGCTGCCCCCATCATCAAATCAACGATCAACTATTGATTTAATATTTTTATGAAGGTAATTTACTGATTGAGAGGAGTATGATAGATGCTGCAAGTGGAGGAGCTTTAGTTGATAAAACACTACCAGATGTATGCGATTTGATCACAATTATGGCTTCTAACTCTCAACAATTTGAAGCTCGAAATAATTATGGTTTAAGACATGTTAATGAGATGGGAGTTTCATTGTTGGAAAGAAGATTAAATAATTTAACTTCTTCGAAGTGCTATCATACTTCGAAGTGGTAAAGAGTTAAAAGAACCTACCCCAAATGTTTCTACGTAAGAGGTTGAAGAAGAAGTAAAGAAACAAGTTCCATAGCAATCACAAGAGAAAAAGAAGGGTGATTCTTGCATTGTCACACCTAAGTTCAATGTACGGCCTCCTTTTCCTAGTCGTTTTGCCAAGCAAAAGAAGGAGGAGCAAAAGAAAGAAATTCTACAAACTTTTCATAAGGTACAAGTCAATACTCCTTTATTTGATGATATTAAACAAATTCCTCATTATGATAAATTTCTTAAGGAACTCTATACCTCAAAGAGAAAGTTAAGCGACAATGAAAAGGTGCGATTGAGTGAGAATGTTTCTACTATGCTTCAAAAGAATTTACCTCATATGTGTCAAGATCCAGATATCTTTACTATCCCTTGTAAAATAGGTAATCTGGAAGTTGAGAAAGCATTGTTGGATTAAGGGGTGTCGTTTAATGTTATGCCTTAATCTATTTATGAATCTTTAAATTTGGGGCCTCTGAAAGAAATTGGTGTCATAATCTAACTTGTTGATCGATCTAATGCTTATCCTAAGAGTGTTCTTGAGGATGTCTTAGTTCATGTTGATAATATGATTTTTCCTGTTGATTTTTATGTCTTACAGATGGGTAATGAAGATTCATCCACTTCAGTCCCAATTTTATTAGAAAGATCATTTTTGAAAACCTCTAGAACAAAAATTGATGTTTATGATAGGTCTTTAACTATAGAGTTTGATGGTGATGTGATTAAGTTCAATATTTATGATGCCATGAAATTTCCTAATGATGATCAATCTTTTGTTTCTGTTAGTTTTTTTGATACTTTAGTGTGGAAAACATTTTGTTTAGATAGACTAGATAAATTATGGATTGCATTGGAAAATAGGTTAGATATTCAGGAAGGAAAAATACTAGCCGATTATCTTGCCATTCATAAGGAGCTGTATATCACTATTCAAACTTTAGAGCGAAGCAAATACTTGGAGGAATAGGTATGTTTTCTAGAGCTAACTAGAAATAATTCAAATTTGTTGCCATCTCTTATATAGCCACCAAAATTAGAGTTGAAGGCTTTTCCAAGTAACTTGAAATATGTGTATTTAAGTGAGCATGAAACTCTTCCTGTTATTATTTCGAGCAGACTAACAACTTTGTAGGAAACACAATTATTAGGTAAGTTGAAAAATTACAAAGATGCTTTTGGATGGACTGTGGCTGATTTGAAGTGGATTAGCCCATCAATTTGTATGCAGCGAATTCTATTGGAAGATAGAGCTAAAGAAATAAGATATCCCCAATGAAGATTGAACTCACCAATGATGGAGGTAGTCAAGAAGGAGATTCTGAAGCTCCTCGACGTTGAGATAATCTATCCAATTTCAGATAGTAAATGGGTGAGTAACTATAGTGGAGAACACTTCAGGTAAATTGGTGCCCACTGTGTGCAAAATGGGTGGAGGGTTTGTATAGGTTACAAGAAGTTAAATTCTATTACTCGTCAAGATCATTTTACATTTCCTTTTACTGACCAAATGCTTGAAAAACTTGCGGGCAAAACTCATTATTGTTGTTTAGATGGTTATTCAAGTTATCATCAAATTTCTGTTGCACCAGAGGACTAAGACAAAACAACTTTCACATGTCCTTTTAGCACCTTTATGTATCAAAGAATGCCATTTGGACTATGTAATGCACCTGCCACATTCCAAAGGTATATGGTAAGTATTTCTCTAATTATATGGATGATTGTATTGAAGTTTTTATGGTCGACTTTATAGTTTATGGTGAGTCTCTTGATACTTGATTGATTAACCTTGAAAAAATTTTGAAACGCTGTATTGAAAATAACTTGATTTTGAATTATGAAAAATGTCATTTTGTTATTGATCAAGGGATAATCTTAGGCCATATAATGTCTTTTAGGGGAATTGAGGTTGATAAGCTAAGAAATTATTAGATCTCTTCCTTACCCCGTTATTGTAGGGGAAGTTTGTTCTTTTCTTGGACATGCAGGTTTCTAGATGCTCTATCAAAGACTTTTTGAAGACCACTCAACCCTTATGCAAGTTACTTCAACAAGATGTGGAGTTCAAGTTTGATGAAACATGTATGAAAGCATTCGATAAATTAAAAAAGAAACTAATTTTTGCTCCAATAATCTAGCCCTAGATTGGAGTCTCCCATTTGAGATAATGTGGAATGCAAACGACTATGCATTAGGATTTTTTTAGGGAAAAGGATGAACAAAGCGTCACATGCGATTTACTATGCTTCTATGTTGTTAAACGACACCCAGAAAAACTATTAAACAACAGAAAAAGAATTATTGCTAGTTGTTTTTGAGCTAAAGAAGTTTCGTTCATATCTATCGGGCACACATGTCATATTTTATTCAAATCATGTTGCGTTGAAGTATTTGTTGTCCAAAAAGGAAGCAAAGCCACGTCTCATTTGTTGGATTCTACTACTGTAAGAATTTGATGTGGAGATTCGGGACAAAAAGAGAAATGAAAATTTGGTTGCAGATCATCTTAGTCGTATTCGTCTAGACACAACTTCAGACAACTTAAAAGATGAATTTCTAAATGAACATTTATTCTCCACCCAACAGGTAACACCTTGGTATGTTGACATAGTTAATTTTCTGATTACCAAGTGTTTACCTAGTACTTCATCACTAGCTGAAAAAGATAAAATCAAAAGAGAGACTAAATATTATGTATGGGATATGCCACATTTGTGGAAATATTATTTTGATCAAATTATTAGGCGATGTGTATCTAATGATGAAATGCCTTTTATATTGAAGTTTTGTCATTCTTTTGTGTGTGGTGGACATTTTGGTCCTAGAAGGACAACTCGTAAGGTGCTTGAATGTGATTTGTTTTAGCCTAAACTATTTTATGGTGCTTATATATTTTTTTTTGTGATCGATGTCAAAGAATAGGTGGTTTAGAACCAAAAGACCAGATGCCGCTCACAAATATCCTAGTATGTGAAATTTTTGATATATGGGGAATCAATTTTATGGGCCCTTTCCCTTACTCTTTCGGCAAGACATATATTCTTGTTGTTGGGGATTATGTTTCAAAATAGGTTAAAGCTAAGGCAACTCATATAATAATGCTAAAGTTGTTGTCAATTTTGTTAAGTCTTATATTTTTGTCAGGTTTGAAGTGCCGAGAGCAATAATCAGTGACTTCGAAACTCTTTTCTATAACTGAATTGTTGAGGCTTTACTGAAGAAATATGGCATTACACACTAAACTTCAGTAGCATATCATCCCCAGATAAGTGGATAAGCCAAAGTTTCTAATAGAGAAATCAAATTAATTTTGGAGTAAGTGGTTAATTCTAATAGGAAAGATTAGAGTTTGCATTTAGATGACGTGCTATAGGCATACAGGACAACATATAAAACTCCTATTGGTATGTCATCATACAGGTTAGTATTCAGAAAACCTTGTCATTTGCATATAGAATTGGAACATAAGGCGTACTAGGCTGTCAAACAATGCAAATTGGATTTAACTAAGGTTGGAATTAATCGAAAATTATAATTGCAAGAGTTGGAAGAGATATGTAACGATGCTTATGAGAGTGTTAAAATTTATATAAAAAAAACAAATGCCTTTCACGACAAAATCTTAACTAGAAAAGAATTTTTCATTGGTCAAAAGGTCCTTATTTGTCACTCTAAACTAAAGCTCTGTCTTGGTAATTTACGATCTCGTTGGATAGGTCCATTTGTTGTTACTAATGTTTTCTCACATGGTGCTGTTGAAACTTAGAGTTTAGACACTTTTAAAGTGTTTAAAGTTAATGGACATCGATTGAAACCGTATTATAAGAATTTATAGGTTGAACTGCAAAAGAAATTGAACTGATTGAGCTAGTTTACTCTGAGTAAGTCAATAAATTTTTTCGTCTAGCTAATAGACGTTAAAGAAATGCTCATGGGAGGCACCTCAAGATTTATTTTAATTTTAGTTGTTTCGTTTTTATTTCATTTTATTTTTCTTAATTTTCTAAAAATAAAAAATAAAAAATTAACCTATTATTTTTGTCTATTTGATTTATTTTTAATTTGTTAAAAAAGGGTATATAGCGACAGGTGCTAATGAAGTAAGGTGCATGCATTAAGTTATGTTTTGTTTTACTTTATTTATTTATTTATTTTATTATTCTTTTTGTTAACTTCTTCATCTGTTTTGTTTAGTTTGACAGTGTCCCTTTCGTTTTTTTTTTCCCGAAATTCCAATCCCTAATTGCAAGCCCCCTCTCCAAATCAACAATGCTCTCCACCATCACCATCCAAGCACCAAAGCCCCCTCCATGGCCACCAAAATGAACAATCCCACCTAAGTCGTCCATACTCAATCCAACCTCTTAACCTCCCAACTTCTAACCAAAAATGCCACCTAGATGCTCAAATCATCTTAATTCACTATGGCTCACCCAACAATTGCAGCAACATTGTTTTGCAGCCAACCCCATCCATGTTGAAGACAATCCATCATCACTTTCTTAAGCAGATTCTCCACCATTATCCACAGCTACACAGCCACCTATAGCTTTTGAAGAATCTGATTCTTCTGACACAAATGAGGTCTAGCCACAACCAGAAACAACAGAAACGCAGGACCAAGAAGAAGTAGAAGTAGAAACAGTGGCAGAAGAATATAATGTGCACGCAAACAGTGGCAAAATTCTCCCTACAAAACATATCCGAACCAGAAAAGATAAAAATGTTGTTTTCCAGAGTAGGCTATAATTGACAGTTGATACATTCAACTCTTGTTTCATCGAAAAATTGATAAGGATCATTTTAAAATTGTTTGTGATAGGCATATAAATCCTTGTAAGTTTATACATAATGAAACTTTAGAGACTTTGAATATTCATTCTAAAATTAAGCATTATGTGGATAATATGGGTTGGATACATTATATTAATGTTCGATACCCTGCATATGTGGAATAGACTTAGAAATTTTATGCCACTTTTCTTTTCAAATTAGATGATCTAAATTTTAGCTTGTTTGCACCTGGTATGTTCGAGTGTAGGCTTATGAATCAATGGCATTCATTTTCTGTTGCTTCATTTTGTGCTACAATAAAATTTGTGACAAAATTCATGGCCAAAAGTGATGCATTTTTAAATGGTTGTTGTGATTATATGCCTGAATGTGATCCATATGCACTGTGATCAGAATGGTCTGTTGATTCTGAGAAATATAACCCTTGCAATTCCAAAAGTTCTTTTCATCACAAACCAACTTTGAAATACATACATTGTTTTATGGTTTACAATTTTTTTGCTCATTGAAAAACTGTTGGTATTCTATCAAAAGTTGAATTTTTCTTTTTATGGTGCATGGAAAACAATGTCTCACTAAATTTGGGTTTTTGGATCCTCACTCAAATGCATTCCATATTGAAAAGGCATAATCAAGCTTTAATCTTAGGCTCATATATCATTCAACTTATTGTTAATATTGGAGTCTTAGATGTTGATAACACTAACCTCATAGTTGCTTATGAGATGGAACTATTGCATTGTGAGTGTTTGTACAGGATAGGATTTGTAGTTACCGATGAAAAGTATGGATACACTTTTGCCCCACTTGGACCGATTGTACAACCTACTCCTTGCCCACATCGACGAAGAAGACATGTGACTACCAACACCTCCATAGCCATAACTTCACAACCATCAACACCCACCGTAACACATCCTTCTGCAAGTGATCTGACTATTTTAGCACTCCTACAATGCATGGAGTGCATATTGGATAGATTAAAGCACTACCAGCTCGCTTTCTTCAAACACCAAAAGTTTCAACCGCCTTGTCCACCAACACCTTGATACATTAATAGAGAAGCTTCTTAAACCTTTATTTTCTTTATTTACTTGTGTTTTTTTTATTTTTGCAAGTACATTGAGGACAATGTAGATTAAGTGAGAGAGGGGGGCATTGAATGTTTGTGTGACTTTGTATTCTGAATTTACTGTTTCTTTGCTTATTTTAATTTTGATTTTGATTTTTAATTTCTTTTTTGTCTTTTAATTTGCATGTGATGTGTGTTACACCATGAAATTATATCTTAGTAGTTGGAATGAGATTGAATTGCATGCTTGAAGTCGGTTAGGCCAATTGAATAGAAGGTGAATTATACTAATCAATTAAAGTAGTTGGTTACATAAGCTTACTCAGAAATTGATGCTTGAGTGATGGGGTAATGTATAGAAGCATAATGGATTTTCAATTGAGTCTATGTGAGGAATTAAACCTATATGACTCCATTCAAAAGTCATTTCATTTCTTTGTGCATGTGATACTCCCTTAGATGATTACCTTTAGAACTTGTTCTAAACCAGTTTGAATCTACCAGATGTATGCTAGATAGAAATGATTAAGACCCTTTTTCTTTTAACCCTTGACTTGAATGACCCACCTATCTTATTTCCCCTTGCAAGCCCCTTTGAGCCTTTACCCCTTTTGTTTCTTAAAGAAAACACCTCATTCTAAAACATCAAACCCCATTAGCCTTACCTATTTACAAGTTTAATAAAATGCTAAGTTAGCTAGTTTTAGGACTTTTTGTTATATTTTTCTAAGACGAGTTTATTGATACTTCTACTTATATAGAACATTGTATTTAGTTGCTGTCATTGTTCATTATTTCCTTATTATTTAAAGAAAAAGAAAAGAATCAAGTATAGTAGGAATAATAAGTGTTGATTAGTTAGTTATTTACATGTAATCCTTAGAAATACATTATGTTGCCCCTTTCTATACTTAGTACTTTATGATTACTTGTGAAGAATCCCTCAAAACCCTTTTAACTTACCTTAACCTTAACCCTATTACAACCTCAAATAAAACCCTTTTGATCTATTTTAGCATGCAATCACTATAAAAGAGATTTTGTGTATTTGCAAGCCCATGGTAGTATAATTTCTTATATGGAGTTTTGAGCGAAACACCAACCTATAAACCCTTAAGTGAAATGAGTGAATCCGTGAGGAAAATCCATTGTGATTTTATGCTTAACTTACTTATAAGAGTATCATAAGTTAAGTTTGTTTATGTTCACTGATGAAAACTAATTATGATGTATGTAATAG
Organism: Erythroxylum plowmanianum; assembly: GCA_025531925.1. Taxonomy (NCBI): domain Eukaryota; kingdom Viridiplantae; phylum Streptophyta; class Magnoliopsida; order Malpighiales; family Erythroxylaceae; genus Erythroxylum; species Erythroxylum plowmanianum. Next base: position 8,243,890 of record JANVCQ010000232.1, read on the forward strand.
CTTGATAATCGACTGGCCAAAGTTTAAATGATTGTATGCATTTGGTTTCTTTGAAAGCGAATTGATAGATGTTGATGGTCGTGTTTGTTAGTGTCTTTATTTTCTATCTTTTTTTGTGTTAATTTTCTTTGTTTTTGAGATTTGAAGTTATACCTAATGGAAATTAGTCTTGTTTTATGTCAAGGTGTATTTTGGAAGCAAATAGAAAGAATTGCAAACATTTTGGGACAAAAAAACAACTGAATCAGGCATTGAACGTAACTATACATAGCCTCGTGCAGTAATACCTATGTGACAGTCAGTAGCAAATTTGTTTTAGAGATTTTGTTTTAGGCTTTAGCCTTGCATTTGAAGGTTATAGAGTCTATGAGATTGGGGCCTTATTTGAAAATAAAGAAACATGACCTGGTTAAATCAAAAAAAGTGGGGGCTATGAGTTGGATAGGAAAGGAAAACGTGGGCTGCAAACATCAAAGCAACAGTAGCTAGAAAAGAGAACAAAGGAGAGTATCCTGAAATAGAGAAAAGCTTGCAATAGGAGAATAGAGAGCTGGCAGTAGAAACAAAAGGAGAACAGAAAACGTCCATAAAGAAGAATAACGCCTAGCAAAAAAAGAGAAAAATCAAGCAACAAAGACGGTGGTTGGACAGGAAACAAAGAAGAAAATCAAGAACGCCCCAAACATGGACAGTCCTAAATAGTTAAGAAAAATTGTGATATTGGGTAACTAAACTCTTATTTCTTAGTTTACGGAATCCTAGTTCTTGAACTCTAAATGTTGTGAGACTTTCGTTCTTTATTTGAATCGATTTATTGGTCAAGTACTAAATATTTTTCTAGGTTATTATTTGATTGTTTGATTTTACAGCTAGGTGCATAACTAGTTTGTGATTTTATTCAATCAGTGGCTAGATTAAACAAGTTGGCATTCATTCCTTTTAATCAAAAGTAGTCTACTACGTTCAGGAAATGATTTTAGGAAAAATAGTTCTCTAGGCTAAATATACACTGTATGTATGTTGTTTAGTTCATCGATTTTCTTAATTCGTAAAGCTATTAATTAATTAAATTTGAGATCGTATCCAGGTTATTGATTAATAAGGGTTAATTCGAATACATGTTTCAGATAACTAAATATAAGAGAAAATAGGTAAAGAAATTTATCACGACGAGTGCTTAACCAACAAATTGATTACTTTTAGTGTCAATGATCAACGCAAGTTCAATAATGAAGAATACTGGAAACCAAGATTTATTCCTATTGATTGTTAAATTCTCATTGTTTTGCTATTAGTTATTTTTCAATTTCGTATTCCAATTAAATTATGTTTAAATCACAATTTAAAACCCTCTTTTATTGCGTAACTACTAACGTCTGAATTCCTCGTAGGAACGATCCCTACTTTCTACTACTACATTAATTTGTATTCCACGAAGTTGGTTTCTTTTTATATTTAGTTACAGACGACAGCATTCACCATTAGAGTTGGTAAATCTATTCTTTTCTATAAAAAGAAGAAGACAATAAAGAATTTAAATTTCTAGAGAAACTCTCTTTTTAAAGTTAAAATTTTCCGTTGATTTGTGAATATTGTTAAAAGGTGGATAATTGAATAACTTCTTGATTACTTCTTTTATTAAAGAAGATTTTTTTTACAAAAATCTCCACCCTTTTTATTTTCTTATTATTTGAATTTATTCTATTAAAATGGCTCTATCGACAAATTGTAAAACTATTCCTTTGCACCTAGGATGCAACTTTGTATTTTGTTTCCCTTCACTTTGTTTTCCTTCTCGTCTCATAATTTTAAAGGATGAGATCTTTCAATAATTATAGGCAATATTTTAGTTAATTGTCACAAATAATTTTTTCCTATGTTGTATTTTCATAACAAAAAATTATTTGACATTTTGAGAAATTGTTGCTAGTACTTTTGGCTACGCTTAGTTTTCATGGCTAAAAATTATTGGCTATATTTTTGAAATGTAGCCAAAAGTTTTATCTACGTTTTCAGTAATGTAGCTAAATGTTTTTAGCTAAGTTTCTAAAAACGTAGCCAAATGTTTTTAGCTATATTTTGTAAAATGTAGTCAAAGTTTTAATATACATTTTAACAAAATAATATACCATGTTGAATTATAATTATTTGTGACATTTTTAATTTATATTATTGTATATAATATTTATAATTTTTTGTTGTTAATTTATTATACAAAAAATTATACTAAAATAATTGATAATTTGAAGCATTGTATTATAAATATAAAATATCATTAAATTTGTTTGTGTATAAGATTTTATTTACAACTTCAAAAATACTTGTATAAAAAAAATAAATACAAATATCAAGTTAATCACTCAGCCTCGTTTTCATCTTCACTACTTCCATAATCCAGGCCAAGTAATTTTTTGTGGTACTTTTCATACTTGACTAACTTTTTTTAAATAACTTGTTTTCCTCTTCAAGACGTTGAACGCATGCTAGTATTGATGTGGATAAAGCAGTTGGCTTAGGGCCAAATCCAAGACCTTTGATAATATCTAGATCATGTACCAAGAACCTTGTTGCAAATGTCTTCTACATTTGCCTCATTTCTCTCAGGCGTTGATGTTTGCAACAACTCTTGCATCTTATTCTCAAATTAAAAAATAAAACCAACATTCAATGCAAATATTATTTATTAGTACTAAAAAATAAATAAACTTAAAATTTAAACAAATTTGTATACTTACATATTTATTTTGTGTTTCTTTAGACATCCACCCTTGATGTTCATGTAGTTCCTTCTCACTTTGTTTTATGGAAAAAAGAAACAATAATGCATAATATGTTTTATTCATCATAAGAGAAAATAATCTTAATACTTGTAGTTCTTAATTAAATAACTACAACATATGAATAAAAACTATATTAAACCAAAGAAAAACCAACAATATTTGTATTTCTTAATTAAAGAACTACAACATATGAATAAAAACTACATTAAACCAAAGAAAAATCAACCTGTATAACATATTGAGATCAAAGGTATGTAAAGTCCCTCTTTTGTAGAAATAAATTGAAACCCAAAAAAACATCAATTAGAAAAATTCCATACTTCTTCTCTATCTATATATAAGACACACAACATCGTAAAGTGAACATCTTTTTTACTTTAAATTGAACAACCTAAATAAAGAAATTACAATGACAACATCTTTTTAAATAAATTGCATCCTCATACAGTTTACATGTTGCATCCCGATTTCACCCTTAAGCTTAAATCATTTTTTGCTACCTATTACATTTAATGATGTAACGGAACTTGTGAATAAAACATATGGTGCAAGAATCCAACTCCACCCTTAAAAGTCAATAGGCACTCAAGAAAGAAAAATTTTCCAGAATAAAATGGTAAATGATTGTTGTCAAACTTGGGTCTTATTTATTAGTTAAAGTAAAAAGGGTACAAGGTCTCTCACAAAAAATCAAATAGCTTGTAGATTATGTAAAGAGGAAGGAAAAAAAAGCGTGAAGAAGCTTCTGGCTTAGGAGAAATAGAAAACTAAATTTAAGGATGAGATCTAGACAAGATATTGCAAAAAAAAAAAAACCCATAAATTGCAAAAGAAAAATTCTTAACAGAACTTTCATCAAACATTTTATAGGTAGAACTCAAACAAGTTTCCTAATCCATTTAAGTAAAACTTAGCCCATTGTGGACGTATTCACCATCTCTTTTGAATACACATTATTATCATAATTTGCATCCATTATCAACCAAACCATAACACATATGGTTGACAACACAAAACCTAACAAAATACAAAACCTAATTAAAATAAAGAAAGCAGAACATAAAAACTCAAGTACAAAGGAGGGACAACTTACCTCGACAAACGACAAACTGGAGACGACCACGAAGACCAAAAAGCTCAAAGAAGATGATGACAAAATCTGGAAGAAGATAGGAACAAAAGGAAAACAACAATGAAATTGTGTTATATGTAACAATGTTCAAACATTTGGTGATAATTTTCCATAAATGATGTCAATGTAGACAAGGTAGCATTTTACGACAATCTCATAGAATCGTTGCTAAATGTTGACCACTAGTGATGAGTTAGTAAATACATCACCAAATGATTGTCTTTTGTGCTAATTTTTGGGCAATGTTTCCACAAAAGTGTCACTACAGGAGGTTTTTGGCAATGATTTTGTAAATTGTCTCCAATTCTTTTTACATATATATATTTAACAAATTTTTTGTAATATATAATTTCTATAAAACATTATAGAATTTATAAATAATAAATAGAGTTTTGTGATGTTGAGCAAGTTTTACTTCTAATAAAACCCCCAATATCTACAAGTATATAGGTCATAAACTTGTAGTATTAAAGGTGTTGATCCCACAAGAAGTTAGTGAACTAATCTAATTCTAAGTTATCAAAGGCCTAAAAGGATTATAAGAAATGAAAATAAAAACTATATAGAAAGGTAATTTCGTGAATATATATTGATTGAAATTAAAATATAAAATTAACACACGAGGAATCAAATTGAGCACCACCAAATTAATAATGGAAGTCACACAAGGAAGATTAGATGAATATAAGAAAGGGGATTTATCCTATCATCAGATGCTAACACGATTACTTTTGAGTTAATATGGTATCAATCTTAGACTTTTGAAGTGTGGAATACTCTCTCTCGAGTTATAATCATTAAACCCTAACTAATAACCCTAATTGAATTATGGAATTTGCAATCTCTCAATTAACAAAAAACTCACAAATCCAATAAGATCTTAAGCCCTTTAATAAACTATCAAGTCCTTACATAGGATCTCTCTTCGTATAAATTCTCAATTTGATTATTTGCGTGATCTATTAGATTGTTTAACTCTCATTACCTAATCTAATTGTTTTGTTATAAGTTCACTCTCTTGATTTGTTACCAAAGTATGCAAATACAACAAAAAATCACAATACCCAATGTATTAACATCAAAAGAAATCACATTAACATCGATTCAACAACAAATCCTTAAAAAAGTTTAGAATGTCATCATCAAACCCAAATCCATCACTATCAAATCCATCTTATACATTCACAAGAAAGAACAATAAAGATGAAATGAAATGTCAATTGGAAGGGTTAGAATAGATTGGGAAGATAGCAACATTGCAGCCTTTCTTCTCCTTTTTCTTTTCTCCTCCTTGCTTCTTCTTTCTCTCCTTTGGATCTTTCTAAAGATGGCAGAAATGGAGCTCCCTTTAAGTCTTCCTTCTTTTCTTTATATATCTTTTCCATTTAAGGCAAACATTAAGGTTTACTTGAGCCCAAAAGTCTGAAATATCCCTAAAAAATCGAGTTTTATAAGTTGGTCCACATTTGTTATTGCATAGGGCCACAATTGTGGCACTCAATTTTTGCTCTCTGTCATGATCGTGATAGATGGGGCTATGATTGAGGCAGATCCCCAAGCTTCTGTCATGATCGTGGCCCTAGGCCTTACTACTGGCTTCCTCTTATTTCTCTCCGTTCTTTGATATTTGATTTGAAACACTAACAAACACATCAAAACACCTCAAATACATAAAATTTAAACTCAATAGTGCTCTACCCATAAAACACTTAAAACACAAATATCTAACTAAATAACATAATCCTATCCTAAGCATACACTAATCATTCAATTTAACAACTAAACAAATACTAAACTACCCACTAAAATATTATGCAACCTACAACTATCAACATCTCCACACTTAAACTTTTACTTGTCCTCAAGAAAAAACAAAACAAACAAAAATTCAAAACACAAAACACAAAACACAAAACACACCTAACAACAAAACACACATATAAAGCAATGGTATAATGACATTGAACTTTACGAAACAAATTTAACTATAAGGATGATCCTTTAAATTGTTCTAACTTGTTAACTTATGAAATCTGTAACTCAATACTTCAAACTAAATATATATACTAATCAGGGCTTAATGTCACATTCATTCACTCTTATCATTTACACACACGCATTAATAATTTGTTAGTCAATCAAAAATTATAGCTATCCCTAATAGCTTTTCATAAAAATTTAAGCTATTCACAAAGATCGGTACGATTTATTAAATAATGCGCTATTTTTGTTAATTTTATTAACATGAATATAACTTTTTGATGTGAAGGCAAACATTTGTGATGAATGTCCCCTAGTTACTCAGTTGCATCACATTTTCAACTGGTTAGTAGCTCTATTCATAACCTACTTTGTTTCAAAAAGGGCAAACGTAATAGTTATTTAAACAAAAACACACTTTTTTAAATATATATTTTATTGCCTACCTCATTTCTTAAGCTAAGCATTCTCATAAAAAGATACCAACGATGCTACTTATTTGATTAGCCTAAAATTATAAATTAATGTGGTAAATTCCTAGAGTGAATGAACTAAAATCGTATCCTAATTAACATGCATCTTTAACAAAAACAACCTAGAACACTAATTTCACAAGCTAATAAATCTTAGTAGCTTAAAAGACTATGTTCAAAGCTAAATCAGTTTCATTAAGTCTTAGCCATTGACATATTCACACGAATCACATCATGCAATCCTAAACAAAAGTAACATACAACATGCAAAATTTACATTCAAATAAAAACATATAATGCACACAACCCTCCCCACACTTAGACGACGCATTATCCTGAATGCGAGAAGAACAAAAAAACAATATATAAGGTGGGAGTAAAAATAACGAAACATGAGAAACATGAGAACAAATGAAAATAAAAATAAAAATAAAAGACAAGGGTTAAAGTATAGAACCGTCATGGTGATTAAGGTGGTGATGTTGTTGGTATTGAAACCAAAACTGTTTGACATCAAGATTGCTTTCCTTTCTTATAATTGATTCAAGAGAGTAAGAGAATTAGTGATCCAACTCATTCCAAATCATTAAGAATTATTTATAGAATTTAAAACAAATCTAACTACACAACAATTTAAATATAACTACTAAATGTGCTAATTTATGGTCATTAGCTTGACCATGCATCCTTGGAAGTGCATTTAGTTGTTTGAAGGAAAGGAAAATTCTTTTTCCTTATAGATCACTACTTTAAAATATGCCTTGTAATGATGCCCATTGACCTTAAAGGTCTCCTTGTTTGAGTTATCCAATTCAAGGGCTCTATAAGAAAACACTTAACCGTAAAAGGTCCACTCTATTGCGATTTAAGTTTTTCTGAAAATAGTCTCAGCCTCGAATTATATAGTAAAACCTTATCCCTGACCTTGAATGTCTTTTGCTTCAAATAAGAATCATGTCACTTCTTCACCTTTTCTTTACAAAGTTTGGCATTGTCATATGCATTGTGATGAAACTCATCAAGTTCATTGAGTTACAAAAGAGGCTTTTCACCCAACTGCTTCTAATCAAAATTAAGAATTTTCATTGCCCAAAATGTGAGATGCTCTAGTTCTACGGGCAAATGACATGCCTTACCATAGACAAGTCTAAAGGGGGTAGTTTCGATCAGAGTTTTGAATGAGGTTCGATAAGTGTATAGGACATCATCCAGCTTCAATGCCCAATCATGCTTAAGCTCCCGGTTTACAACCTCGACTTGTCTACTGGTTTGTAGGTGGTAAGGGCTGACTACTCAATGATGGATCCCATATCTTTTTAGGAGAGCATCAAAAGATTTGCTACAGAAATGTGCTCCTCCATCATTTATTATAGTTCTTGGCACTCCAAATTAGTTAAATAACCTTTTGATAAACTTCTAGACAACTTTCCCATCATTAGTTGGAAATGTCATTGCTTCAGCCTAGCAAGATACATAATTCACCCCTACTAGAATGTACATATTCCCCATAAAGGATGGGAATGACCCCCTATAGTTGATGCCCCATACATCAAATACTTTAGCTTCCAAAATATTGGATAAAGGCATCTCATATTTTTTAGAGATGTTGCCTACTCGTTGACAGTGATCGCACTATGCCAAGAAAGTTTTAATGTCCTTAAACAAATTTGGCCAATAAAATCCACACTCGAGTACTCGAGCTATCGTTTTGGTTTCTCTATAGTGGCCAGCGTATTGAGTTTCATGACACTATATTAATTTATCCAACATTTCTTCATTTGGAACACAACGTCTTACTAAACCATCAACACATGTTCGATGTAAGATTGGTTCATCCTATAGATATTAAGTCCATTCATGCAAGAACCATTTTCACTATTGATATGATAGATCAGAGGGAAAATAGCAACATAATTTGCAATATTAGTGAACTATGGTAGAAAGTTTGAATGTCTTTAAACAAATGTGGCCAATAAAATCCACACTCAAGTACTCGAGCTATCGTTTTGTTTGCTCTATAGTGGTCAGCGTGTTAAGCTTCATGACACTATGTTAATTTATCTAACATTTCTTCATTTGGAACACATCGTCTTGCTAAACCCTCAACACATGTTCGACGCAAGATTGGTTCATCCCATAGATATTAGATGCATTCATGCAAGAATCATTTTCGTTGTTGATATGATAGATCAAAGGGAAGTTTCCTAATAACAACATAATTTGCAATATTAGCAAACCATAGTGTTGTTAAGTAACGTCAAGGGTTCATCAAGTAAGTTCTCATTAATATAATCACTTTGTTTGCATTCCCCTCCCTTAATAAATGGTCTATGACCACATTCTCTGCTCCTTTCTTATCTCGTACTGCTATATCAAACTCTTGTAATAGTAGTATTGATCGAATAAGTCTCAATTTTGCATCCTTTATGGCAAAAAGATATTTTAAAGCATTATTGTAGGTGAATACGATCACTTTAGACCCCAAGAGGTATGACCGAAATTTGTCACATGCATACACCACTGCATGTAATTCCTTTTCTTTGATGTTGCAATTAAGTTGAGGTCATGTAAGGGTCTTACTTGCATAATATATTGCATACAACCTTTTGTCTCTCCTTTGACCCAATACGCAACCTATAGCCTAGTCGCTTACATCGCAGATAACCTCAAATAGGAGCGTCCAATTTAGTGGCATTAAGAATGAGGCTGATGTTAGTGCCTCCTTTAATTAATTAAATACAAATAAACAATTTTCAACAAAGAGGAAGGGCATGTCCTTGACTAACAAAATCATCAAGGGTCTTGCAATTTGCGAGAAATCCATAATGAAGCGATGGTAGAACCTAGCACAGTATAAGAATCCGTGCACACCCTTGACATTGGTTAGAGGTGGGAGTTTCTCTATAACTTCAGTTTTTTCTCTATCCACTTCAAATCCTTGGTGCAAAATTTTATATCCGAGCACTATCCCCTCCTGCACCATAAACTGACACTTCTCCCAATTCCACACTAAATGTAACTCTTCACATCTTTGGAGTACCCTGTCCAAATTGGTTAAACACATTTCAAAACAATCTCCAAAAACTGAAAAATCGTCCATGAAAACTTACATTATGTTCTCGATCATATTTGCAAAAATAGATATCATACATCTTTGAAATATGGTTGGGGCATTGTATAATCCGAAAGGCATCTACCTATACACAAAGGTATCATTAAGACAAGTGAATGTGGTCTTTTTTAGTCACCTTGTTGAGTTTATAATAATCTATGCACACTTTCCATCCCATAACTATTCTTGTTGAAATTAATTCTCCGCTTTCACTCTCCATTACAGTCATTCCACCTTTCTTTAGTACACACTGTATCAGGCTGACCCATTCACTATAGATATGGGATAGATTATCCCTGCATCTAAGAGTTTTACTACATCCTTCTTAACCACTTCTTTCATATGAGGGTTCAACATATGTTGACATTCCCTCACTACTGTACATCCTTCTTTGAGGCTTATTTGATGCATACAAACATTTGGGCTAATACCTTGAATATTGAATATTTTCCATCGTATACTTTTCATCCAATTCCTAACAATAGCTACAACCCTACTCTCTTGGTCCCCATCCAGTCGGTTAGAAATGATAATGGGTAAAGTTTGACCTTCACCTAAGAAAGTATATCTGAGATAGGTAGGTAAAGGTTTAAGCTCTAAAGTAAGTGGTTTCTCCGTGGAAGGTGGTATGGAAGCTTCAGTTCGGACTAATATATCTTGATGAGTTTGAACACCCAACTTCTCCATCTCATCCTCTCCTTAAGAGTCAACCTTGTTTGCCTTCTCAGCTTCATTAATAATCTCCACTTCTATTGATTTTACTTATGCAATGCAACTCTCTACTTGTTCTTCTATACCTTCATCCATAATGTCAATTTTCATACACGTGACTTTCCTCTCAATTTTTAAAAGCCTTATTCATATTAAATTCCAATTGATCTGATCCAATCCGAAGTGTCAGTTTTCCTTTGTGAACATCAATTAATGCTTTTCTTGTGTTCACAAAAGGTCACCCAAAAATCAATGGATAGGTCTTATCCTCTTCAAAATCAAACACCACAAAGCCCATAGGAATAATGAACTTGTCCATATGCATCAGAACGTCTTCCACCACTTTCAAACGGTCTTTTAATAGATTGATCAACCAATTGAATTAGCATTGAAGTTGACTTGTCCTCATCGAACCCCAGTTTCCTGAATATTGACAAAGGCATAAGATTGATACTTGCTCTTAAATCGTGGATTCACTTTGTGAATTCAAATTCACCAACCACATAAGGTATTGTGAAACTCTTGGATCTTTCAGCATGGATGGAATCTAATTGGTGATTATGGGACTACAGGTGCCAGTCAAAGCTACTGTTTGGTTCTCTTCCCAAATATGCTTCTTCGATAATATGTCCTTCAAAAACTTAGCATATTGGGCATATGTTCTAATGCCTCGACAAATGAAAGATTTATTTGCTTAAATTTTCTATAAATCTCGCAAATTGTGCATCCAGTTTATTCTTTCGAATCGTTAAGGATATGGAACTTTGGGTGGATATAGCGGAATGGCAATATAAAGAGGGTATTCGCTCATGTCCACGTCTTTCTCTTTTTCTTGGTCTTTCTCAACAGGAGGAGGGTTTACAGCTCTTGTCTTTATGAGTTGTTCAAGTTCCTTCCCACTACGAAATATGATAACTTTTAGTTGCTCCCTCGATTTTGTTTTGGAAGTGCTTGGGAGATTTCCCTCATTTCTTGCAGACAAAGCACTTGCCAATTAGCTCATTTAAACCTCCAAATTATGGATAGAAGAGGCATGATTTGTTGTTAATTGCTCGAGTCTACCTTCCAAATTCTTTTGAGCATCATCTAGGCTTCTAAGCTTATCCAAAATCTTATCCAACTTAGAGTCCATTGAGTTTGGTTAAAAACCAGGTGGCCCTTGAGGTCAGAATTGTTCGACCAAGAGAAGTTTGGGTGGTTCTTCCACCCAGGGTTATATGTGTTGGAGTAAGGGTTCTTCCCCCCTCCTCTTCTAAATTGTGCTCTCATGTATTTACCTGTTCCACTTCATTATCCTTCATTAGGAAACAATCAATGGTTTTGTGGCTGTCTTGTCCATACAGTTTGCATTTTTTCTAAATGGCTTTGACAGAAGCCAAAGAAGAAACCTTTATATTGTTTAGCTGTCAAGTCAAGTTGTCAATCTTAGCTTGCATTTCTGTAATTGGGCCAATAGCTAAAGCCCCTTTCTTACTTGTGAAGAGTTGTAGGTTGTCTATTCCTATTCGTTGTCTAAAGACAACTATTACTAGCCATTTCTTCTAACAACTCCTCAGCTTCATCCACCATCTTCCTCATCAACAATCCTCTTCATGCTACATCAATAGTGACTCAGGTAGGTGGATTCACTCTATTATAAAAAGTTTGCAAAAGAACTTTTTTTGGTAAATTATGGTGAGGACACCTCCTTTGCAGTCTTTATACCTTTCCCATGCCTTATAGAGTGACTCCCCATTACTTTGTTGAAAGTTTATGATTTCCTTGATGATTTTGATAGCCTTTTTGAGGGGGAAGTACTTGTCTAGGAATGCACGTATCGATTACTCCTAAGTTGTAACATTTGCAGGATTGAGTGAATGATTGCATGCCTTTGCTCTATCCCTTAATGTGCAAAGGAAGAGCCTCATCCTAGTGGCATGTTTCGACATTCATAATATCGGAAGGTATCACATATTTCTAAGAAATTTACTATATGCGCATTAGGATCCTCGTTGGTCAGTCCATATAATTGCACATTTGTTTACAACATGTTTAGTAAAGATGACTTTATTTCGAATGAAGGTGCTTGAACAAGTGGTCTAGCGACACCTTGATTGGTCGTATTAAATCCTGAACTCATGAAATCCATAAGGGTTTATGGTTGGTTCCATTGGTTTCCACCTTGCTGAAACTTTTAATGAAATTCTTCAGCCATGGTTACTTAATTATTCTCTTCTTCTTTACATCTAGCTCTTCGAATTGCTCGCTCTAGTCATGTGATGTCAAGCTTTAGTGTTTTGGCTATCCGACTTGAACTCTTAGTAACTCGTGTTCATGCAATTGTATGGACACAAGAGTGGTGAAAACTCTTTAGACTAAAAAATTAAATTAATCCTACTAACTCATCGGTAACGGCACCAAAAACTTGTTGAGCAAGTTTTACTTCTAATAAAACCCCTAATATTCGCAAGTATACGGGTTGTAAACTTGTAGTTTTAAAAGAGTCAATCCCATGAGGAGTTGGTGAACTAATCTAATTCTAACTCACAAGGAATCAAATTGAACACCATCAAATTAACAATGGAAATCACACAAGGAAAATTAGTCAATTATGAGAAGGGGGATTTATCTTATCATCAAATGCTAACATGACTATTTTTTAGTTAATACGGTATCAGTCTTAGACTTTTGAAGGGCGTATTACTCTCTCTCGAGTTATAATCATTAAATCCTAAATCATAACCCCTAATTGAATTATAGAATTTGCAATCTCTCAATTAACAAAAAACCCATAAATCCAATCAGATCTTAAGCCCTCTAATAGACTATCGAGTCCTCACACGATATATTTCTTCTATAAATTCCTGATTTGATTATTTGCATGATCTATTAGATTGTTTAAATCTCATTACCCAATCTATTCGTTTTGTTATTAGTTCACTCTCTCAATTTGTTACCGAAGTATGCAAATATGACAAATAATCACAATTCCCAATGCATTAATGTCAAAAGAAATCACATTAACATTGATTCAAGAACAAATCCCTAAAGAAGTTTAGAACATCATCATCAAACCCAAGTCCATCACTATCAAATCCATCTTAAACATTCAAAAGAAAGAACAATAAAGATGAAATGAAATGGCACTTGGAAAGGTCAGAATAGATCTAGAAGATAGCAACACTGCAGCCATTTTACTCCTTCCTTTCTCCTCCTTCTCTCTTCTTATTTCTCTCCCTTGGATTTTTCTCAAAGTGGTAGAAATGGAGCCCCCTTTAGGTCTTCCTTCTTTTCTTTATATATATTTTCCATTTAGGGCAAACATTAAGGTTTACCTGGGCCCAAAAGTTCGAAATATCCCTTTAGAAGTCACGTTTTAGAAGCCAGTCAATGTCTACTATCGTGCAGGACACAATCGTGGAAGTGGCACTCAATTTTTACTCTCTGTCATTATTGTGGCAGACCACTAGGCTTCTGTACCACAATCTTGGCCCTGGGCCTTGCTACGGGCTTCCTCTGATTTCTCTTCATTCTTCGATATTTGATCTGAAACACTATCAAACATATCAAGGCACCTTAAATACACAAAATTTAAGTTCAATAACATGCTTTAATCCATAAAACACTTCAAACACAAATGTCTAACTAAATAACATAATCCTAACCTAAACATGCACTAATTATTCAATTTAACAACTAAACACATACTAACTACCTACTAAAATAGTATGCAACTTACAACTATCATGTGACACCACATAAAATTGTCAAATCATATATTTTAAAGGAGATAAATAAAAAGTCTAATTTTATGTCATATAAATTAATTTTGTGTTTTTAATTTTATAAATATTTGGAATGGCATTATTGCTGGCTAAATTTATTTTTAGATTTACAATCATTCTCAATAATACATTTGATTTTTAAGAATATGATATTAATAGTAAATATCATATTTTCCATTTTTATTATATTGCAATTATTTTTTAATTATATTACAATAAATATAATTATATATGGTAATTAATATATTTTATATGAATGTATAGATAATAATTATAATTAGTATAATGGTTCATGAATGTATAGATAATAGATAAAATTTCTCATTCCTTGCTTATGTAATATATTAGTCTATTTAATCATAATTTTCTATTTATTATATATAAATTATATATTGTTAAATAAAATTTATATATTATATATTGTTCTTATAATATACATAGTGTAATATCTAGGAATAAGTTTTAGCAACGAATTATAAAAATCGTCGCAAAAGTTTCACATTTTCGTCATCAAAATCAAGCCAAAATCACGTCGTTTTATGAAACTAAAACCTAATTACCTAAACAAAAGACATAAATTGAAAACCTCCCCAGCCTAAAAAGTCTCCAAATGCTTCCTAATTAGGACTGAACCATCGAAGGCAATCTTCTGCTCCAAGCTAGTCAAGTTACTAGATATGACTTCCTCTGTTTTGTTTCTCACTCTTTTCACCTTGGGTCATTGTTCTGCAGTAGGTAGTCATTAGCTTTCTTTAAGAAGAGTCACAGATCACTCCCACCCCAAGTGAAAACCAACCTCGATGCCTAACTTAATGTCTTTTGTACTAACTCAGTGTCTTCTTGCTTAATCCAAATTTATGAGTGTCATATTTCTCTCTGATATTTGATTAAAAATCTCAAAAATAATTATTATTTTCAATCTTAACATATCCATTTATATTTAAAGTTTAAACTAAGAAACTCCAGTCAAACTAACAAAAATTGAAAATAAAAAGCAAAAAGGAGTGAGAGAAGTTTAAGTAAATAATTAGAAAAGGTATTTAATATTCCACTAGTATTTGCATTTATTTTTTTTCAAGGAATATCAAATAAGATAGAATCATGTTGGAGGTTTTCTTGTGAGTGTTTAGGTTTATCAACTTACTAGAATGGTCTTCATTTCGCGAAAGACACCTTAATATTTAAGGTTGTTGGTTTAACTGCTCCTTAAAAATAGATTGGTGTTTGATATGATGATTGCCTATATATTGGAGAGACTTATAGCTTATTTTTAAAGGACTATTTTTTATAACTTCAATGAGAGCTTGCTTGAGGAACTCTACATATGAACTTGTTGATTAATGGATCATCACCATTATTCCTTGCGAATCATTGACTATATTTTTTATAAGTTTAGTTAAAGTTAAGAAGTTGTTGGAAGAGCATGTCAATAAACCAACTTTTGGGAGAAGATCTTTTTGTTTCAATTGATATCTTCAAATGTGCAAAGAGCCTTCTTGGGAATCCAAACGTAGAAAAAATAATTATCTATCGAGTCTCATATTACTTGGAATCTGGAAAAAATAATTATTTTTTCTTTTCAAAGGAATAGGCATGAAACTTTATTTATTGTTTGTCTGTAAAAATTATTAAACTTCTAATTAGAATCTTGTATTACTTACCATATATCATTAAATTATGTTACTTACCATATATCAATATTTATTGTTTTTCTGTAAGAATCATACATCATTATATTAAAAACTTCATGTTAAAACTATTTGAAAATTTTGTGACACCATATAAAATTGTCAAATCTTATAATTTAAAAGAGAAAATAAAAAGTTTAAATCAATGTAATATTAATTAATTTTTTGTTTATAGTTTCATATGTTTTGTTAACTAAATTTATTTTTACACTTACAATCATTGTCAATAATATTAAATTTGATTTTTCTCAATATGATGTTCATTCACAAAATGATCAAGTCAAAATTAGTAAATTCATAATTATAAATGAGTTATTTTGTTGTTTAATCGTTTGGCATCTCCAAAAGTCCTACTTTTTATGACAATTTAAAAAGTGATCACTAAAGGATAACCCTTTGGCGACGAAAACAATAAACGGTCAAAAAAGGATGAGCCTTTTGTGACAATTCCAATAAAGCATTGCCAAAGGCTTGTAATTAGTGACACTTTTCTAAAACATTGTAAAAGGGAAGGCTTTGGCAACGTTTTTAAAAATTGTCACCAAAAGCTGACTTTTAGTGACGATTTTGAAATTTTCACCAAAAAAAAGTAGCAAAAACTCAACTTTGTTGTAGTGTATGTACTTCAAATAAGTGACTTAATGAGTTGATAACTTAGAGTCAAATAATAAGTTTGATTCAACATATGTTTGTAAGTTTTAAATATGTCTACACTCTTGACTAGCCAACATCTTCAAAAAATTTAAATCGGCTACAACCCCGTAATATGATTCAAACTTATATCATTGTACATTAAGAGCAATATTATGAATATTGTATTAGATTTAGTGTTGAATTTGGTTTTAATAAAGTACAATTCCAATATTGATCAATATTAGATACTATTTAAGATATTTTTAATATTATAAAATAAATTTTAAATTTTATAAAATTACAAAATAATCTCTTAATATATTTTAATTATTTAAGATATTACATATGTAAAACACTTAGTGATAGTCTAAAGTGTCTAAATATTGAATTAATATTTAATAATTATTACAAAATTGTATAAAGTTCAAATTTGAAATATAATGTAATAACAGAAAAATAACACGACAACATTTCCAATTCCATAACAACAAGTAGGTGGAAATCTTCTCGCTTGATTGACATCATTAATATATGGCGAAATTTGAGGGATTGTTCTAAGCAATATTATGAAAATTGTACTGGTAAAGGTATCATATTTGGTTATGGTATGATACTGTATTAGTACCAGTCAATATCGGGTACTATTTTGAGTAATTTTTAAAATTATAAAGTAGTCCTTAATGAAATTCTTTGTTATTAAATTGTGGGCTTATAAACAATTATAAATGAACTTGGTTGCTATTTTTTCTTTTTGCATAGTATCATCAATAATAAGAAAATATCTAATATCTCCTATATTTTCTAACATCAGTTTAACGCAATTTGCAGTAAAAAGTGTCCAACAAAATGAATTACACCTACTTTGCAATCTTCTTCTAGTTGCTTTATAAGCATAATTATTGTTAGTAATAAATTGAATAATATTTTATTACTCAACTTCACTCATAACTTCATCAAATATCTAAAACAAAGTATTAGCATTCCTAACAAGGTTAAATGCATCAATAGACTTCAAAAACATTATCCCCTTTATATAATAAACTAAAAAATTAATAATAACCTCATGTCTTCTATTTGTCCAACTATCACACATGATTAAAGACTCATAAGTAGCTCAATTCATTCTTCTTTGATCCAACTATCTTTGTATTTCATAAAAATATTTGCTCAAAAATTTACCTTTATAGTCGTCAATTGAATAAGCTTTATATCCTTTGCCATAAGAGGCAATAGCATTCGTCATAGGTTAATAATAATAAGATTGGATAGTACTAAATGTTATACCAAAATCAACCACCATCTACCCGTTATAAAAGAACTTTTACTACCATTTTTATAGTTCAATCTTTACCTTCTATCTTTCTCATGTTGGTATTCTTCAAGCAAATTCTTCATTTGTCATTTCATATCATGACTCACTTTCTTACAAGACTCTGTATCACCTTTAACTCTAGGTAAATGCTTCTTTAAGCTAGTGATTGCCCCACCTTTAAAATGCTTGTTATAATACAAACAAATGGTATAATTTTTCATTCTATAAATCAATCCAACATGAGCCTAAGTTGGATCATCAAATCTTCCTAAACCTCAAGTCATCGAATTATCAGGAGTACTTGTACTTCCCTCCAATTATTTGTAAAATAAGTGAAGACATATGTCAAAGTTAAATTAATAAATTTATTATCAGCTATTTCCAAAGCAATGTGTATCACTTAACTTAAAATAAATATGAATGCACATCTTAGATTCTAAAAGCATACACACAAATTGAATTTAAAAATATACATGCATCTTATATTCAAAGTCAATAGACAAAAAATCATTATTACCAACTACTAATGTCATCAAAAATATGGAATAAATTGTGTAAAATAATAAGAAGAAATAAAGCAATAACAACTTAACATTCATATGATATAAAAATGCAAGTGAACTTCATTAACTTATAAATGATTGTTGCATTTTTATAATTATAACTCATTTTATATGATTACATAATTTAACTTAATGTTATGAAAATCATACTGGTACTGGTACCAGTTTTGGTTATGGTATGATATTGTACTGGTAACAATTAATACTAGGTACTATTTCGAGTCATTTTTAAATTTGTAAAGTAGTCCCTAATTTTTAAAAAAATTACAAAATAGTCCCTCAATATATTGTATTGTATAATATATAATTTTATATCAACTCTATTTCTAAAAATCATAATAATAGAAATTTAAAGTAACAACAATATATTTATTTTTATTGATATTACTTTTCACTTATTTCATATACAAATAATAACCATAATTAATATGAAAAAGAATATTTAATCATCATACAAATATAAATTAAGGGCAATACAAAGTACTTAAAATGTTTCAATTTTATTATATACTTAAAATGTAATTTTATTATATAATAAATAATAATTACATCAAAACTTCAAATAAAAAGAATAATAAGTATTTATGACTCTCTAATTATTACAATTTACAACAATAGTTCATGCCAAAGAACTAACTAGAAATGAAATCTAAAACATAAATATTTACAATTATATTTATATTGCATATATAGAATTTAACATTTATATCAAATATAAGTGAAATTAAAAGATAAAACTTCATTCAATCGAATACTTACTCAAATTACATTGGCCTCAATTCTTATTTGACACAAAATCCTTATCATTGAGAAGAGCCTCATTATCACCATCGTTCAAATTTATTGCACCAAATGACATGTCAATATTTTCTCTTCTAAGATTATTTTCTAAGTCACTCTCATCTATCAAACCGGTTCCTCAGAAACTCAATCTGCTAAAAGATCAATATGGTCAAGACACATTAGATGTATAGAACTACTTATTTTATTAAGAATCCTAGTAAATAATAAAATTAAATTATAAAGAAATTACAAGAAATTATATCTAACTTAATAATGATAATAGCATACCTTTCTCGAAGTTTTAAATTGTATCGAACAAACACTAAGTCATTCAATCTTTCGTGTTTTAATCTATTCCTTTTTTTAGAATAAATGAATTCAAATATGCTCTAATTCCTTTCACGTCCTATTGCATTAAGCTAGAATTCGAATTGCAAACCTTTGCAATTTTAAAACACCATTTCTAAATTGGTTCCATTAAGCAGCTGTACAAAATAAACTAGTGATTAACTTTTAACAAGTAGAAAAAGTGAAAAAAGACCTGGATTAAGTTTCTCTTTTTGACGAATAGTAATTGGCATCCCAAAAACATAAGAAGCATCCTTATGAAGCTCCATTTGTGACCTTAAGAGATGTTGTATCATCTTATGAGCAACAATTGTTGTAATATTTAATATCATTCCCCTACTAACTTTAACTTTCTTTGTAAAATTTAGTCTAAAATAGACACCAGGATTCAAAAATGCTCTAACTGCAAATAACAGAGAGTAAAGTTTCCTTTCACTGTTCTCACTGATGATTGCAAGATAAAGTGCGTACAGAGAAAGCATCTTTTTTATATCAGCCTTGATTGCTTCCTTCACTCTCTCCATGACATCAACAAAATAACTCATTGTTGCCTTCTCATCATTATCAACTAGATGAAGTACCCTCACCAAAGGCTCACAAACTCAAATGACAAATTGACATTGAGACTAAAATTTATTATCTTCAAGTATAATTCTAAAAACGTCTAATCCAATATTAGACCTAGCATGCTGAGATACAACTTACTTATCACTTGTAAAAAATATTTTATCAACTCTTTCATCATCATAATAGAACACTGAAGTGATAACAAATTGGCTGCAAATCTTGTAATAATAGGATGACATAAATTCCTAACATTGGTGAAATCCTTTCTCATTAAATTCAAGACCCATGTATACTTTTCAATGAAATTGATCAACTTTTTTGCTTTCCACACAGTCTCATCAATAATAGAAAAATATCTAGCATCTCCTATATTTTTCAACATTAAGTTAATGCAATCTGCAACACAAGAAGTACAATAAAAAGAATTATACTTGTTTTATAATCTTCTTCCATATGCTTTATAAGTATAATAATTGTCAGTAATGAACTGAACAATATTTTTTAACATAACTTCATTCACAACTTCATCAAATATTTCAATAAGAGTATCAAGATTCCTATCAAGGCTAGATATATCAGTAGATTTAAAAGATATTTCTGCTTTGTAAAATAAATCAAAAATTAATAATAGGCTAGTGTCTTTTATTTATCCAACCATCATATATGATTAAATACCCATAAGTAACCCATAAGTAGCCCCAGTATGTTTTTCTTTCATCCACATAACTTTTAATTTCATAAACAAAGCTGGTTAGAAGTTTACCTCTATAGTCATTAATTGAAAAGGCTTTGTAAATTGGACCGTAAGAGGTAATAACATCCACCATAACTAATAATAATAAGATTGGGCAACATTGAATGCTATACCTGAATTATATCACCATCTAGTTATTGTCATGTCCACATTATAAGTTGTTTCTCTAGGTTGTAAGGCACTACAGATTTGAAAGTTGAGCTTTAGGAGTTGTTCGTGGTGTAAAAATTTTTGAAACTTGTCCTTTTCTTTTTCTAACATCATATGTAATATTTTCTTCTTATTGGGTAGGAATATTACCACCTTTAACATCCACAATATCATCCTGAATACCAATAAAAGAACTTTGATTGCTAATTTTCTAGTTCAATCTTTGTCTTCTATCTTTCTCATACTGATACTCTTGAAACAAAGTCTTCATTTACCATTTGATATCAAGAATCACTTTCTTACAAGGCTCCACATCACATATGATCCTAGCTAAATGCTTCTTTAATATGGGGGTTCCTCCACCTTTCAAATGCTTGTTACAATACAAACAAATACCATGGTTCTTTATTCCAATAACCAATATAGCATGATCCTAAACGGGTCATCGAATCTTCCTATAACTGAGATGACTGAATTATCAAGAGTACTTAAACTTTCTTCCATTTAATTATATAATAAATAAAGACATATGTCAAAATTAAATTAATAACTTCATATCAAAATACAGAATACTTAATTTCATTGTCAACTATTATCATCAAATATGTATTGTTTAACTCAAAAGTCAAAACTAACATAAAGCATATACATCTTATATAACTCATTTCGTATGATTATATCATTCAAATTTAAACCAAACACATACACTCACGACTATATCCTATTCAACTTCAAGCATAACTCACAAATATAAGTTTACTACCTATTTTATGTAATCACAAAATTCAACTATAAACTAATATATTTTGTTTACTTATACAATTCAATTTGTAGTTCTTATCTAATTTTAATCAACATTGTTACTAATCCTAATTCCCAACTTTAATTTAACAATCTTCCATTTACCAATTTTAATGATCATTCTCAGTTTCTTACTCAAGTTAACTCCATAATCAAGAATTAATATACACTACCCAATTCAATTTCATCCAATATAATTCACCAATAAGCTAAAAATCAACAATTCAAGTATTCAATATATACAATTACACAATACAAATATAAATCTTATATAACCCATTTGTATGATTACATCATTCAACCATAAACTAAAGACATACAATTACAACTATAACCTATTCAACTTCAATCATAACTCACATCTATAAGTTTACAACCTATTTTATGTAATCACATAATTCAACTATAAACTAATTTATTATGTTTGCTTATACAATTCAAATTGTAATGCTTATAAATATTTTGTTTTATTAACTAATTTAAACTAACATTATTATCAAAAAAATACATTATCCCATGGTCTCTAGATGTTGTATTATACACAGAATTCCCCCATTTTGAATTACATCTATTGAGGAGTTCAACTAACTTCTGATTTGTATATTAGTATTAGAAAATGTCATTTTCCTTGTCAGTGAAGCATCAACTTCCGATTCTCTAGTTTAGGTGATGAGGATTCAGCTAACACTTAACAAGAAAATTCGAAACACCCTGACATCAAATAAACGATGATCATGACTGTAAGAAATATGGTTTGATGTTATGACCCATATTTTCTATAAGCTCGTATTAAACTTGATTTAGGGTTTTTTTAATTTAATAGTATGTTAAATCTTGATCATTGTTTAGTACTTGATGGATGTACAAGATTTAATGTTAACAGCAAAGTGTATATAAATTAATCCTCTCTCTACCCTAATTAAGTATAAACGAAAACAAATACAAAGCGAAGGTATTTTGTGTATTAGGTTATCCATCAAACTATCGTACAGAAAGAGGATTAAGAGATAGAAACTAGTTTGTAATCATTGAAAGCTTTCTCTCTACATGATGACAAATTCTGCTCAAGGTAAGTGATTTATTCTCTTTATCTATGTGATTATTATTCTCTTTATCTATGTGATTATTATTATGTTCAAGATCTAAATGGGCATGAATGATTTACGTATGATTCATGATTTACGTATGATTATATCTTTAATGTTTGAATATTAAGAACGAAAAACTTACATGTGGTATCAGAGCCAATGTTTTTGAATAGATAATAATCCTTAGATTATTGATTTGATGATTGATTCAATGATGTTTATAAAATTTATGATTTTAGGGTCTTGTATAAAGATTAATTTTTCTAAAAAAATCCCTCGCACCGCAATGCCTCTTTTCTCCTCTATTCTCTCGTATCTTTTTAAATTAACTGAAACCAAAGCCTAGAAAGAGACAGAGCGTCACGTGAGAGAGACTGCATTTCTATGAGCAGAAGTGTAAATATGAAACTCACACTAAACTAGTAATAGGCGATGGTGAAGAGAGAAAGCTTAAAGTAAAATTGTGTCTTAGTGGTAATAAACAAACAGAAGGTTGGCAATAATGAAAGGGGCCCCACACAAACTTATCATACCTGTTGATTTTCTCTAATAGATAGTTTGTTGTAGTTTGGCTTATATGAAATTACTCTATATGGGACAAAAGATTGGATCTTTTTAATTTGAAAGGTTGAAAGTTAGAAACTTTCATCTAGGTTTTATTACAATATATGCCACAATAAGCCCTCGTGATTCTTGATGGATAAAAATGATTTTAAAGTTTTGATTATGGTTGTATTAATGATATTTTGACCTATAATCAAACTTCTAATTTTAATTTCATCTTATAGATATATTATTATTATTATTATTATTATTATTATTATTATTATTATTATTATTATTATTATTATTATTATTATTATTATATGATGGTATGATAAAAATTAATTTGTTAGTCACCAAAGTGACCAAATTAGTTTTGAATGTGTGGTCATATAATTTATATATTTTATGAAAAATTTATTAGTTGATAGAAATTAGGGACTTTACCCAAAGGTAAATCAATGTTCTATAACTAATAAATATAAAGGAGAAAATTGATATACTTTTGTCATATATGTATAGTTATCCAAAGATGATAGATGTATTTGATGAATTTTATTTAATTTTCTTAAAAAAGTTTAAATAGCATTCTAATGATGGTGGTGATATGTATTGTTGTGTTTACCCAAAAGAAACCTACAATATATTTAATGTATGTGCTTCATGTCTAAATCTGTTACTTAGTGAGCTTTAAGGTTACCTTGTTCACTGGTGTAAATTTCTTTAAATTGAGCAAACAAGTCACTTTCCATTTAGGTGCTTTGGATCTTGACTTGGCACTATTAGAAGATAAGCCTTATGACTTTAATGACACCATTATAGAGATTGAAAGGGCACATTATAAGGCGTGGGCAAGGTCTAACAGGTTATTTTTGAATTTTATGTGAATGATGATTGCCAACAACAATAAGTCTACTCTTCCTAGTACTAAAAATCAAAGTGCTAAAGATTTTCTTAAACTTGTGGAAGATAAGTTTCATTCTGCCGATAAGGCACTTGCAGGGACACTTATGGCTAAACTCACGACTATAAAGTTTGATGGATCAAAGAATATGTTGCAACATGTCCTTGATATGACTAATATCACTACAAGACTTAAGACATTGAGTATAGCTGTGGAAGACTCCTTCTTAGTGCAGTTTATTATGAACTCACTTCCTACTGAATATGGACCACTCCACATCAATTATAACACATTAAATGATAAGTGGAAATTGATGAATTGTTTAATAAGTTTATTCAAGAGGAATTAAGATTAAAGAAACAAGGAGTTCATTCTATTAACCTAATGGGTCAAGGAGCTGGAAAGAACTCAAACCAAATGCCAAGAATTTTAAGAAGATAGAACCTGCTAAAGTTCCACAGGTTGCTGATGGTGAAAGGAAGGGACAAAAGTTAGATAAATGCCACTTCTGCAAGAAAGAGGACATTATTAGAAAGATTGCCTAAAACGTTGGGTCAAAAAGAAAGGTGTATATTATGTTTCTGTATGCTTTGAATCAAACTTATCTGAAGTTCCTTCTAATACTTGGTGGTTTGATTTTGGTTTCACAACTCATGTTTCCAATATTACGTAGAGATCCCTTACAATCCAAACCATAAGCCCAACTAACAACTTTCTGTTTATAGGGAATCGAATGACGACCCTAGTTGAAGGTGTAGGGACTTATAGGCTGACGTTAGATACTTGGTTTCACTTGGATTTAACGAACACTCTCTATGTACCTTCAATGTCTAGAAATTTAATTTGTGTTTCTAGACTTGATGTTAGTGGATATGCCTTTAAAGGTAGATATGGTTGTTTCAATTTGTATAAGAATAATTCCTTTATTGGTTATGGATTGCTTATGGATGATTTATATAAATTGAAACTTGATGATGTTTTTTTTAATTCCTATTTATTATTAATCATAATGTTGAAATGAAACGTAGTTTGGAGAATGAACATTCTACTTACTTGTGGCATAAACGTTTGGGACATATATCCAAAGAAAGTTTAGAAATATTAGTCAACAATGGGATTCTACCAAATCTAGATTTTATTGATCTTGGCTTATGTGTGGAATGCATTAAGGGAAAGCAAACCAAACATAGCAAGACGGGAGCCACGAGAAGCAGTCAACTTTTTAAAATAATGCACACTAACATTTGCAAACTTTTTGACACTCCGTCCTTTAATGGAGAAAAATAATTCATCACCTTTATAGATGATT
>JANVCQ010000232.1:8277177-8308267 GCA_025531925.1 Erythroxylum plowmanianum
AATGATTATAAATTATAATTCTAATTCACAATTAGAATTAGATAAATTAAAACTCCTTTTAATTTTTCTTTAATTCTCCAATTAAATAATTCATAATCATAAATCATGATTGACGTCTAGCAACATGTCATGATTACTCAAATATCAGGAATGCCAAAGTGTTGACTTAACCTGTCCATGCATGGCTATAATGTATAATTTAATCCTTTCGTCATCCAATATTCTAATTGGACAGAATATGGATATAGTGTCTACTCTTTAGTATCCAATTATGTTCGTCCTTGCTAATTAATAATTGATTTATAATTAAAATTTGAAAACTTCTTTTCAAATATCAACCCACTATGGCCAAAGAATTTCATAAATCATTACCAATTAAGAACAATAGAATATTCTCTCTAATTATTTTAGAGTGATTAATCCTTTATCGACTTACTCAATTATCTACATATGGTTCATATTGTATCCAATTACTACCGACATAATTATTCTAGGACAATTCTTAAGTAGCATCAAAATGCAATAATTCCCATACTAGATATCCTAGTAATCTCAAGTTAGAGGATTAATTATACAACCATCATTATGAGATAGTCCATAGACACATAAATAATATTCCATTCAGAATTCTCATAATCGGGTCAATTCAGTGACTTATTCTCTAATAATCACCCACACATTAGTTTAAGTATCTCTATACTTTAATTAATGAGATCAATTACTTTCTTCATAAGAAAGAAACATAATGTGTGCTAATTTTACCGTTTCAACAATATCCAGTCTTGATGAAACTACAACTAGGAATATTTAGGAATAATACATAAGTGTATATTGAATCTCATAATTATGATCTCATCATAATTTCAATTGCACAGTAATTATTCCAATGATTTTATCTTTACAAATAATAATTAAATAATTAACAAATACATAAAGATAAAGAATGGCTTTAATTAATTAATAATAATGTATACAAATATTTACAACCAAAATAAATTGATTGCAAGGGCATAAACTAACAGAGTTACCTCCTCGTAATGGTGGAATTTTATTGAAAACGATCATAGTAAATGCATAGCTGACAAACAGGAACAATTACAATGAAAAAGGTTTTAATTCCTTAGAATCTAATTTCTAACCCTTTTTCCCCCCATACTCTACCACTCCACCCTCTTAACCAAAAGTAAGAAACTTATTAATTAGATTACAAGTTATTTTTTGGTGCATCACAAAATCAATAGATAGATTTGAGCAAAATTAATGAACGGTTTTAGGGCTTCAAAGCATAATAATTATACAATATATATTTATAAATAACATAAATAACAAATCTATATAATTAAAATATTAGTTATTATCAAGTTATAATAATTCATAATAATAAATTCATCAATTACAACTTGTGCTTTTGTTTTTGATCAAAGATGTGATTTATACTTCAATATATCATAAAAAGTTTAAGTAAGTCTCTAACATTATTTATGATTAACACTTTGTTCACTCTAATTTTATTAAAATAATATTCATCGCCCTCTAAAAAGGGGACAAAAATGGTAATAAAAATAATAGAAGAGACTTTATTTAGACCTTTTCTTAAACATTAACGTGAAAATTACATCTTTAATTCATATTTAGTAAAGTTATTTTTAAGATTATATCAAAATTTGGTTGGTTCATATTGTCTATCTCTGACATCACATCATAGAGGCAAAATTGATGACTCATATAGTAAAAATTGCTAAAACCTTGACATTTTTAGAATCTAAGTTATTATCAGTGTTATTTTGAAAATGTTAAAATGTAACATAATATACCATTGACAATGACAAAAACTAACTTAAAGTCTTTTAAAAAATTGGGGAGTAATACCATTGCTTTTTCTTTATGACCTTACTATCTTCTCTACCTGTTACATAATATTTACGCTCAGAATCTATTATCAATATTATGAATATTGTATCAGCATCGATACCAATTTTAGTTTTGATACAATACAGGTATCGGTCAAAACTATGTAATGTTTTAAATAATTTTTAAAAATTATAAAATAGCTCCTAAATTTTGTAAAATTACAAAATAGTTTATCAATATCATGTGTTATGTAATTTTTAATTTTACATCAATCATGTCTCAAAAAATCATAATAATATAAGTTAGAAATAACAAATATCTCTTTATTTATATTAATATTACTTTTCACATATTTTACATATAGACAATAATTACAATTACTAAAAGAAAAATATTGTTTAATCGTCAAACATATATAAAACCAAAGATAACACAAAATACTTAAAATGTAATAGTTTCATTATATAGTAAAGAATAAATGCATCAAAACATTAAATATAAAGAATAATAAAGTTCCATGATTTCATAAGTATTATAATTATGGTTGTCAATGAATTGGGCAGGGTCAGGGCCTGAGTAGGTCCAAATTTTATTTTTTTAAATAAAACGATGTCGTTTTGAAGCCTGGATAACCCTTGCCACGCCTGAGACTTAGTCAACCCAGGCTAGGCTCGAGTCTTTTTGTCATCCCTAATTATAACAAATGTTCGTGTCAAGGAACACAACCAATTAAAGACAAAACCTGTAATAAAAATATTTATAGTTAAAAGTCTTATATTTATATTACATATACAGAATTTAATATATGCATAACATATAAGTGAAGTTAAGAGAAGAGAAGAAATAAAAAAACTTTGAACTTTGTTTAATTGAATATTCGCTCAAATCACATTGAACTCAATTCTTATTCGATACAAAATTTTCATCATCAAGAATAGCCTTATCATCACATCCTTCAAATTTATTGCACCAAATGAAATGTCAATATTTTTTCATCCAAGTTATTTTTATCTATTAAACTCAGTTTCTTAAAAATTTAATATGTTAAAAGGTTAATATGGTCAAGACAAATTAGATCTATAGAATTACTTATTCAATTAAGAATCCTAGTAAAAGATAAAATTAAATTATTGAGAAGTTATATTCCACTTAATAATGATAATAACATATCTTTTTTAAACTTTATTGTAAGGACCAAGTCGTTCAATCTTTTGTGTTCTAATATATTTCTTTTCTTTGAATGGATGTATTAATTAAGATATGCTCGAATTCCTTTCACACCTTATTGTACTCATATAATGAGCTTCCAGAGTTATTCGTAGTGTAAAAAGGTTAAAAATATTTCTTCTTCTTTTTCTCATTTAAGTGTAACATTTCCTTCTTTTTAAGTAGAAAAATCACCTTCATCACATTCACTATCATTCTAATCATTTTATGTTTTTGTAATTTGGCACTGACTAATACCAACCACAAAACTGATATGGGCTGATACTGACCATTAATACGATACTAAAAGCTATTGTATTATTTTTCCACTAATGCAATACGGTCATCTGATTATGCGTTTCCACCAGCAAATGCACTCTCTCACATCGGTATAGTGTCTGCCGATATAATTTAGATAAAAGAAAAACACAAAGGTGGACAAGAGACTGTCATCAGTTCTCATGGCTTGTTTAGAACCGACGCCCTAATGCACCACACGTTAGCTATTTTTGTGTCAGTCTGACCATTCAAAGATCATTTTCACCCAAATTATGGGTTTCCAAAGAAACCGACAAGCATCAGTGTACGACTCCTAGCTCCGCGCTCTGCAACATACTACGTGGCCCACCTTGCAGTCTATAAGCAGTTGTCGTGACGCCATCCAATGCAAGTCATGAACCTGCTAGCTCAGATGGAATCACTGAACCAAGAAGGAGATTACAAATCTATAAAGAATTAATTCAATTACCAGGAGTTGAGATTTTCTTCTCTTTTCTCTTTTTGGTTTTTCCTTAGGTTATCATTTTGCGAAAATCGTCAAAAGAGAATGAAGTGGCCAAATGTACCTATGCACGTGGTGGGCGGTTGTGTCAGTCTTTCAGATCTCTTTTCCATGAACGTGCATGCTGACGTCTGTTGGCAGCTGCAACGGTCGGGTGGTCCTACCGACTACTGCAAGACATGAATTTACAACTCATGTCTCTTGCTAACCTCACCTCAAATTCTGAACATTTACTCCTAACACCGTTGAACGGACAGAATAAAACGTAAGCCAAAAATTTCTCTACGTGATTTTAAGAAGCAGATATATTTCTTTTTCTTAATTGCCACTCTTAATCCTCCCCTTTCAAAAAGAGACCATGACATGTATCTATCTACATGAATATCTACATGCATTCTTTTTTAAATACAAGAAAAAAGCAAACTCAAAAAACTAGCTATTGCAAAGTTCTGCGATACACTGCTCCTTGCATGTCCCTTTGGATAATGTCTTGGACTGTCAGTGAAAGCTCCGGAAGAAAATGTATGCCAAGGTTGACCCGAATAGACTCCTTAAAGCTCAACCGTTAAAGAAGAGTTGCTGTCGATATGCTGACAGAATCTTCCGCACCACTGATCACGCCATCCTCGAATTACACTACCAGCGGTAGCGATGCGTGACACTTGTTTAAACGCTTCATCCGTGTTGAGCTTAACCCACTCCACCGGCGGTTTGGTCCAGTTCATGAAACTGCCCACTGAGAGTCCCTGAGTTAGGAGCACGCAATTCTCCATTTCCCTCGCCCTAACTATCCACACTACGTACTCCGAAACTGCCCTTGGACTATTTTCCGGCCAAACAAACTCCTTTTCAAAGAGACTTTTATTGTGCCATGTCCAAAGCATCCAGCATGTAATTTCAAAGATAACAGGCCAATCCCCTTACTGCAATTACGAGCGCTTCATGAGGTTAGATTTCACCCATGCCTCGTCATCTTAACGGAAAAAGTCCATATTTACTATCTCCGTGGGAAACTTGCTCCAGAAGAGGAGGAATGTGAATTTTCTTGCTGGAAAAAGAAAATCAGTGATTGTCTCCTCCTTATTTTACGAATTTCCCCTCTCCCAAAAACAGTTGTTTGGTTTAATTACTCATTTTAGAAAGATTGTGCTCTATAGTCAGTGTAGTCACGAGGAAGCATATGGTTTGACGTACCGTTTGAAATTAAAAAAAAAGGTAAAGTATTAAATAAAACTGAAGCTAACGGAATGCTGGCGATGTCGCTTTAAAATTTGACATGAAATTCCACATTGTAAATGATGCGATAGTCTATTAGTAAATGGATAGGCCCAGCCCAAGAAAATAATCAATCTATATTCATCGTAATTTATCATATATCAAATTATCAGTGAAAATGTTTCATTATTAATAAAATTTTACGTATTTTAAAATATGTGCGCATTAAATATCCAGACTATTATAATTACAAATTCACTTCACATATATCAAAATATTTAATTGTTACAATGTTTTATTTTTTTAATATGTACACATTAAATATATATAATACTAAATTTATATATTTTAAATACTTAAACAAGATAATGTGAAATTAATATATATGCATATATTTATATACGAAAATAAATCCATGTATATTTAGACATATTATTATTATTTAAAAAACGCATGTATGGTACATCATGGTGGAAGCAGATTTAATTTATTATAAAATAACATGTGTTCCAAACGTATTTTTAATATATTATATTGTTTAAGAATATGTACTTATAATAAGTATTCTTAACATATATGCATTTTGAAGAGGTAAATTGAAATGTATACTTGCAAAAAGTTTAATTTCGTTAAAATTTTAATATCTATTTGTATAAAGTATAGTTGATTTCAAACACTATATTTGTGTATTTCAAAACTTATCGTAATTATTTTTATTATGAAATTTGTACTACATAAGTAGGTCTTTTAAGTTTGGACATGAATTTTCATATATTTTTAATTTATGCCTAATTAGTTATGACACACGGACAACCAACCACTTATCGGTCTAGATTAAGTTAATATGACGTGAGACTTAATGTTATGAATAATGTTATATTAATACTAATATTGGATTTAGTTGGTATCGATTAATACTGAATATCATTTTATGTAATTTTTTAAATTTATAAAATAATCCTTAAATTTTTTTAAATTGCAGAATAGTTTTTAATATATTGTAATATATAATTTATAATTTTACTTCAACCTTATTTCTAAAAATTATAATAATATAAATTTAAAACAATAATAATATATTTATTTTATTAATATTATTTTCATATATTTCATATATAAATAATATTATTTTGAAGAAAATGATCACAACGATATTGTTTAAAAAATTTCCTAAAATGATGATTGTTTCTTAAACATAAAACTACCAACGATGCCATTTTACAATTGAAAGGAAAGGATAAAGCATCAAACGGATCCTTACTTGCTGGCTTGGATAACCATATGGTTAAGTTAGGCCCAAGTAATTCTATGAGCCTTTTAGTTCGTTGAAGACTCTTTAACAAGCCTATTCAAATCAGTATATGAGCTTCCAGCACCTCGTACAGCCTTCTATGCCTTATCCTTCAACTCTTTAGCACTCACTCGCTCTTGCACAGCCTTAGCACTCAGTGACTTAGTAATCATCCTCGCAAACTCAACAGAGTCAGGCACCGTGTTAGCACCCTCACATACTCTCACTCCCACACCCAATTAATTTGTACGAAGCAATATTCAGTTTCCAGAGAATGCATCAGGCATCCTGCCTTTATATACTCGAGATTGTAACATTCTATTGCTTCTTTTCCATTTGAAGTATGAACTCATCTCACAAATTTTAGTTGAGTTCGTAAATTAAGAATCATCTTTTATTGCAATATTATTTGTTCCATGGATTTTGTTGGGATGATGTGACTCAATTCTTAATCTTTATTTCTTATTAATCTGTCTATGGCCTATTTTGTGTCCATTTACATTTGATGTAATGGTGGTGTAAATCTATGCACCTACTTTAAATGCCATTAAAGCCAAAATTTTGCCTAGGTATACACGAAACGCAGCCCAAGTGAGAAATGTAACAGAGTGAAAGGTGGGTAAAAGTCAAAAATAGGCTTTGAGAAAATAAAAGAGTACAGGAAAGCAACTATCTTTTATTCGACGCCAAGTGAAAAGTCTCTATGTACTCACAAAATACACGTGACTAAATTTGGTCCATGTCCATGTCTTATAATATACATTTAGATCTTATCTCATCATGAAATTATAGCTTGATATTGTTCAAATTTGTCTTTTCAATTGATTGTGACGTTAGTTTTTGCCAACATCCAACTTCTTCCGGCACCTACAAACCTGCGTGACTACTTACGGTAACAATTCCCAATCCCCTGGAATCCTCGGCATCTACAGGTGCAACCTTATTTTATTAAATTTTATTCATATATTTATATAGTTAAAAATAACGGGCATGAGGTAGGAATACAAAAAAATGGCATGGATAATCTAATGCCTCGTCTATTATACAGTAATAAGTTTAAACGTTGAAAACAAGGTTTGCTATTATGGGGAAGACCACTGGGGCAACACCATCCTTCGGCAAATCCGTCTGCTCTTGGATCAGAACTGACACGTTGACATATGCCATGGCTATAGGGAACACAACGGCTTGGCTGATGCTCTCGTCAAACTGGGCTTTGCTCGTCCGTTGGGCCTCCATGTACTACATACCCCTCCCCGCCAGGTGGAGGGGTGGCTACCTCCTGTGGACTCCCCTCTCTGGCCAATGTTTTGCTTCTTCCATATGTAAAAAGAAAAAAAAAAGCCATCACCAAGGACGTTATTGAGTGATTATAATCTTGACCGGAGATTCTATGGATGCCCCAATTAGTTGGTAAGAATATAGTTGTTATAAGAGTAATAACTTTTGTTTAAAGTTTATACAATGAAATAAAATATTTCAAGTCGGAAGATGCAAGTTTTTCAAATGATATGGCGACAAATTTAAGAGAGCGTTGTTGAAGTGATTCACAAATTAAGGAAAGAAATATCAATATTAAAGAAGAGGGTTGAAACAAGTACTGCAGGAGTAAGCATAACTAAGGAGTTTGAAAACAAACGAATCTTCTTAAGGAAGATATAAATTTATTGAAAAAAAGAAAAAGAGATGAAATTTATATTAATGAATATTGTAATAAGATTTATTGTTCTTATGGTACTTGTTATTTTTCAACTATGTTATGACGAAATTGCATTGAATTATATTTATATATAAATTATGTTATGTACAACTACGTAATGTAAGAATTATTTTTACTTTTGCGGTGCAGAAAAACCACCTTCTTGTTGTGAGCTTTATTCCCACATTGGAAATCATCATATGTTGATCTTAATTCTTGCTTCTCTGTCTAAGAGTTCTAAAGAAATAACTTCTTTTCTCAATGACAAACTTCTATGGTCATTGGCTCCTAAGCTATTGTCGTCAAGTGCCTTTTTATTTGGAATTGAAATTTTCTATCTAATAGCCTTGTAGCTACGATTACTCTTTACTAGAGTATTAAATGTTATTCCACCAATTAATTTTTTAAACAAAACACAATAATTGGATACTTAAAAGCATTAGGTTCAACTGTATTAAGTAATTTCTAGAAAAGACCTGTAAATAGTACAAAAATTGTTAAAATGTTTAAAGATTAACCTATGGAACATATCTACCACCATTAAAAGCGAATTTAGTTCCTAATGATATCATTGATCTTCAAACATTTTAAACCAAGTTTATTTTATATATGAAATAGCAGTTAATCGAGCAAAATAGGTACTACCTTATGAGTCCTATAGATAATGAAGAATTCATAACTAAGAAGTTGAAGGCAAAATATATGCATAACATTGATTAAGTTACTCAAAATTCAGCGGTTCATATTAGCTTAGGATACTTAGACTTGGCCAAGCACGACCTGAGACTCAACAATTATAAAGAAAATGATATCGTTTTTTGAAAAACAATGTCATTTTTTATTTTTATTTAAACATAAAAAAGGGCTAGGCTAGGCCTAGTTGAGCTTCAAGTTGCCCAAACTTAGGTTTGAGTTCAGTTGCCTCGTGCCTGTTAGGCCTTGGGCCAAGCATGGGTGAGTCTAGCTAACCCGAACTATTGCCACTCCTAGTTCATATTGGTCAAGAAAAAAAAAAGATATGTTCAATATAAGCAATTTATTTGTACAAAAAAGAAAATTAAATGATCATTTTCATATATGTCAGTAGCACATACATCTAATGACACATACTCCAAAAAGTCAGAGGCATTGTTAATGCACACTATCTCCCTTATTTGTACTTGACTATGAAACTTGTTCTTGTGATGATTGTGTCAAATGTGTTCTCATTTTGTTTGCTTAGCTTATAATTGTTATGAAGTAATGCTAGAATGTCTTCTAAATCATGAATTCCTTAGTTGAAATGATAATATGAATGTGTGCATATCAATATTTCCCAAATTTCTTTTACCAACATATTCAGATGTACCAACTTAGAAAATTAAAAAAAAACATTTATCAATTATTTCAACTAAGATAAATTGATAAAAATGCGTTACTTACGATATTGCTTTGTATTATCATCAACTTTATTTTCACCGCTTATTTATTTTGTAATAAAAATAAATTCATTAATTATTAGAACTAATATAAATTGATAAAAACTAAAAGATTATATAAATGAGAAGATACCTTTGTGATAACTATATTAACATAATGATAAGCATTACTTACTGCAAGGTTTAAAAATTGTATTCAAATAAGGTTTATAAACTTATGAAGAAACCTCATCATGTAATTTTAAGCTGTTTTTGTAGCATTTTTTAAAGTCGTAATAGGAATTACCATATTTCCTACATTTCTACACTTATTCTTTCTAAGACAATTTGTTTTAATTTTTTATATTTCTGTGGCTCATTTTATTGCGCCCTTCTCCCAATTTTGGGTCTACCTAGTATTACTTTTTTAGCTAGAGGATGTATCATCTCTACATCGATTGAAGGCCAAATTTTTTTACCCCTAATAGGTTGTAATATATGGTTATACAAATCTCAAGAACCAACCTTTCTTGTAACACTAACCTAAGAATATCTCAACCCTTTATTTTGGATGATGGGTTACACTAATCTTATATTTCAAGGGCATCCATAAAAGTCCTATGCTCGATAATCACAATTTTGTAGCCTACCAATCCTCATAGTATGTTTGTCATCAACTATAAAAGGTCTCCTATTTGCATGCCTTTTCATCACCATAATTCTAATTATTTCAAACATGTTAATTACTAGTTTGTCTCTAGCTGTTAAGATCCACCCGTTGAAAGTGTCATTCATATTGTTGTCAACTATCGGGTATTTAGATTAAAGGATAGGTAACATCTTGGCCGCCTCTCCTTATGATATTCAAGAAAAGTTGAAGCATATCTAAGCTTTATTTTGTTAAGCCTGTTTAGTTGCTCGTTGAAATCCTTATTATAGGTAGACCATGTGCAATTTCAAAACTAGTTTATGAAGTCCTTTCCCTTCCAATTCCCATGCCAATTAAGATATATATGTTTAGCACACATTCGATGAGTTGCATTAAGTAAAGTCACCTTTACAACACCAACCAATTCTTAAATCAATTAAAAGAGATATTAGTTAATATTCAATGATATAATCAAAATATAAATATGAAGATATCGTCCAAATATCAAATATTACTATAATTCTTTTACCATCATATTATTCCAAATTAGATGATAATAGATTAATGAACCAACTTCATAGATTTGTGTTTTTTTATCTCTATTATAACCCAAGGTAATAGATGCATTCCTTCCTTACCATCCCTACCTATTGCACTTAATAATTGGCCTTGGAACAACCATCTATCTCAAAATAGGTCTTAAATGCATCTATCATCTTTTCACGACATCAAACATTTGTTTAATCTTTTGAACTATAATAAAAGATAGCAAAGTATGATATACAACAAAATATAACAAAGTATTAGTATGATATATAAAATAAGATAATGAAGCATTAATAAGATAAAGAAATTTTCAATTTCATTACCTATAGTAAGGAGCTCTCCTAATTTCTTAATAGTTGTAACTCTACAATTGATCTATGATTGCTTAACTTCCACTTATGAATATATCCTTAAGCTTTTTGTGCTTATTAACATAATTTGTTGCTCTCCCTTTCCTCAATGTCTTCTTTTCTCTTCTACACATGAATTAACAAAAATATTAAGTTTCCCTCTGCACTTTTTATCCTTTTTTTGGTTGAGATACTAGGTTTCTCAAGAATTCTATCACTAAAATGTCTCATTAAGAATTTGGCATAAACCAATTTTGGTTTGCTAGTAATACGATCAAGTTTGTAAGTATTTACTTTATAATATCTCTTATTCTTATCATATCCAACTTATAACTCCCAAAGGAATCCATCAATACACTCAACCCTAATCCTATTACTCTCACTCATTTTTAACTTTACATTGTATCCTATATGTATTGCATAATTGATAAAAATATCTTTAGGTCCTTTTGCAGTTCCAAACTCTATTTCCAATCTCTACTATCGTGTCACATTTATAGGACTATGCCTAACACTTGAACTTGGTTTATGTAAAGCTTCACCTAGCTCCTCTCTATTAGGATATTCATTAATATTAATAAAGCTACCATAATCAATTGAATCAATTTCAACTAGTTACTGGTCATCCAGAATGTCTACATGGAAATTTGATTAAAAATATCCAACATAAGCATTCATATGTTCACTATGTTCCTCCACATTTTCATCCACATGTTCATCCATATACTCACCATGTTCATCCACATTTTCACTATGTTCATCCATATTCACACTTTGTTAATCATCATCGTAATCACCAACGTATTCCTTTCCTCCAGTTATATGTAATATGTTAGAGGTAGGGAAAGGATTGTCTAAATTATAAGTTACATACCATTACACTCATGAATTTTCACAAGGTTTGCTAACCTAATACAACTTTGTTTTGAGTCAATAAGTCATAATGACTCTGGTACCTTATAATATGCCTTATTAGTTTAATGGTATCTTGAAATCCTTCCTAACCTCATATATTTGCCTATTAATGACAAATCAATGTCAACATTTTCAAATGTAGCAATATCTCTGCTAGCATATTTGAATTTAGGTTCTAACATGAAATTTTCACCGTAAAAAAGCTTATATTTCCACATTAGGCCATTATAAACCGTGTAACAACCATTAGATAACAAAACATTAAGCCATTAAAATGACCAATAGGTACCTAAGCAAAAATAAAAATTAAAAACTACATAAAAGCACAAAAGTAAGCAATATTTATAAAGAGGATTGGTCAGTCATTGCCGGTGATATGCATATTACTCTATGCCTTAAAGATGCTAAATATGCAAAAATCACTAATAATAGTCAATGAAAATATTCATATGAATTTACCTTGAAACATTTATTCTTTATAATCCTCACAGTATATAAACGTTAGGGTTATTATAATTAAATTCACCCTCTACTAAATAATAATAATATTATTTTATTAGGACTTTAAATGTTTACATGATTGAATCTCGTCTTAATTAGATTTAGTTTTCTTCTATCAATAGAGCTCTTATGTAGGACCAAGAAAGGTTGGTTAACCTGTTAAAGTAAGACAAGTCCAATCTTATCCTATCATTAAACAATCATTGGACAATTGGCCCTATAAACCATTAAAACATCAAAGATTGATATAGAACAACTTGTCATATGAACAAGAAGAGAAGTAACAGAAAAAGCAACAACAAAAAAACACATTGCTTTTCACATGTCTAACAAGACTCAAGTTTTCTTTTTTTTTTTATATAATATAGGTTCCTTTTAAAATATAAATGAGGGATTACCTCCTATATGCAACACGAACCATAAGGGAGACATGCAAAAACATCACACAAATGACAAACAAAAACATAATAAGGTAAAAGATTAGAAATTACCACAAAAATAAATCGAAGCATAGCGTCAAAAGAGAGATGAAGAATGAAAAATGCATCAAAGCAAAGTGTCAGAAGAAAGACAAAGATGAAGAATGAAGAAGTTGTAGGAAGATCATTGTAATTGAAGAAAAAGAGTTCAAAATAAAAACTAAAGGTGAAATTAAAGTAGAGCCCCAATGAAAGATAAGAAATTTAAGGTTAGGTTGGGTGTAAAAATTTGGGAATTATAAAATTAGGAACAATAATTTTGCTAGGTAAACAATTTAAGTTAGTTATAATATTTTATTAATTCAGAAAATAATTAAAAAATATTTTAGTAATCAAGATAATAATAATATTAATTATTATATTAAAATTTTTTTAGATATATGAATACATTTTATAGTGTTACATGGCACATATATAATATTATATGCTCACTTTTAAAATTAAATATTATTATTTTTATGTGAGATATGACTGATGTCATCAACTTTTTTATCGAAGGTAGAGGACCTTTTTCACTATAAGCAAGTTTTAATTCAATAAAAGTTAGGTGTTTCCATAGAGCTTCTTTTTAAAAACTATCTCTCTCCTAAAAGCTCAAGTCTTTAATAAGTTTGCTTATGCCACACAAAAATACAAGTATGCTTTGTGTTTGCCTTGATATAAGGATCTTGTACATTAGAAAGTATCATACCTATAATCCTGTTTGAGTTTCAAGTTAAACACGGAGGATTAGTTAGCTTAGATCCCTAAAAGGCAAGCTGTGAGAGTTGACACCCGTTGAGATGAAGGGTTTATGTCTGGACTAGCATACCTAGGGTCTTAGCTACAGTTATCTTTGTGTAGCTTAGAGCTCCTATAAAGTTCTACACAATCATATGAGTAGTGGCTTCTTGCTATCCCATAAACTTCATCCCAGGGTTCCCAAGTGGTATCAGAGCCATACACTTTTCTAGTGGCAGTGGTAAAGTTATTATTGATAAGAGTGAGTAAAGAGAGACCTGAATAATCATGAGTGAAGTTCCGACCTCATCAAACCCAGTTCATTTCTTTTAAGCTTTTTTTAGGACAATTTATTTTGTAAGATAACTCTCTCAAATAAAATAGAAAATATTATAAAAATTACCTACTTACCTGAAGACACTAAGATCCATGATACCTAACTACCTCTTTTAAGCCCATATAGTCTATATCATAGGTCTAGATATTTTACAAGGAGTATTTGCTACTTAATCTCCATACATAAACCTCAACCTAAAGAATTGATCCAAGAATCTAGATTAAAAATGTGGCCTAAAATCCAATTATGCATAGCAATACGTAACTCTAGAGTTTCCCTCTGAACTCATCTCATCATGGCTAGACAAGGGTTACACGTATTTCCATATAGGTGTTACTTGTATGGTCTTAACATTATATGGAAGAAAAGGAATTCCAGCAATAGCTATAATTTCTCTCCTAGACACGACACACACATCTTACTATAATGCCTTGATCGACACTTTCTTGACCACTCTCAATAATGAGAGTGCCATTATGACTATTGCTCCAAACTTTAACATCAAGCTTGATGATTTAACTCTGCCCATAAGATTG
Source organism: Erythroxylum plowmanianum (assembly GCA_025531925.1). Classification (NCBI taxonomy): domain Eukaryota; kingdom Viridiplantae; phylum Streptophyta; class Magnoliopsida; order Malpighiales; family Erythroxylaceae; genus Erythroxylum; species Erythroxylum plowmanianum. Next base: position 8,291,651 of record JANVCQ010000232.1, read on the forward strand.
AAAGTATAAATTCAAGTTGTTAGAGCTGAGTAAGATCCTATTACTATTATGGCCACACTCCATCAACAGGTCATTTAGAGATTGCAAAATCATACTCTAGATCTTAATTTTCTAGACTCTACACAAAATGCCCTTTATATGATAGCAGACAAGTCTTAAAATGAGACAAAATTATCTAGATTCCACGCTCGTTGCCATAACAATAATTGGCAGAGTTAATGCATATAGAGTGGATCACAAATTACAAGAAAGAATTTCATACTCCTTGTCAATGCTTTATTTAACTACCATTACTTTAATTTTGAGAAGTTAGAAGGATGGAAAGGTAAAGTTTATTTTCATCAAGCTTAGAGAAGAGAAATCAAAATCATCCAGAGCCTCTTTTGGGAAAATAACGATGATTAATCTAGCATTTTCTCATGAAAAAGTCATTAATAGTCCTCCAATCCACTATGTCCACTCCAATGGATACGAGGTGAATCTTAGCCATGTCAATAGACATTTCATATGAGATGTAGACCAATCTATGCGCGATTCACACTCTGAATGAAGGATGATGAAAATTCTAATAGTGACGATGAAGAATATATCCCACGATGGAGAAAAGAGCTAAGCAGAAAGTTAAGATCTTAATGCCAACCTCAAAAGAAGATCCAAACCAAGCATGATGAAAATGATGGCTCGAGACTTTAAATTGGTCTTAGGAATCCTAAACCTAGACCAAAGGATCTCTTTAAACTATTAAAAGCAATTGGAAAGGAACACTGGATCTAACTAAGATACTTTTTGCCAATAATTTCTCCAATCTCTAAGGATATCCTCAAACTATTATCTTGTGTGATGATGAGATCATATAAGGAAGATTTTTCGACTTTAGAAGCCCATAATAATAAAATGATTGGGGTATCTGTGAGGGAATACTCAAGATCCACAGGTATCAATCTTAACGGCAATCAAGTACTTGTTTTTCCAGTAGAAGAAGTACTAAATTGGTAGACACAAATTTTGTAGCAAAAAACTAGTTATATAATTGATTCAAAGCTTGATAGTCTATCATAACAGACACAAGGACTAAATTCAATGGTTGATGTTATAACTCTCCATATGCGACAATTATATCAACGACTACTCAATCAAGCTGCCCAACTTGATTCTAATTTAAAAAGATATATTGACCAACATTATTATGGACCAAATTTCTCTAAAAAAGAAAGAGAACTATAAAAATTTTAAGAAGAGCTCAAAAGAATTAAGACAAATATGGTTAAAGAACAATCCAGAGCTATATATGAATCATACCCCTTGACATTTCCAGCCGTAAGACCTACTTATAACACTCCATCCTATCATGAAGCTAATAACTACCAAAAAATCTTCAAACTGTCTTATCTTTTGTTCTGAAAAACCCTTGCAAAATCATCAAAACCTTTTAGGTCAAACTCGCTAGCAAAAGACATCCCCTTAACTTCTAAACCTTTACAAATCAAAACACCACCAACTTCTCTACCAAAATAAAGACCTTCCCTAAACACAACAAAAGAACCCTTACCCCACTAAGGATTCATAGCTTTCCTTCAATCAGTTTCAGATAACTTTAAAGGTCACACAATTCTAGATAACTTTAATAATCATAATGATAGTCAAGATTCTAATTCTTTTACAAAAAGCTATGAACATCTTGCAAATCTCACTCAAATATCTCAAATAATGATGTATATTCCATACTTTGTTTAACCATACACAAAAGTTAAACCTGAGGTTTATGATGTTGAGTCAATGATTGAACCAATTAGACCACAAGTAGCTCTCATCTATAAACCTACTTCAGGACCATGGTTCACTTTTGATGATGTCCCATCAACAAAATGGATAAATTAAATACATGAATTCAATGCTTGGATAGATCTTCAAATGACAAGGTTAGATATTTCTCTTAAAGATATCTTGACAGAATTTATCTCCAAAATGAGTGGAACTTTAAGAGAATGGTTCCAAAGCCTTGGTGGATATAAATGCATGCTAGTCTTATAATTGTTAGGCATCAGTTCCTTGCTAGGAATGATCCATAAGGAATTCATTGGAGATTTCCAACTCATTGATTGACAAAGTAGACATGAGTACTTTAAAATGAAGCGCTGCTTTATGAATAAAAAAGATTTGCATAAGCATTTTCAAAGAACGTCTGAAAAAATTATATGCTTAATGGTTTCAATGATGTCAATCTCTGGTACATATTTATTGCTTCCCTTCTTGATGATTTGCAGCTCGAATTATAAAGAACAAACAATTCTCATCATAGAGACATGTTTGAAATCTCACTCTGAGAAATTTACCAATTAGATTTAATAATGCTGGACAAATTATATGAACTACATAAGTTCTTCAAAGTTATGCTAAAAGGCAAACCTTAACTCAAACAAGCATGTAAGAAGCCCTACTTAAAGCTCAAATGCAAAGACAAGGAGAAATGTAAGTGCAATATAAAAAAGGAGAAACACTTTAGAAAAAAGTCATTCCAAGTTCCCCCTTTAATAAAAAGAGGAAAAAGAAGATAAGATTTTTCAAAGGACGAGCTTTTGACGCTAGAAAGTTTGGCAGATGTTACCTATGTGGACAAACATGTCATTATGCAAAATGATTCCCTAAAAAGACTAAAAAGGATATGAAAATCTTGTAGTTTATTGAAGCTATAATACCTATAAGAGATGAAGAGGACATCAACTCTCTTTTTGAAGAACAGTCTAGTAAAGATGACTAGACACTATTTACATTATTGATTATGAATCTACTAATGATGAAACCTTTTCTTTTAATGAAGAAGATGACAAACAAATGTACATGATGAAGTAATATTGTTTAATCTAGAAGCAAGAAGCCAATAATAACATGACCATATATCAAGCTCCCATTGCTTTTAGAGAAGTATCACAGAACAATCCCAGCTATTAGTTATATAGATATAGGCTATTGTAGAAGTGTTATGAAACCACATATTCTTTCCTAGGTATTGGCTATATAGACATAGGCTCTTCTAAAAGTGTTATGAAACCACATATTCTTCATGTAGAAGAATGGTAACTTTATGAGGGATACTTTACTACAACTAACGGCAAGTCCTTCAACCCAAGTTGTATCATTTGGACAAAACTATTAGGAAGCAATCTTCTTTGTCCTGACATACTTATCAGGATGGATTTCTATTGCCAAGCGTAAAAGTTACAAATCTTACCAAAAGGAATTCGTTACAAATAAGATTTTTATGAATACACTAAAGACCACAACACTTTAGGCTACACATGTTCCCACTGGATATGAAGATATTAGGGATCAACTCCTACAATATTAATCAAAAAATCATCACTAATTTAGTCATCCATATCTATTATAGTAGAATTCAAAATTTTATGTCCAGTTACTATTAAAAAAGAATGAGGATATTAATCCAACAAAGGCCACTGATTCGGGAATGAATCTAGATGGTTTAAAGATGACACAAGAGGAATGTGCTATATTTTTGAACAAGGATAGATTGAGCTGACAAGTTAATTTGCTTCAAGATGACAAGTTTCCTTTGCCCAAGATAAAATACACAAGTGTTATTTATGGAAAAAGGCAAAAATATTCTCAAAGTTTTATTTTAAAGATGGATTTTGGCAAGTGGGTATTGATACAAAAGATCGGCATAAGACAACATTCTACATTCCTAATGCTCAATACTAGTGGATAGTCATGTCATTTAGGCTAAAAGTCACCACATCATTGTTCCAAAGAGCTATAACAAGGATCTATGATGGTGTCCTATCAAGTGCTTTGATTTAGATTGATGATATCCCAATTTTTCACAAACTCAGTAAGAGCGTCAAGCCCTATTAAAAACAAATTTTGGATCTTACAAAGAAGTACGAGATTGTAATCTTAGTCTGCAAAATTGAAATTGGATTAGTCTATATAAGATTTCTGGGCATGAAATTTTATGATGGTTTCCACCAGTCCACTCCACATATAGCTGGCGAACTACTAAACTTCTCAAACATAAACCTTATTGTTAAACAAATCCAACATTTTTTGGGAATTGTCAATTATATTAGGGATTTCATCCCTCATGTGTCAAAATATGTCAGTCATCTGTCAAAGTTATCAAAGAAATAGCCACCACTATAAGAACCTGAGCAGATAAAGGTAATAAAGTAATTAAAGAAGATTAGTTGGCATCCAACTCTACTAAAGATTCCTAACAAAGGAAAACAAATCTTACAGATTGATGCTTGTAAAGATTTATGGGAAGAAATATTAATAGAGGAAATAGAAGGAAAGAGGTTTTACTATGGACATGGTAGCAGACAATTCAAACACTCAGAAAAGCATTATCCCGCAATCTGTAAAGAGATTATGACAATCAAAAGAGGTATACAAAAGTTTAATTTCCACCCCAACCTTTATCTCTTTATAGTAGAAATGGATAATACGTCATTCCCAAAGATATTGGATCTAAACAAAAAACTTGTGCTAGAGGGTCAGTTGTTTCACTGAAAAGATTGGTTCTCTTGCTATAACTTCTCAGTTAAACACATCAAAGGCCATCAGAACTTTTTAACCGATTCCTTCTCTCGGTGTCAAAAGCATATTAGTATTATCACTCCTTTCAGAACTATTTCTCTCATCCTTTCAATGGTTGACTTATCTAGCACTGCCAAGATAAATAAGTTCTTTCCTCTTATTGCAAGAATACCCACTACAATTGATGAGATAACTTCTCTTACCCCGCTATAACTTCGATCTCTTACCCTCTAAACCTCTTCTATTACCTCCACATTTTTCTTAACCAATCAAGCTCACATTGCTGCCTATGATGTTTAAGATTCTGACACTATATCTTATTGTATTTTTCATTAATGGTCTGCTTTTGGATAACACATTATGGTATTTATGGGCACTCTCTACCTTTTATACATGCGTTATCTCTCTTCCTCCCTTGCAGATCTATCAATATTTATGTGATAAAGAAAATGAAGGTTTGCTTTTATGAATTTTCCTTGAGTGGTATCAACCATTGATGAGATGGAGGACTCAACTCTTACAAATTATTGATGATCTCAGGCTATGAGAGACTCCATTAGAGAAGTAAACCACTTAATGCTTCTTTTTCCTTCACCGATCTTATAGCACATCATATAATGGATCCATCTACTTTGGGAATCATGTGTACTTTTGGTATACCTTAGTCCAATAGCCAAGATATATGAAAAATGTCTTTAAAAGCCTTAGGCACTTTTTTAAGGACCTAAATTATTTTCCTAAATATGCACTGCCAGTTGTCTCTATATCTTTGGTCTTTACTCAAGAGAATTCATTCCTAGAGAATCTCAAATATCAGACTTTGACATTCTGAACAGTCTTATAAACTTGGACCTACGCATTGCTAGACCATCTCAGACCCAAACATCCTCCTTCTTGGACCCTCAAGATTCAAATGATATTTTCATCGTTAATGAAGAAAGGCTAGATAAATTTTTGAAAACTTTAAATATAAAGGAAGTGAGCCCCAATAAAAGATAGAAAAATTGGTGATAATAATGACAACAAGGATGTCAAAATATACCCGATCTGTAGTCGACGAGTTTGGCCCGGTCAAACTGGGTCACAGGCCGATTAGGTATGGCTTGTGACATTTTGGCTCGGGCCACGGGCCAAGGTGGGCGAGCTGGGCCATGGCTCGAACTGAGCAACCCAACTTGTGACCCGTGGCTTATGGCCTGTTATTAGCCACAAACAAAATGACTTTTTTTTGTTTGTTACAAAACGACGTTGTTTTGTTCATATTAAAGATATTTCTTCCATATAAAAAATGACGTCATTTTGTTTTAAGAGTGAAACGACGTCGTTTGAGATATAAGATAGTTAATAAAATATTAGACAAAACGACGTCATTTTTTTGTAAGCAAAAATGACATTGTTTTGCCTCTTATTAAATGAAAGCCACCCTGCCCAACAGTCTCCCTCATTAAACAAAAGCCACCTAGCCCAATAGTCTCCCTCCCTCACACGCTCTTTCCTGCCCCTCAGCCTCTTGCCTACCTCCATCTCCCTTCGTCCCAGACCTCTCACTTCCAATCTCACTCAGTGACATAGTTGCTTTCATAGTTTCATTCTCACTCACATAACACTTTTCACTTCTCTGTTCTTCTTCTTCATTTCACTTTGTTCCTTCGTTCTTCTTCATCGTATATCATTTTCCATGGCTACGTCGAAGGTAAGCTCTCATTCGCTCTTTTTCAATTTGGTTTTTTTGGTTGTCTTGAGATGCAATATGGCTAATTTGAGAACTTTGATTGTTAATATTAGGAATATGTGATAATGCTTGTAATGTGTTTGATGAAATGCCACAGATATTAATGTGTTTGATTTCACACTTCAAACCATCTTTCCTGCGACGTTAGCATTTCAGTCTTCTATCTCTATTAACCCCGGGTTAGTATTATCAATTCATACCTCTTTCGGCTTGGCTTTCGAGGTCAGTTGTATATATTCATAATGCTCTTTATGTCCTTCAAACTTATTTATATTCAATCTTTTTACTTTAGGAAGTTATTATACTTTTCTATGTTTCACATTTCAAATACCTATTCAAAGTCTTTGGAGCTTGTAAACTGTATATTGCAATATGAAAGAGAATGGTGTATACATATTTAAGGATTCTAGTTTGAACAACAAAATTTAACTAGTATTAATATTACTGTAATAATATCAATCAAATCAATACTCATGTATTATTATTACTGTAATAATCATAAGTTGAAGACAAGTTGTTTATCATGATTAGTAGTGATACGAAAGGTACTCTACCTTTGGATGTTTTGTACATCTAGAAGAATGAATAGAGGAGAATTAAGATTGGATAGTTGACAGTAGCAATAATATGCATGTGAATATGAAGTTAATCTTGAGATGCATGTCATATTTGTATATACAACTTGTGACTAAAGGTTAGGAAATTTAATAGCAAACTTAATTTAAAATAAAATATCTTAAACTATTTTATTAATCTCTATTTATCATTCTTAATGTTGTGTTAGATACAAAACACATCAACTACATCTAAGTACTATTACTCTATTTACCCTCTCTTAAGATCATTTTAAAGCATTTAAATTCCCTTAATTGCAATACATCTATGATGTTACAAACTCCAATTATCATTCTTTTTGTTGAATGAAGTTGTCTTCAGGGAATTAGTGTGTATATATATATATAATGGTGTGCTGTAATGGACCAATTTTTGTAATATCTCACTCTCACTGGACACATACCCAACATCCTGCTAGATATTCGAGTACGTACCCCACAAGGGTGGCACGTTAGAGTAGTCACATAACTTCTTATGACATCATCATTAAAACATAAATATCACAACATTTAAAAACCCAATTCCTTATTTTCATTTCATAAAACCGAACATATATTGTAGCATTACATACTCCATCTTTGTATACAATTTCGAAGAGCTATCAAAGTCTACAACTCTATTACAAAAATATGCTACATGTTACATAAATGAGGAACTATACAAAATTATATCTAAATCTTTCAGTCTCAGCTAACTAACCTTTAAGCCATTTCTTCCATCGAAAAGCAACACTAGATCTTTTCTCTAAGTTGTCTTAGAAGCTAAGTCCGCTCTCTCGCACTTGAAAAGTCAACGTTGTAATTTTGATGAGTTTTGCGAACTCAGTGAGCTACCTATCATGATGGCTCACTCATAACATAAAACATATACAGTTCGTGTTTCAAGTTCACAAACAATTCATGTCATCATATAATGCACATCTTTCACCAATTATCACAAAGTACCATATAACACTTTGTCCACTTATTCACTTTTTATATTCATAATGGTGCATACAATTCAATTCAATCATTCATATATTGCATATTAAAATGTATGTGTGCAATGTTCATGATACATACTTTCATTTATTAATCTGTTGTGACCGAGTGTCTTTTTCACTGTCTCGTATCCATTGTAGATACCGGACTCATTAATAGTTGTCCTTTATCCATTGGGGATACATGACTCACTATACATAGTGACCCAGAGGCTCTTACCACATTCTAAGCTTTAAACTCTTTTTCACTAGCGATTCCGGTCACAATTGCCTTTATGTTATCATGCATTCATGTAGAGAAATGCATCATATGTATTCAATCATTCACTTGTGCGCTTAATTTTCTTTCATATTCACATTAATCATCAGACCTTAGTCTAGCATTCAACAATTAAGTTGAGTATCACATATTCTGTCAAATTCACATATAATGAGCACTTCTAATATATTATTCATGCATTAAATGCCTCGGACAATCAATTTTTAGAATCAACACATTCATATCACATAATAATTCAATTCAAAATTTAAGCAAAGCAATAATTCAATGTGAGACCATTTAGGTTACTCACAGCATGCTCCAGATAGTTATTATCTCGACATTCTGGCAATGTCTGGATATTGTCGCTCTAATTGCTCTTCTATATCATGCAATACATACACATTTACACATTATTAATTTGCACATTTTCATGAATACTCAATCATATACATATGTATATATGACATGTATAATGCATACTCAATGATAATCCCGGGTATATTTTCTTAATCCACATCTTATGATCATCCATCCATCATATCTTGTAAAACTTGATTATCCTCAGTTTATCAATCATCTATTCATCAATCATACATTTACCAATGCTTTCCTAGAATTATAAATCCACACAATTTCCCAATTCTCATTCATTCATACTTAATTCATATTATTCACAAGAACAAGTCAATCCATTCTTCAATTCTAATGTCAATCGACATCCTAAAATCATCAATCACTTAATTAGGCACCCATATAGGTTCATTTCAAACCTCAATTAAGTCCAAAATCCCAAGTTAAGTAAGAAGACAATAGTGCACGATCGTGCAACTCCCTGATAACTCCTCTCTATCACGATCATGCTTATGCACGACTGTGAGCACGATTGTGCATTTGATAATGAAAATAAGGTATTTAGGCAATACATTCTTCTAAACAAATGTTCCTATATGTCTTAAGTTTCTAATGACATCAATTTCATATAGTTTGGTTCAGTATTGTACAAGTTATACCTAAAATACTACAAATTATTCTTAAACCAAGACAACACACTGTACTTAACTTCAAGACAAAATTCGAAACCCTTAGAGATAGAATTCAAAGTCGATTACTTATGGAAAATATATCCATTTTTATCTAGTTTAATCTAAACTTAAAATCATCTCATTTGGATATGAATATATCAAGATATGGCTAAAATATAGATGTATGCTCAGTGAAAACACTACAACTAACATACTCTAACAATTCTTCTTTCACTTTTCTAGATTTTCAACTCCTAAATGTTACATTCAAACCATCTTATGCATAGTTCATCAACTTTACATCATTTCATCTTCATTCTCACCTTAATTTCAACTCAATATTATTAATAAACAAATCATAAACTGTTATTTATCATTTACACAAAAACAGAACATGATGTATCCATTCGTTCATCAACGTCTAGCACACTTCAAACATTATTATCACAATCATTCCATTCCTAAATAATCATCATAAATGCTTCTATTTAACAACAATAAATTAACACACTAAAATTTAGAAGATAAATCTCTTTATGTTTACACCCACATTAAAGCATATATGAAGCTCCATGATCATGGTCATCAAATCTCAAATCATTCATCATATTTGATTCATTTGCAGCTACATAAGAAGATCAAAATATAACTTACTTGATAAAACTCCAAACTCTTCAAAACCACGTGAACCCTAGCTTTCCATGACTAAACACGATCATCAATATAAAGGTGGGCAGATTAGATTTTTAGTAACAAGATGACGAGATAGCAAAGATCTTGAAGAAACAAAGTGAAGCATAGTAAGAACTCAACGTGATGAGGGTGAAAGTGAGATGGTTGTGAGTGAAGAAAATGAAAGAGATGAAGAAGAAAGCATATGGAAAACGTGAAAGACAAAAACAAGATGGTCTTTCAAGAAGGAAATGTCATAGGTGGGTTAAAAGCAAGGTAAAAATTTCTTAATGGGTGTCATGACACTTACCACTTAAAAATCAAAGTAATAAGTCATCTTCTTAAGCTAACTAATATCTCTTAAAATCTAGTTTATTTGTCTCCAAATTTCTAATCCAATTGTCACCCAATTTTCTATGTCACATTCTCAACAAATCCTAGTATCATTTGCCTATTATTTCAACAGCCATTTGACACTTATTTCTACTACCATAAATTATCTTGCCACTTGACATTTTTTTCTAGTCTAAAAATACTCATAATTTTAGAAAAATGTCCAAATTTTCACCAAAAATTCTAAATCAGTAATTTTTCTCACCAAATCAATTATCAAGATAAAATATTCACCATTCACACCATAATCATTTAAAAATCAATTATACCCAGAAAATATCAAATCATTGATTGAACAGTCATTGTAATATGTGAAATTATCAAATTTACGTGTATGAATGCTAAATGATGCGCGAGTATGAAATGCATGTCCTAAATTCTCAATATTATATCTCATATTCAGTATTCTAGGGTTCTAACCCTTAACATAGGGGAAATGGGAAGTTACAATTCTCCTCTCCTTAAGAAATTTCATCCTCGAAATTCTTACCTGATTGTTTGAATAGCTGGGGATATCGTCTCCTCATGTGCTTCTCCGTTTCCCATGTAACCTCCTCACTCGAGTGATTCTTTCAAAGGACCTTCACCAATGGAATTTCTCAATTTCTCAATTATCTCGTCTGATATCCCACTATTTTAATCAGCTCTTTAACATAACTCAGATTACTAGCAACTTCAATCTCTTGAGCTAGTAGCACATGTGTCGGATTATATCGATATCTCATGAACATACTCACATGGAACACATTATGTATCTAGAACATCTCAACCGGTAAGGCTAACTTATAAGCCAATGGTCCAATCCTCTCCAAGATCTTATAAGGACAAATATATCTAGGGCTCAACTTGTCCTTTTTATCGAATCTCAACACTCCCTGCTAAGGTGACACTTTAAGAAAAACTCTATCTCCTACTTTGTATTCCAAATCTCTTCAGTGCTGATCCACATAACTCTTTTGTCTATATTAAGCTGCTTTAATACGACTACGGATCAGCTTCACTTTATCCATAGTATCTTGTATTAATTGTGGGCTTCAATCATTCTCAGACCCTCTTCATCCCAATAGATAGGCAAACGACATTTTCTGCCCTACAACGCCTCATACGGTGCTATTTCAATATTACTGTGATAACAGTTGTTGTAAGCAAATTCAATCAAGGCTATATATTGATCCCATACTCTTTGAAGCTCCAATACACATGCCCTGAACATATCCTCAACATTTTTAATTGTTCTCTCACTTTATCTATCTGTTTGAGGATGAAATGCAGTACTAAAGTTTAACTTCGTACCCTTAGATGATTGTAAACTCTTCCAAAATCTCAAAGTAAATCTAAGATCCTTGTCCGATACAATAGACAATGGAACTCCATGTAGTCTAATTACCTCATTGACATACCTTCGGGCTAACTAGCCTAGTGAGTTATTCTCTCTCATAGGTAAAAAATGGGCCAACTTTGTCAATCGGTCCATCACAACCCATATAGCATCATATTGCCTCAGAGTCTTTGGCAATCCCATAACGAAATCCATCATAATTCACCCCCATTTTCATTCCAGAATAGGTAATGAATGTAGTTTCCCAATCAAAGCCTGATGCTCATCCTTAATTTGCTGGCAAGTTAAACACTTAGCAATATACTCTGCTACTTGCTTCTTCATCCCTGACCACCAAAAATGTTGCTTCAGTATGTTATACATCTTGGTGGTACTAGGATGCATAGCATAAGTTGCTACATGAGCTTCCTTGAGAATTTTTTTCCTCAAATTATCAATGTCAGGCACACACAACCTCTGCTTTAACCATAGTGTCTCATCTCTCAGTTCAAATTCAGAATCTGAATTCATTTTCAACTTCTCAATAAGCTTCATCATTTTAGGATCTTTACGCTGAAATTTTTGAATTCTGTCATGTAACGTCGACCTCAACTTCAATGTAGCCATCAATGCTCATTCTACTATAGATTCAACTTGACATTCAAGGCTATCAATTGAATTAAGCTTGGTAACCTGGATATCTGAATCTGAGCTACACAGCTATTTGATTTTCTACTCAAAGCATTAGCCACCACATGAGGTTTTCCAAGATGATACTCAATCGTACAGTCATAATCTTGTAACAACTCAATCCATCTCCTCTGTCTCATATTCAATTCCTTTTTACTCAATAGATATGTCAAGCTCTTATGATCAGTGTATATCTGGAATGTCTCTCTATATAGATAGTTTCTCCATATCTTTATAGCAAAAACCACTGCATCAAGCTCTAAATCATGTATCGAATAATTAATCTCGTGAGACTTTAATTGTCTTGATGCATATGCTATCACTTGACCATACTACATCAATACACATTATAATCCTTTATGCGAAGCATCACTATAAATCACATAACCTCTTGTTTTCGATGGAATAGTTAACATCGGTGCTGTAGTCAACTGATGCTTCAACTCCTCAAAACTCTTATGACATTTATCATTCCATTTGAAAGGCACATTCTTCCTCAAAAGTTTAGTCAGAGGGGCTGAGATTAATGAGAACCCCTCTATAAACCTCCAGTAATATCCGACTAATCTAAGGGAACTCTGGATCTCATATACATTCTTTAGAGCTTCCTACTTCATTACTGCTTCTATCTTCTTTGAATCCACTTGTATGCCTTGTCCATTTACTATATGACCCAAAAACACCACTTGATCCAGCCAAGATTCATACTTACTGAATTTGACATACAATTATTTCTCCCTCATGATCTGTAAAATTATTCTCAAGTGCTCAGCATGCTCTTCTCTGCTCTTCGAATACACTAAAATATCATCTATGAAAATAATCACAAAACGATATAGGTAGGGTTGAAACACCTTATTCATTAATGTCATAAATGCAGTTGGGCCATTAGTTAACCCAAACGACATCATTAAGAACTTGAAATGCCCATACCTGCTCCTGAACGCACTTTTCGGTACATGAGCCTCTGCTATCTTCAACTGATATTACCAAGATCTCAAGTCCAACATAATAAGCACTTGAGCTCCTTGCAATTGATCAAGTAAATCATCAATTTTAGACAACGGGTACTTGTTTGTCACTATTACCCGATTCAGTTGCCTATAATCGATGCACAGTCTCAAAGTTCTATCTTTCTTCTTCACAAATAAGATTGGAGTTCCCCATAGTGATATACTGGGCCTGATTAAACCTTTTTCCAATAACTCCTATAATTGAGTCTTCAATTCTTTTAGTTCTATGGATGCCATCCTACATGGAGGAATAGATATAGGAGCAATACTTGGAACTAAGTCGATTGTAAACTCTGTTTCCCTATTTGGAGGTAAACCAAATAATTCTACGAGAAACACATATAGGAATTTCCTAACAACAGGAATGCCTGCACATTCTGCTCAGTTCGGGTATCAACTACGTGGGCCAGATAAGACTCACATCTTCCTTGCAACAACCTCAAAGCACTCACAAGTGAGATCAATCTGGTTGGCACTACTTGACTAATACCTCAGAATACTACTCTCGACTGATTAGTAGATTATAATATTACCTCCTTTGTATAGCAGTTCTTAATAGCTCTATGAGCAATGTTCCAATCCATGCCTAGAATAATATCTATCTCCCTTAACTGTAATACAATCAAATCTGCCTCTAATTCTACCTGATCAATTGGAATCAAACACCTCTTACAGACTTCTCCTATTACTGTGGTGCTACCTATAGGTGTACTCTCCTCTAATCCATGTTTTAGTAATTCTCTATCACAATGCAACCTAGATGCCAGATGTGGTGCGATAAAAGAATGTGCATATCCAGGATCTAGCAATGCAAAAGCTTTACAAGTAAAAATGTGTAACACACTTACAACAACATCTGGAGAATTTTGAGCCTATTGTTAGGTCATTGCATAGACTCTAGCTTGAGACTGCGATTGGTTGCTCCGCTCTTCAGTCCTGACAATAGGACTCCCAAAACTTATTTTGCCTCTACCACGGCCTCTCTATCTAGACCCATTAGCTCAGCTCTGCTAGGCAGTTGTTTTAGTTACCACTCCTCCTCTCATTCTCGACTGTGCTTCATACACAACGTAGTAATCTCTAATATGACGATCAAAAGAGCCACATCAAAGGCAAGCTCCATATAGTTTCTAGTATTCGCCACTATGCTTCTTCCCACAAAGCTCACAATTACCCAACTAACTCGATACTATACCTCTTAAAACTACTTCTATGTCTGACCCCGACTGTCTTAATCTAGCCAGTGGTCGAAAAGATCTGTTCTGGCACTTACTAAACCTTTTGCTAGAACTACCCTGAGGTTCACTAGGCCTTTTCATTATAGACTCTTATCTATGATCCCCCTGATCATCTCTCAATAGTTGCTCTATTCGGATTGAGGCTACTCTCAGCTTAGAGAAACTACTCAAGTTACTAATAGTTAGACTTGTCCGAATTTTCATATTCAGCCCATCTTTGAATCTCCTACACTGGCAATTCAAAGATGGGCTGAATATGAAAATTTAGATTAGTAAGCTCTTTTTCACTAGCAATTAGCAAGGTCTTTTTCCCTGGCGACTCCGGTCACAATCGCCTTTATGTTATCATGCATTCATGTAGTGAAATGCATCATATGTATTCAATCATTCACTTATGCTCAATTTTCTTTCGCATTCATATTAATCATCGGACCTTGGTCTGACATTCAACAATTAAGTTAAGTATCATATATTCTGTTAAATTCACATATAATGAGCACTTTCAATATATTATTCATGCATCAAATGTCTCGAACATTCAATGTCTGGAATCAACACATTCACCTCACATAATAATTCAATTTAGAATTTAAACAAAACAAAAATTCAATATGAGACCATCTAGGTTACTCACAATATGCTCCATATAGCTATTGCCTCCACGTCCCGACAATGACTAGATGTTTTCGCTCTAATTTATCTTCTATATCATGCAATACATACATATTTACACATTACTAATTTGCACATTTTCATGAATACTCAATCATATACATATGTATATATGACATGTGTAATGCATACTCAATGACAATCCTGAGTATATTTCCTTAATCCATATCTTATGATCATCCATCTATCATATCTTGTAAAACTTGATTATTCTTAGTTTATCAATCATCTATTCATCAATCATACTTTTACCAATCCTTTCCTAGCATTATACATCCATACAATTTCCCAACTCTCATTCATTTATACTTAATTCATATTATTCATAAGAACAAGTCAATCCATTCTTCAATTCTAATGTCAATCGACATCCTAAACTCATCAATCACTTAATCACTTACTTAGGCAACCATATAGGTTCATTTCAAACCTTAATTAAGTCCAAAACACCCAGTTAAGTAAGAAGACAGTAGTGCATGATAGTGCAACTACCCCTCTGTCACGTTTATTCTTGTGCACAATCGTGCATTTGACAAGGAAAATGAGGTATTTAGGCAATGCATTCTCCTAAACAAATGTTCCTATATGTCTTAAGTTTCTAATGACATCAATTTCATATAGTTTGGTTCAGTATTCTGCAAGTTATACCTAAAATACTACAGATTGTTCTCAAACTGCGACAGTACATTGTACTCAACTTCAAGTCAAATTTCGAAACCCTTAAAGACAGAATTCAAAGTAGATTCCTTCATGGAAAATATATCCATTTGTCTCTAGTTTAATCTAAACCTAAAATTATCCCATTTTGGATATGTATATATCAAGATATGGCTAAAATACAAATGCATGTTTAGTGAAAACACTACAGCTAATATACTCTAATAATTCTTCTTTCACTTTTCTAGATTTTCAACTCCTAAATGTTACATTCAAACCATACTATGCATATTTCATCAACTTTACATCATTTCATCTTCATTCTCACCTCAATTTCAGCTCAAACTCATTCATAAACTATTCATAAATTGTTATTTATCATTTACACAAAAACAAAACATGATGTATCCATTTGTTCATCAACGTCCAGCACACTTCAAACACTATTATCACAATCATTCCATCCCTAAATAATCATCATAAATTCTTCTATTAAACAACTCATGAATAACATTAATGAAGTGAATCACACGTTATTACAGTGCTTATAATACGATATATGAATGCACAAGAAGGGGGGAGTTGAATTATGTATTCCCCTTTTTGAAGAAACCCTTTTTGAACAAAAATGTTTTGTTAAAAGAAATTCTTTTCACAGAAACTACTGCCACTCAAAGTTAATCAAATTCTTTGAAAAACCTTGTTTGAAATCTAAGTAAAAAGAAACTTTGAGCAATGAGAGAGATAAGGGTAGAGAGAGGTTGACACAGTAATTTTTATACTGGTTCACCCCAAAC
>JANVCQ010000232.1:8320566-8334915 GCA_025531925.1 Erythroxylum plowmanianum
ATTAAAATATAATTCATTCATTAATTAAAATACAATTACATACAATATTTTTTATAAACCAACTACTATCAATGGCAATGATAATCATTCCTTCATTTTAACCAACCATCATAATTATAATGATTATATCCATTCTCATTTCTCACTATATTCATTCCCATTACCATTTCCATTACCTTCTGTGAACCAAGCGTCCCTAAAGCTTTCTCGAATCAATTGCGTGAAAGTGCATTATTTCTTTCCTAAAGTTTCTATTATGATGGTCAAATCACGAGCTGTGGAGTTTTTTAGTTTTGTCAAATGCATGACTTTTTTCAATTATATTAAATATTTTAGTAATAATTATTGAATTAGTTGTAAAATAAAATTTTATATGTTAAAAATAAATTACATTAAATTAAAATTTTAATATCTGTATAATAAGAATAAAATAAACATAATTTATGAAACTAAATAAAATTTTATTTTAAATTTTTATAAATATCAACTAAAATTTTATTTTAAACATTTATTATAATCTTAATTAAATTTATATTTTTTAATAAAAATAAAAATTAGAAATAAGAGAAAATTAAAAATTATTATTTAAAATGAAATCAAATGTCGTTTCAAACTGAAAAGTCCATGTTTATACTTGAGGAAAAACGCCACGAAGAAATTTCTACCTCTTGCGGTCTTGCCCGCAGCCCACGTTATGCCGACCTTATCCCCAACCTAATCGTTTAAATAAGGCACCGCTTCAACCACGTAAACCAATCTTGCCCGTCTATCTTGCTTCCAAGCTTTTAATCTCGACCGTCCATTCCTCAACACTCGCTATATAACAAACTAACCTGATAAGCGAGCCACACAATTCGCCGCCTTCATTCTGCGGTGGTGTTTTTCATTTCTCTTACGATATCCTCCTAACGGAGGATCGTAGAGGCGCGTGGATGTCTCATCTCCATAGATCGTCTCCTGATCTACATGTTGGTTGCCGTTTTGTTAGGTGATGATACAAATATGTGAAGATCAGGCTATGAAGTCATGTTTTTCCAGCCGTCGATCCATCTGATGTGAGTATTCGTTGGTCTTTTAAGCCTAAACTTTTGGTTCATTTATTTTTTTAGCTATTATTAGCTTTCAATCTTCTGGATTTAGCTTAGCTGGTCTAGGTATCGACGTTTTGGGTTTGTGTGCAGATCTGTTGCAGATGATCTTGAATAATCGGGAATCGGTTTCATATGGTACGATTGGAGGCGTCGGTTATGCTCGTGGGTTCCGGAACTGTTTGTTTGGTGACATGTAAACCGTATATCAAAAAGTATTATGTGTATGGTAATTTGTGCCTGTGATTGTTATAGGGAAAGCAAAGATGTTAGGCCTCGCGTTTAGGTTGGACAGTACCAGAATAGATCGCGAACTATCTGGTGGTTCTTGAAGCTTCTTTCGTAGCTTGTGCCTAATTCGAGGATGCGGTGATCTGATGTTAGATATAAATTGGATGTAAAAGATATCGGAAGACAAAACGCCAACTGGCTGAGTCTTCTTGTAATATCTTTGTCATCCGACCTTTGCCATGACAGGTGCGCTTGCATGGCAGGTCACTCGTATTCTAATAAAAAAGATCGTTTTTGTGTGTTGAGAGGAGATCGCACGGGGATTGCTCGGGATCTCCTCTCTACAGTGTGTGCCTTGTCCCAGCTTTCTTATTACGTCTCTACCAAACCAATTCCATCCTTCCATAATCATTGCGCTGCCCAGTAATGTCCGCTGCACAAATCCAGAAGGTTCTCCATGGAAAGTTTTAAGGTATGAGAGCAATCAACTGTCACAAAGTTCTTTATTTGACATCATTCAATCATGGGTTAAATGGAAGGTATAATTTCTGATCTAAATTTGAGTTCCTAAAATCATTGTTTAGTAGTCTTTAAAGTTCATAAACAGCTTCAAAGCTACATGGCAAAACGAAAATCTCCATTTTGATAATCCAGAAAAACTTACTGAGTTAATTTCTCTTCTGGATTATGACAGTTCCATAATGTGGAGTACAACACTTTGATCTCAAAGGAATAGTATTTCGTATCAATCAGTTTTGGAAATGATGGTAAGACGTGAAAACAAATTCCTCCGATTTTGTTCTTCAAAGGAACAAGATAAAGAGGTGTCATCCATTTTGGAAGTGATGGTAATGATTCAAATAATTTTCTCCGTCGTTAACTGGTAAAGTCGTTAAGTGGTAACAGAAAATTGTTCATTTGCTTGTTAATTGCGTTTATAATCGTGAGTTTGTCGGTAACCAAAATCAGGAATCAGTATTCTCTTCGTCAATTTGTAGTTATTGCTACCATAACTCATCTTTTACATTCAAGTTCGATAATTATTATATGCTTTGAACTTATTTTTTCCCGGCCCCCAGTTGCTTGTAGATGACTGTAATATTTAAAGCTCTTTGTAGTGTTTTTTTTTTCAATTGTGTACTTTAAAATATCTTGTACTGGGAAGTTATGAAGCCCCCAAGATCATCAACTGCAACGGAAATGGTGGGAGCAATTGGCGAGATTCACTTATAAGAGGATTGTTAAGTGGAGGATTGTTAAGTGTCTATTGTGTATGTTGGTCGTGGTTTTGAGTTTGCGTTTCAACCGTGATTCATGCATGTTTCTTGTTTTCCAGCATTTACTAGTAAACTGATGTGATGGCATTGAAGATTTACCAAATCCTAAACGATCTGATCCGTTTTAGTTTGATCTGTATATATGTACCCCGTTCGTTTTTATAAACGCGTTTGTGTATGCATGTGAACTAGTGATTGATACAGTTGGTAGTATGTTTCTGATTTTAAGTGCTGTTTCATGTTTTACTGTTTAATTATCTATTTATCAATGTTCCTATTGTTATTATTTTCTTACTTTAGAAATCGAGCAATTCATGATTGTTAATTCAATTATGGGAGAGTAGTCTTTCAAAATTCCCTAACTCAAGGTGAAATATGATGTTCTAATAAAACAGCTCTGGTGGAAACCGCTATGCTATGCTTGTGTTATCAATTTTTATGAAGCTCTTAAAGCGTATTTTAATTGCGTCCATGGTAAATGTTGCGTTATTATGGACAGTGTGTAGATAATTATTTAAGTAAATTAATATTTTATATTTTAAACCCTATCTTGTGACGAAGTCATGTCTTAATATTGTCGACATTGTTTTGATCTGTATTTATACTAAATCTGGAAGTCGTCTAAGAACGGAATTAAATCTTTTGTCATAGATAATTGTTTTAATTAATATTGTATATTATAAGCCCCCTCTTGTGACGAATTCTTGTAAGGCTTAATTTTGTCTGACTCAGTTTTGATCTGTATTTTTAGTAATTCTGGAAGTCAAAATGTTTTACATCTTTAAATCTTGGTAGGAGTAGAATCTTTAGACGCTTAAGGTAAAAAATACTTAAGAAGGCACATCAATAGTGTTGCCATGCCGCCCTCATCAACCTGAACTCTTTTTTGTATTTTGATGCGAAGATCTGTAAGCTTGGTTAAGCTCTCAATAATCCAATGGAATGTTGGGAGACTGGTGGTTCGAATCCTCCCAGATCTGCAAGCCTTCATGGTTTTTCAAATCAGCTTTCATCATAATTGTTATAATGTTGGTTTTACGTAAATTATGACATCAGATGGAAGACATGACAAAGAAAGAGATGAGGTGATTCACGCTGGTGCTTTCCCTTCCAAGGTGGATCAAATCCCATATTGGAGGAGTGTGCAGCAATAACTGTCTCGTCAACTGGCCTGATCATCGTAGCTATTATAGAATTTATTGTATTTGCATAAATGGGACCCAATTTATTATCCGTAAGGTTAACAGGATACGATCTTTTAGCATAGTTCCTAATCTTATTTGGAATAAGTTAAAATTTTAGTATATTAATTTACATTTATTTGAGAGAGAGAGAGCTTTGATTAAGGGGGTGTTTATTTTTATTTTTAAGTTTTGTTTTTGTTTTCAAATCGAAAATCATATTTGTTTAAACTTTTAGTTTTTGTTTTTAGTTTTATTTTTTTTTTCGGTTTTCAAAAATTATGAAAGGTGGTTATTGTTTTCTATTTTCGTTTTTATATATCGATTAAATATATATTATTTAATTATTTATTTTAATAAAAATATGAATAATTTGATTTAATATTATATTTACATATTTAATAAATTTAAATTTATTATTTATAAATAATTGAATTTTATTTAATTTTTATAATTAAATTTTATATAATTAAATTTAAAATATGTAAATATTCAAATAAAATTTAATTTAATAATTAAATATATTTCAAATAAATATTATTTTATAAATAAAATTTTAGTTTTTAAATTATTTTTATTAATAATCTGTTAATAAATAAATTTATTTAATTAAAAATAATTTATCTTAAATTATCACTGATAAAAATATAATTACATTAATATTAATTATATTAACAATTAAATAAAATTTTATTTTTATTTTAAAAAATAAAAAAATAAAGGTGGAAATTAAAAATTGCAAACTGTAACAGAAAAATAAAAATAGAGTTCAACGACCTCTAAATTACTTGAGAAGCGTGGTCTTCTCCTCCGATAGCTTTCTCCTGACCTGAAAGTGAATGTGGGAAGCGTTATATTTGATGGCATGAACATTTTCGCCACCAACCCTGACTTCTTATTACTTGTCTATTTCTCTTGTCTTCGCTAAAGTATGCTCTATGCCTACAAAAAATCTTGTCTAAATGAATTTAGAAAGCTCAGCTGTCCTTGAGAACTGCGATGAAAATTTGTGATCCCAACTCTTAACTCCATAATATATATATAACCTACTAAGCTTGTTAAGGTCGGTAATCCTATTTCCGTCTCCATGAGCCGAAAACAACTTCAAGTTTGAACAACTAGAAGGTTTATTATGTCTCCAATTCGGTGGCGGCATGTAAGACCAAACTTTGTTAAGATACTTTAATAGTTTAAATGTTTAATATATTAAAACTTTTTAAGCTTTAGTAACTGCGGTCATTCACAACTTGTATTAGTTAATTAGAATTGAACTAATATTTTATTTAATATATCTATCATTTTTTATTTTCTATAAATTATTATAAGAATTTTATAATTTTAAATATCATTTTCAACGTTTTTTATATCATTTAAAAGTTAAAAATTGAATATAATTATATGTAAAAAAATTATACTTTGTGAATACCAAATATTTTTATAATAAATCTTAATTTATTATTAAAATATTTAATCACATATGAAAATTAATTATTTTATATTCCTATTTAAAATATAAATATTAAGTTCATACAAAACTAATATTAAACTAAAAGTTCTTTTTTTTCCCCTGATACGTGATATTAAGTTGTTATCTTAATTTAATTTTTTTAATCAACTTACTAAGTAACACCTAAAAAATTATAAGAAATTGAATTAATATCAATTATTTTCTGACCATATATAATTAATAAAATATTAAATATTAAATATTTAACTAATAATAAATGTTATATAAGAACATTATAACAATAACGTAAACTTTTCGCACTTTATAAAAATAAAATACTCATTTTGTATTTTTAATATTATGATTGCATTTGTTTAACATAATTATATATTTTTATTTTCAAATTTTATTTTGAATAATTATAAAAATATTATATTACATCGTAAATCTTCATTCAATATGTTTATTTTATTTTTTTAAAATACTTTAATGAAATCAAAAAGATTTTTTCATTAATGTATAAAGTAATTTTCATATCTATTTAATTCTACTTCATTTTTTATAAATTTATTTATTTAGAACGATAATATCTTAAATTTATAATCATATTTATTTAAAATAATTATTGTTTTGTTTTGTCCCAACTTCTCTGTAAAGGTGTGTCACATGTCAGATGCTAGTACAAATAGCCTATGCTTTAGAAGTCGCGCATAATATATTATATTTTGTGTTAAACATAGGCCCTCATTTGAATAGCTAATAAATTTATTTCGTTACTGGAGGATTGAGTTGGTTGATAAAGATTGAACATTAATAACAAATAGCCTATGCTTAAAGATTGTCAGATATCATTTACTTTCTAATTTATTTTGCTCTAAAATTATAACTATCACGCGTATTACGAGAATTGTCACATATGTAACATAAGTGTTACATACGTAACATTTCATTTACTCTTCTTTTTGTTTTAATCATTTAAATTTTAAACTTTTTATAAAACCTACAATGTCACAAGCGTTTTCATTTTTAGACACTTCTGTGTTTTTTTTTTTTCATTTCAATTTTATTTTTTTATAAAATTTACAAATTGAACTCTAAAAATAGCAGATAAGATAAGAAATTTAAAGTTGAAAAATTGATTAATTTACTAAAATTGATTAATTAATTTATAAATTATAGAAAAGTATGAAATTAAATTAAATATTAATCAATTTGCTATTATTATTATTATTATTATTATTATTATATGTTCTATGATTGTTATTAGAGTTATAAACTTAATTTTTGTAAAATTAAATATTTTTATGAAAATATTCAAAAGAATACTAAGGTATAATACTCATGTCCTTACAATTTTTTTAAAAGTCAGGCCCTTATAAGTAATTTATATATAAACAGCTAATACTAAAAAATTAATTCTATTAAATATTTTTAATAAACAGCTAATGTTATCCACTTATTAAATCAGCTAATGTTATTCATTTGTCAAATCAGCTCAACACAGATAGAATCAGCTAATATTTAATACAATCAACTGATTACCTGTTAGGGCTAGTTTTTCATTATTATTTAAAATGTTCATCAAAATTATTATTCCTTTCTTGGCATCATTTAGCAATATATTTTAGTTTGTCTTTAATGCAACACCTTAATTATAACAATGATTGTCATTTACGATGAATAGTTCACTTATTCCCTACTTCGTATTACTCTCTTGGCGTTACTCTGCCTTTTAGAGTGCTTGTAGAACCTTTCTTGTTGAGCCATAAAAAGGGAATAGGTTAAATTTCATTCCTTTTTTTTTTTGAGAGGCGTTAAATTTCATTCCTAAACAGTTAAGAAAATCACTAAAAAAATGTATAATGCTACTTAACGATACAAATTATCTATTTTAGAGAAAATAAGTGAAACAAATTAGTTACCTTGTCTTTTTACCGTGTGAAAAGATAAGTGAATACATCTAAGAAGAAATGGCCGAATAGTGGTATAAGGAGATACCGTATTTCAACGCTAGTTATACACTTCGCCGGGACTAGGGAGTATCGGGATGCTTGGTCTGGCGTTTTATTTCATTTCCCAGATGTGCATGCCTATATATAAAAGTCGTAATTGTGTAACAAAACATACTCATAAGCCAAATCATAACCGGGAGGAAGGCATTACGAGTAAGACCCTCTCCTTCGTCACTTCCCTGATCTGCTGTTTTATCAGGTTTGCTGTTGTACATTTTTATCAGCATTTGTTGTTGGTGACCAGCTTATGTCTCGAAAACTAGTATAGTCTTCTATCTAAAATGCCCGTGCACGAAAATGAGATACAGATTTGAGTTGCCATTACTATTAATTTGGACATGATCTCCTACATCCGGAAAAAAAAAAGATTAAGAATGAACTAGTTGTATATTAATCCCAAAACTTCAGAACAAAACAAGCTTTAAAAATAAGACGAAATTTAAACTCGATATAACAATAAATTCTTTGCTTATGCCGGACTTGGTGTATTTGATTTGGGCATTAGAAATCCTGTAACGTTGGCACTCTATACCCTTTTGCTCTTTCTTTTGGATTTTAATATCTTCAGATCTTGGCTTATTAGTTTTCCGAAATGACTCGATGCGAAAACAAAAGAAAGTGAAGAGGAAGAAGAGCTAAAGTTATGTTGAAGATGATTGAATTTTTTCATTATCAAGTACTTAATGTGCCTTGGATGTTTTGCAGTCACCATGTCTATTGATAGAAGGCTATCGTATAAGCATCGACGAAGTGACAATCCAGATTCAGATTCAGAGGTACTGAATTACTAACCAATGAGGATATGAGTAAGGCTTGATACTGATCTGACAAGCTAGCCCTTTTTTTTAATTCTTAACATGCCAAAGCATAAATCCTTATTCCAGTGCAATCATTAGATTGCGTTGTAATATTAGTCTGAACATATACTTCGAACTATGGAATTATATCCGTGTGGAGAACGAACTCATGCTTCTTGTACAACAACCTCTAGGTTGACCAATTGAGAGCTGCTCTTGAGCCTCTATCTGGACGCAACTTGAAATATTGCACCGACTCATGCTTGAGGAGATACTTGGAGGCTCGGAACTGGAATATTGACAAGGCCAAAGTAATGATTGAAGCTACCCTCATTTGGAGGGCAACCTTCAAACCTGAAGAAATTCGTTGGGTGCGATATGCTTTTATGTATCATCTGTTCTCCACTGACTCTTATTGATTTTAATCTAGTTATTCACACATCTGCCGTGTCCAGAGTGACGTCGCACATAAAGGTAAGACAGGCAAAGTCTCGAGGGCCAACTTTAAGGACAAATTTGGGAGGACTGTGCTTATTTTGAGACCAGGAGTTCAGGTCTCTAAACTGTATATCTTGATTTCATAACCATTATCTCTATCTTCACTGCGGTTTTGTGCATGGATTGAACTTTGGTTTTGTTTTTCTTCTTATACAATTCGTAGAACACTCCATGGACAGAAGATGGTATCCGCCATTTGGTTTATCTGGTTGAAAATAGTATCCTAAACCTTTCTGAGGGACAAGAACAGATGTCATGGTTGATAGACTTCACAGGGTGGACCTTTGGAGGCAATCTCCCTATCAAAATAGCTCGCGAGGCCACTAAAATTTTACAGAATCATTACCCTCAGAGGCTTGCCGTTGCCTTTATATACAATCCGCCTAGATTTTTTGAGGGAATATGGAAGGTAAACTACTCGCCCCTGATTTTTATATATTAAGAAGCATAGACATATCAACAAATTTCTCGCCATTAGGTCTAATTTGGAACTCCCAAATTCTAAACCATGTTGTTTATCTAATGTTTGCCTGTCCATTTAACTTTTCTGATCCTATTTTAACTTGTAATAATAGTGATGCTAGAAATGAATTCCATTTGCAGGCAGTGAAGTTTCTCCTGGATACGAAGACCTCCCAGAAAGTGAAGTTTGTGTACCCAGACAATCAACATAGTTTGGAACTTATGAAATCTTTCTTTGATGAGAACAATCTGCCATGCGAATTTGGTGGAAAGGCCACATTGAGGTACGACTACGAGGAGTTCTCAAGGTTAATGATTCAGGACGATATAAAAACTGTCAAGTTCTGGGGAATTGACGAGAAGCCGAACCCCACCAATAGTGACCATTTGGGTTCTGAGTTGAAGGACAAGATGTTGCAGAGTTAACCATGTTATATAACTCAAATACATGGGCAATTTAGCGAAGTCTATATCAAGTCACCACTTTGTTTCTTTATTTCGTACACATATATAAAGTATATCTTACACCAGTTTATTTTTTTCTTTTGTATCTTTCACATCAATGCGATATTTTGATTTCAAACAGATAAAAAATGAAAGAAAACAAATGGCAATCTTGCTGTGCTGCCCTTCTTTTGTTCAACATCTTATGTTTATCTAGGTTTTGTATTCTTCAAGGTTCATCACTTGTTGGGCTGCTGCTATTCGCTAAGGGCTCACCAAGTACGAAATCTCCATTTAAGGTAATATAGAACGTAGTGAGCTGCTAGTCCTCAAACTAGTCAACTGTGGAACTTGTTTGATTAAGATCATTTTCAAGCCATCTTAATCAGTTGGCCTTAATTCGACCGATACTTGTCTTTTTCTGATTTAAAGATTAGGATAGGGATTATGATGATAATTAACGGCATTTCAGTCACGAAGGTTCTCAACCTAAAAGGTAGGTTACAAGTGAAACAAAAGCGATTTCCCTCCTCTTTCATGGCACATCCGAAACCTTTATTTAGTGTTTAATTTAATATAATAAGTATTAACTATCGTCTGGTGAATCTATATTAACCAGAAAAAGAAATAATAGGAATAATAGGGCACCAAGCCAAGATGGTAAGCTTGTGTGAAAGGACAGTTTTTGGACTTTTTTTTTAAATCAAAAAAGGAGGGGTACAGGTCTTATAATACTAGTAAGGGGAATGAATGCCCGATATATTCTCTATTAGGAAGGAAAAACAACCCACAAGCTGGTTTTGAAATAGATAGATGCCAAATTCGAGTGAACTAGCATAGTTTGCTAGCCAATCTGCATCACTATTAGTGTGGTGGTAAACAGTTTTTGGACTTTGAGTGTTAAATAAGGCATCCTTGACAAAAGATTAGGCATCTTTCAACAGGGACCCAAATAATATTTATTGAATTTTTTTATGATAAGCAAACAAAATGCAAAAGATAGAACAACCTAACAACCCCAGTCTTATTAACAATTTGTAAAATCATTCCATTCATTCATTAAGGGGTAGTTGGTTAGTACGAAGAATGATAATATGAATGAGAATAAATATAGTGAAGAATAAGAATGGATATTTCCATTATAATTATGATGGTTAGTTAAGAGGAATGCATGATTACTATTACCATTGATAGTGGTTGATTTGTGAAAAATATTGTAATTAATTAATTATAAAATAAATTATATTTTAATTAATGAATTAATTATATTTTAATTAATTACAATATTTTAATTAATTAATTAATTATATTTTAGTTAATTATATTGCAATTGATTAATTAATAATAATACTTTAATTAATGAATAGATATGTTTTAAATAGTTATATTTTAATGAATAATAATATTTTAATTAAATATAATGTAATTAATTAAATAATAATATTTTAATTAATTATATTTTAATATTTTAATTAATTAATTAATTATATTTTAATTAATTAATTAATTATATTTTAATTAATTAATTAATTATAATTTTTAATTAATTAATAATTATAATTTTTAATTAATTAATAATTATATTTTAATTAATAATAATATTTTAATTAATTACATTATTTTAATGAATTATATTTTAATTAATTATAGTGTAATTAATTATTTAACTTATTTCACCATAAATTTGATCATTGAAATTAAAGCTTTACTTATAAAGTTATTTGGTTCATAATTATACTTTGGTACGTTTCTAATTTCTACCTTTTATCTATTCTTTATATATAAAAAAATTAAAAATATAGCAATCACTTTCATTCCTCTAGATTATGAGAAGAATGGAAGATTGCCCAAAATCAGAGAATAAAACTCTTAGCTTTTTAATGATAGGTTCATATCGAATATTAGTTTTCATTTTATACTCATACCTTTTTTTCTATTACCCTCAAACAAGTACATCCTAAATTTCTCAATATCAAACTTATGAAGGGTAAATTCTTAGCTTCAATACCAAATATTTCACAAACAGCAGCAATATGAAGAAAATAAACAAAACAGAAAATACCCAATTAATGTAGTTTAACCGATATGTGACTTAGCCCACAAGACCACGCTCAAGGAAATAGATTTATTTTATTAATGTGAGAAACACAATACAAAGTATGACGTTACAACTACTTACACAATCTTGAATAAGGATATTTTTAAAATAATTTTTTAAAAATTAAATATGTAAAATAATGTTTTTTAATTGAATTAAAGTTTGGATAACTCAAACTCCCTAAGGCCTAACTCTTTTAAACAAAAAGTTATTGTTTTGTTCAAAAAAATTAGGTCTTAGACTGTTGTGAGCTCGGTCTATTAAAATTCTTGAATTTAAGCCTATGAGCCAACTTATTGTTATCCCTAATCTTTAACAAGTTATTTATATTCCAGGATTATTTTGTTTTTGCAAATGTCTACTGCCAATAAACTCTTAATTCTACCAAAATTAAAGACACATCTAATAGTAAGGAAAAATCTAAGTTATACAAACTATAATGACTTGTATCACTAATACTCTTCTGTTCCTAATTTAAGTATCCGAAAAGTAAGAGAAACGAAAAAGTGGTCACTGTCTTTTAGTTTCTAGAACGTGGAAGGCAGTTAGAAGTCGGAAAACATACACCATAAAATTTCTTTTCCCTTCTGTTTTTTTTTTTGATTTGTTATAAAATATCATGGTCCCGAATAAATAGTATTTCCTTGTCGCAAAAAGGTTGAATCCCCAACCCAAAGGGTCCTCCACACTCCGACCTGACGAAGCAACTGGGAGGATGTAAATCAGGTACTCAGCAGTCCGCTAAGGAGGAGGTGAACAACCCACAAGCTTACAAGGAGCCCACCCTCAAAACCCACTAGGGGCTCAAGAATGTTGCTCCCACATTGCAAGCTATGGGATTCGAACCTTACACCTTGTCGCAAATCTACCCCTCCAAAACCAACTGAGCTACGCCCCGCGTTCCTAAATTTATGGAATGTGGTCCAAGTTAAATAGCTTTCCCACCACTTTTAAATTTAAGGAATCTGGTCCACAAAAGAGACTGGCTGTTTGAATTCATGGCCGATACTATTAGAAATTCAAAAATGATGACTGTAGAACTACAAAGGCCATTAGAATTCATGCCCAATGCCATTAGAAATTCAAAAATGATGACTGTAGAACTACAAAGACAATTGTAATGAATTTCGTGCCATACTGTGATACGGATTTAAATACTAACTAGTATCAGCTTGTTTCGCCTATCGGTGACAAGTACTGTCAATATTTGAAATATTAAGCTATATACTGTCCAGTATTGAATTTTAAAAAAAAATTCGGAACATTTGGGCTCAAATTTTTGTATTTTTAAAAAATTGTTAATATATATATATAACAATATTTTATTATTAATAACAATTACATATTAAGATAAACTATATATTTTTATTATTGAAAATTAAATATTAAGGTAGAAATTATAGTTTATTATTGATAATAATGGAATTGACTTTTCTTGATTCTTGTTTATATGGACATAGGTCTTCAAATTTGTTGTGATTGTGTGATCTAGAAGAGTCTAGATTGAGATCTATGGTTATTTTGGATCTGTTGTTTGTGATTTATGTTATCTTTGTCGTGGTCATTGTTATCGTTACATATGGTGTTATTATCAAGAACGTTGGGGTGAGAAGGTTGGGATCCTACGAAGCTTTACCTATCAATGCAGCTGTTGATTCTAATCACATTCAAATGAAGGCTTTGACTGGCACATAGGCTTGATATTTCTTTCTCTCCTTCTTTACCGTGTTCTTTTTCACATTTTCTTCCTTGATATTATTATTATTATTATTATTATTATTATTATTATTATTATTATTATTATTATCTTCCTTGTATTGAGTTTCTTATTAGTTTCAGTTTCATCATCATCATCATTATTATCGTTATTATTTTAATATTTTGTATTTGTATTTGTATTATTTGTATTAAGTATTTTTTTCGTATTATTATTATTTGTTATTTATTATTCTTACTTTCTTTTACTTTTTTATTCTGATAACCTGCATTACTATTTTTCTATCATATCTGCATGTGGGTCTATCGGAAACAGTCTCTTTATTATATAGGGGTAAGGTTGCGCACTATCAAACCTCTCCAAGCCCCGCTTTAATGCGATGATGATGATGATGATTATTGATAATAATTATTCTTTTTATTTAATATTTTAATGTAATTATTAGTTATTATATGATAAAATTATAATATTTTAAATACTTTGTATTGTTTTTAATTTTATATTTTTATGATGATAAAATAATCTTTTTCATATTAATTATATTTATTATTCAACGTGAAATATGTAAAAATAATATTAATAAATTAATAAATTATTAGTATTTTAAATTTCTATTATTATGATTTTTTTAGACATGTTAGTTTAGATTATAAAGGATTATTTTGCAATTTTTAAAAACTTAGGAACTCTTTTATAAATTTAAAAAGTTGCCCGAAACGATATATGATATTGATTGGTATAATATCTTACTAAAATTTAATATAATATTAAATCTGGTACGGTATTTATAACAATGATAGAGAATACATTTGTAAATATTTACAACTTTAGTATAAAAAGAAAAAGATAATAACCAAAAGGAGAGTAGATCTTTTGCTCCTTCGTCCTTCCTCTTGTGCTTAAACAATTTTTTCCATTTTGGTTTAGTCTGATTTTGCTGAGGCTGGGCGTCGTTGTTTGGATCCATGATCTCGATTAGTTTGGAATAGGAGATACCTGCAAAGACAATAAAGACACATCGGGGGTTGATCGCCGGCTTGCCCCTCCGATGCTTAAGTCAGTTATCTGCCGTAGGTTTTTTGGCTAATAACGAAGGT